>VWZK01018835.1:450006-470139 GCA_013396935.1 Baryphthengus martii
TTTTTTTTTTTGAACAATGAATAGTAAAAATAAAACAGTAATAGTGAGCTTTTGGCTGGAATGGGTTACACTGGTGGTCAATTCTACATCATGCATTGCTCTCTCAAGTTTAATAAACTAAATTTCATGAAGTACAAGCTGGAAATGTTTAATAATATAACCAGTTCTCTCTTTTTTTTTTTTTCCCAAAGGACTTCCAGATTCATAGTATATATTTGATGTAGATCATTTACAGTTTAACTCTGCTGGTAAGGTTCAAAATGATTTATTTTTTTTTTAACTACATGAAAACTGCTTCTGCCTTACCTTGCTCAATGTTATTTCTTGTTTTCAACTTTTTGAGTGATAGTACAACTACAGCAAGGTAACTGGGTCTCAGCACCATCCTGTGCCTGAAAACTAGTAGTATTCCTTGTCTTCCTCTGGAAATGGCCCATATCCAAGTCCTCTTCCATTTTTGGATGCTTTGAGAAGAGGGTAAAGATGATGTGTAGTCTTGGACTCTGACTCAATTACTTGCTTTGCGTAGCTCTGAAATTCACGCTCCTTATGAAGTGCAATAGCCTCCCTCTGAGCATTATAGTCCAAGTCTGCTTGCTTTTCCTGCTGTCTTTTTGCCTGCTTTTCAGCCTGATGAGGAAAAGGGAATTAAAAAGCTTAGTATTTCTTTCACAACAGAACTATCCCTTAAAACTGAGAGATGGCAAAAGCCTACAGGAGTTCTGTGGTGACATTGGTTGATACTTGGCAAATATCATCCCCTCTCCACTTCTCTCCCCTGCTGTACCCCTCACAAAAAGGGTACGTTCTATAGCTGAGAGAACATCAGCGTTGGCTGCTGCTCCTTGCTGACCTGCCCAGAAGATCTAAGAGGGCAGCAGTGGTATGTGATGGTACAGGGCAGGATGTGACCTGGCACTGCAAACCAGCCTTGACTTGCACCACTGCTCGGAGAGGAGGCTGGTCCCCAACACCAGCATATGCAGAACATACATGATTTTAAAAAAACATTACCAACAAACATAAAAAAAAAACCCCAAACAAAATACAGCAAGCTGCTTCTCTTCCTCCGAGGTAGGAGCTAGTGCTGTGTTGGTTTAGGTGTGTGTTTCTTTCTGAGGGGGTTGACAGAGTATAGCTCTTCTATTTACCATTTGCTGAATCTGAATTTTCTGTACTTCCACGTTTGCGTCACGTTGTCTTTGTTTCTTGGCGTTTTCCATTTCCAGGTAGCTGTGGTACTCTTCCATTAACTCCTGATACTCCTTTTTACCCTCCGCTTTTTTGTCTCTCTCCTTTTCTGCTTTCATCTTCAGCTGTATTTTACAAAATACACCAAAAAAAAGTTAACCAAGGAGCTAGCCTGCCGAGCTGGAAGTCCTGCCTTTCGGCAAAAGCAGCCCTGTCTCAGCAGCGCTGGGATAAGCACGGTCATTGGTGGCCGGCCCGTGTCCAAGCCCAGGCAGCCCTGGCAAACGTGCGCCCGACACAACAGCGGGAGAGGACCCCGTGAAAGATGCGAGCAGACCTGCAGAAGCGTGTTGGTGCACAGCACCAGAGCCACCATCGCGTTCCTTGGTCAGAGTAGGCAGGAATAAGAACAGGCTATGGCTCTTACCACACTGGCTCTGTGTTCAGCAATAGATTCAATGGCTGCCTTTGCTTTTGCTTCTTTCTCTTGGCGGTTTTTTTCATGTTGGGCTTCTTTTTTTGCAATGTCTCTAGCAAGACGATCATCTTCTCTCTTTAACACCTCACTCATTTGTACAGCTAACTGGCTAACGATTTTGTCGTGACGTTCCTGCGTTAATCTGCAGAAGAACATGAGCTACCATAACACACCAGAGTATGCACCTGGGTCTGCCCGAAGCATTACTGCTACCAAACTCAGCAATCCTGCTTCTAGTCTTCTCTCCTCTTGCCACCCAGGCTGGCCCGCCCGCCCATCCACCCAATTCTTTGATCTTCTTGTGTTCCTCGTTTTATTTTTAAAAAATTACCCAATTTCAGAAATAAATGTTCCCTGTGTTCTTGTAACACTACCTTTCTTTTGCCATAGCAATCTGGATCACTCAGTGAGGAGTTTATCTAGCACCTTGGGAGAAATGTTGGGAGTACTGGTCAGAAGCAGGAAGAGAAGGAAATTCTTAGATTGGCTCAGTGGTATCATCCGGCCGTAGCCTTCAATGTTAAATTGATAAACCATCTTCCCTTAAAATAATCCAATGTAATTAATTAATAGAGGTGCCCAGTTGAGAAGTCAAAGTATTTTTTTTTGTTCTGACTTGAGGAAATATAGCTGATGCCCAAAAATACTTTCATCAAGTATTTTAATTATCTTTAATGTAGAGGAGGTGGCGGCTTGGCAGGCCAGATGGAAAATCACTGATCCCAACACACGGGTGTAGAGCTTTGCAGTTCCCTAAGTCTTTGTACTCTGAAGGGCAGAGAGATGGCTCCCCCTGCACCTATTACTAAGGAACAAGTGAATTTCCTTTTTCTCCTGAATTCCCTACTCTCCCTATCAGTAGAATTTAATTTTTAGAATAACTGTGGTTTATGTAACATCATCAGTCTGAGAGATTTGAAAATGACTATAGTATCAATTTTAGTTTATTTACAATTTATACTCTAGCTTTGTACCTACCTACGTATTTCAGCATTTTTCTTTTTTATCAGCTTGGCAATAGTTTCCTTTGCTTTAAAATGAGCTTTAATCCGATCATCCTCTTCCATTTGTTTTTGTTCCTCCAGTGCTTTGATTATTTTCTGGTCATTTACGTATTCCTGCATGGGCAAAATGGTCCTGATATAACAGATGAAGTTTAGAAAATCTGCACCTGGGGTAGCAGCTTAAAAGAATCACTCCCTGTTCCCTCTGTTGTGTTTGTTTCAAAGAGGGAAGAGAGGAAAAGGATTCTCAGTATGTCCACTTACTTCTGCCTCCCTGTTCAAATGTGCTTGGAAAGGAGACAGTTATGAGGAAGGAGAATGGGAATCGAGCATCCAACAGCTGCTTCTCCAGCCCATGACACAATCAAATGGCAATGCAGTGCAGGGAGCATCATCCCTTGCTCCCACTCACACGTATGGGAGAAGGGGATGTTGGGAGGAATGGGACTGTGCAACCCCCACCAACACTACACACGTGGTGCTGCTCCTGGTCCACCTCATCCAAAGCTGTCCTGGTCAAAGAGCTTCATCCACATCATAGCTGAAGAGGAATTTCTATACTTTTATATAAAGAACCACCTATGTTTTGCAAGCTGGCCAGAACTGTTCTGAGGCGTTCCCAGTTTACATTTAGCAAGATGCCTTTTGAAGATGAAGAGAGAAGGCAGCAGGTCTTCAATAAATTTCTAAAGCTCTCCAATCATAAAGGGAAAGTCAAAAAGATACCATTATGTTCAGTCTCAGGCTATTCCCTCTTCCTAACAAAAGAAAATGGGCTTAACACAGCAGGTGTGTGGGACTTAAGTCCAGTTCTCAAATCAAGGAAAATACTCCCTGATGTCTACAGGAGACTTTTTAATCAGACCAGTCAAAGCATCGGGGGCCAATGTTCCTTCAGACAAGAGAAGGGAACTGCCTCCAAGAGGCCTTTGAAAAGCACAGAGGAAAGATAGGGCCTGGAAGAGGCAGGGCAGGCGTGCGGTCCGGTGCTACTGAAGCTGTCATCAGCAAACCTCCTGCTGCCAGTAGGTGGATTTAGATACACAAATGCTATTGTTTCATTCCAGGCAGCCAAGGTGAAACAAGCAGTTTAAACTCACTGCTTTCCTGTTACTTACATGATACAGCCTCTGGCGTTCAGCTTTTTCCCTCTGTTCCTTTTCCATTTTTCTCTGAATTTCCAATTGGTACAATTGGTTCAATTTCTGTATTTGTTCTCCTTCTCTTTTTTCTTCTAGCTTGGCCAGATCTGCCCGACGCTTGTGCTCCTGTATTCTGAATCAGAAGAAAAGGAGTTGAATAAATGGGCTGGGGACTGCATGAGGTAATGAACAGATACAGATTCTGCATGACCAGAGGTACTTTGCACTGAAGAATGTGATGCTTGAAATTGAAGGTGGGTAAAATATCAGAGGGTAAGAACAGCATCATTGTTAATAATGGTAGTCTTCAGTCTTCTGACCAGAAGTGACTACATGGTAGGCTCACGGTTTGCAGTCTAGAGGCACCACGTTTTGTCTGTATGACTCATTAGCACCATTGCACTCAGAATATTCTGGCCTATCTTTGCAGCATCCTCAGTGAGCAAGATTTCCCCAGTAAGTCCCACCATATCTATGCTTCTCCTTCTGGGCACACAGGCGACAGCTTAGTCTGGCAGTGTTCTATACCAAGTTCTGCAAAGATTTATGTGTTGGACCCGGAATATGTGAGACCTGACTTCGAACCCTTCCTTTGCCTCAGGGAATTTGATTCCTTCTATCAGACCACCAGGGCCGGTCCTGTAAATAACACTGGGGACCCCTCCTTAAGGTTTCTGGAAGAGCCGGGAGGTGGAAATGATGCGTTCTCTGAAATTTTGTTATGGGCAGATGGAAAAACTGGTTTAACATTTTTGTTTTCTGGAACAAAAACAAGTTAAAATACACTTTCAGTAACAGCGTTTGAACAGTGATTTGCCTCAAGCCTATAGATTCCTGCCAGAGCTGCTTTTAAGTGCAGACTGCTGGCAACTAAAAGACCCCACATATCACAGCTTTTCCCTTTGTGCAAGGTCTTTTGTGGCACTCTGGATTTTTCTTTTATAAGCGTCGCATTTGTGAAACAAAGTATGGGTAAGTTTCTGCCAAAACCTCGTAGAATGTATTTGTAAGAAGAGTTTAAGTAAATAATAAAGCAGGGTTACTTTTTTTTTTTTGCTACTTTAGATTATTCCTTACTGTTGCAGCTGATCTCTAAGTAGTGCCTGTTGATTCACGTAACGCTGATGTGCCTTCTCTTGCTCTCTGAGAACAGCTTCTTTACGTTCATGTTCCTTTTCTTCATCCTTCTTTTTGCTAACGTCTGACTTTAACTTTTTTAATTCAACTTGAGCATCTCTTTCTTTTAGGACCTTAGTAAGCAGAAGTGCACTCTGCAAGAGAACATTTAAAGTAACTTGCGTGTTCAAAAGCGTTTAAAGACATTCAGTACAATTGGAATTTAAAAATTGTAAGTTGTCAACAAACATGTAAGCCTTTCACTCTTTGGTTCTGATAGTATAGGCAGGTTTTGGCATGATCAATAGCTTCTTTCCGTTTTGCTGCTTGGAACTGTTCTTCTTCCAAATCAAGTAGCTTTCTTTCTTCCTCTTCCCTTTCCTCACGTAATTTTTTGGCTTTAAGTTTCCGTTCTGCCATGCCCTACAGTGCAGATAAAATTACAAATCACATTTAAAGCCCATAGATTAAAATCATATAAATCATTCAGAATTTTGTTGTTTGGGTTTTTTCTAATTTTGCATTTTAGCTTTAATTTAAAAATTTTAACTGTTGACGTTTGATACTAAATGTATATAAATGGAGTTTATATAAAAATAAATGTTAGACGAAGGGAGTACAGCTAGAAATGTCACTGTGAGTGGTTTTGCGTATATGAAAATGAATCCCTTTGTTTACAAGTGTATCTTGTACTTACCCTAATGGTATTGGGCCAGTTTTTTACAGCAGCTTTGGAGCGTAAGTGCATTTCTTCCCGTTCTTTTTTCTCGGCGAGGACTCGTGCTGCTTCTCTACTTGTGCTGCCAAGATTGTCCTGAATCCTCTCCCATTCTGCTTTTGGCAATACAAGTACCTGATGAAGATCTACTTCATTTGGAAGAAAACATACATCTAGACCGTTATTTTCTTCCAAACGACGTGGTGCTGTGCAGAGGAAGAAAAGATGCTGAGGTTACTTGATGTCAAAAAATCCTATAATCAAACCTGCATCAGGATTTGAATTCTTGCATAGTAACAATACTAATTTATCCTTGGTATTTGTTACTCTCCCCGTCCTGGTGCCCCAGAGCTAAGACAAGGGCGCCTGTATCTGTAGTCTGACTGTGGCCGGGGCACGTACTTGGGCTGCAGCACTGACTGACTGAACTCTGTGTACGTCCCCTTGCTTGTTCGTGTGTCGGTGCAGGTTTGGCCTGGGGTAACTTAACACTTTCCAGGCAGTGCGGAGGCGTGATTCGGAGAAGAGCAGGGACCTGGGAGCATTCCCAAAAGGAAAGGGAGAATATTGATAAAGGTGTTTTGCTGGCTGGATGAGGCTGCAGCTTGGGCACAGGCTGTGCCTTATCACCCTTCTCCTGCACACTCATCATATTTACTAAACTAGATCTGCTGTAGAACAGTTTCTTGATCTGTAGGAAAGATTGTCATTTATTTGTTGTATTAGGCTTACATACACCTGCGTGCATAAATACAGCTTTTCTGGGTGATTGTGCAATGCCCTTCAAACTGTAACCGGCATTTTTGAAGGAAAGGGCGCTCTGCACGGAGCTGCGTCCTGTTAGGAATTCTCCTTGTTCCTCTGGTGGGCAACAGGAGGACAGGCTGTGTCTAAAACATAGGGAGGCCAGAGTCTGTTTTTCAGGTGCAGTTGCTAAGGGGTTTGTCTTATGATGGGGCCCAGGAGCTGCCAGGCTCCTCTGGCTTCAGCTTCGCAACCGCCTCTGGTTTCAGGCTGGCTCTTTCTAGGTAACCCTTAGGGCGAAAGCCTAGCCGGCTGGCTGCAGCCGGAGAGCAGGGAGACTCTGGGGTATCCCCCNGGCCTACGGGCTGGGGGGCGGCAGTGCTCGCGTTACCGGTGCGGGGCCACTTGGGATTTGCTGCGGGGGAGCGGCGTTAAGTACCAGAGGAGGTGCCTCCTGCTCCCAGGGGTTTCCGTGGCCCGGAGGTGGGCTGTCGGTACTAAAGTTGCGGGACGACAGCAAGCAGACCGATTTTTGATTTTTTTTTTTTTTCCTCGGATCCACAAATGACAGNTTTCAGGTGCAGTTGCTAAGGGGTTTGTCTTATGATGGGGCCCAGGAGCTGCCAGGCTCCTCTGGCTTCAGCTTCGCAACCGCCTCTGGTTTCAGGCTGGCTCTTTCTAGGTAACCCTTAGGGCGAAAGCCTAGCCGGCTGGCTGCAGCCGGAGAGCAGGGAGACTCTGGGGTATCCCCCTGGACGCCGGGACAGGGAGCACCCCTCCCGGCCTCCCGCAGCCGCCTACAGCCGGTGCGGCTNCCTCGGATCCACAAATGACAGTATTTCTTTTCGTCTACTGCTTTGATATGGTGTGTCCTTGCTAAAAAGACTGGCTCTGTCTGTTCGGTAGTAGTTTCTTTTTGAAGTATCTCTTAGGGCGCTTTGCCAGGGAAATGCCGGGTTGGTTGTGTTGGCGAGTGATGATGGGGAAATTTAGAAGCGCTGCTCAAACCGATGGTGCATGAGTACTGGAGGATTGACTCTTAGCAAGTATTAGTAATGCTGCAGCATGAGTTTAGGTACTTTCACATTACCCATTTTAAACAGGAGTTTGAAAATGAACTAGAACTTTGACCTTTACAGACTTTTTTAGCCTCGGCAAAACTTCCCATAGCTTCAGCGGCCATAAATAGCTTCCTTTGTTTAGATATTTGTCCTGATGCTTCGTTTTCTTGCAGAACTTTTCTGAGCACGAGATCAGGGTAGGAATTCGGTACTTTTGTTTATATGAGTAATTCTCCTTTTTTTGTTGTTGTTTGTTTCTTTGTTTTGGAAGCTATTTTCTGACAGCTATGAAATTTCTGTTGGTTTTTGATTTTGACCATACAATCGTAGATGAAAATAGTGATACCTGGATTGTGAAATGTGCTCCTGAGAAAAAACTCCCTCATGGATTAAGAAGCTCCTACCAACCAGGACACTGGACAGAATATATGGGCAGAATCTTTGCCTACTTGGGGGACAATGGCGTCAAAGAAGACGAGATGAAAAGAACTATGACAACAATTCCTTTTGCTGCGGGGATGGTAGATCTTCTGGGTTTTATTGGCGAGAACAAAGAGCTGTTTGACTGCATAATTGTTTCAGATTCTAATACAGTATTTATTGACTGGATTTTGAAAGCTGCTGACTTCCGTAAGGTGTTTGATGAAGTGTTTACAAACCCTGCAGCGTTCAACAGTGCCGGCCACCTTACCGTGCAGAACTTCCACGCTCACCAGTGCGCAGAGTGCCCGAAAAACCTTTGCAAAAGGAAGGTTTTAAAAGAATTTCTAGATAAGCGGTCGGAACGAGGAGTAAATTATACACAAATTGTATATATAGGCGATGGTGGGAATGACTTATGTCCAGTAACGTTTTTGAAGAAGGCTGATATTGCTATGCCCAGGCAGGGCTATACCTTGGAGAAAAAGATTTCTCAACTCGCCCGAGATCTCTGTCCTGTAGAGTGTTCTGTTCTAGTTTGGTCATCTGCTACCGACATCATGTCTTACCTCAAACAGCTTATAAAGGAATCATTCAAATGACAAAAGTAAACCAGTATAGTTACATTTTATCTTCCTGGGAGAGGAAAAACTGCATGCGTATAAAAGCACAAAACTGTAAAATCGGACTTTTATCTGAACTTAAGTTTTTTAAACACAATGTAAAACTGTTTGTGTTCAACCTTGGCAATAGGGGGAAAGTGAAGTTAAAACGGCTTTCTAACATAGTAGGCATTCCAGCGTATGTGGAGAAGGGGACTTGCAAGAGGAATTGTCGTCTCCCCTCCCCCCCAAGCTTTTACCAGCTACATAACTGACCTTTTCTGTTCCACGCGCTTAGGGGAAGGAGTAGGATTAGTGCACAAAAGAATGAAATTCTTTACTCACGAAAGATTAGGTGCCCGGAGCACGGTTCCGGAACTGCTGGCTTTGATACTTCTTTGATCAGAATAAATGTTTAATTTTGTAAATTATTTGGTATGCTTGTAATCTTGTTTGAGCTGAGATGCATTTATATTTTCAATATGCTAAATATTTTACCAAACAGAATTACTTTTTAATACTTTGTATTATCTTGTAAAAACAATAAAAGTTACTGTCCCTGATGAAAGCCACGCACCCGATTTGTGTAATACGTTGCACTGTCCTGCGTGTCATCACGCACCTCTTGTCGGAGCCTGGAGGGAGGGAGAACGAGTGTAGATGTCAGCCTTTGGGTAACACCTGCGCTTCCTTTGTCAGTCAGACCCCTCCTCTTCTGAACAGCAGTAGGGATGTTGCTGTTCTGTTTGAAGAAGAGTCACTCTCCCCTTCTGACCGCTGCCCTGAGAGCGTGCTGCTGCCTCTCGGCGTAGCGCTGACGCCGGTTTGCTCTTCCCTGCCGGCGGCTCCGAGCCAGCCAAGCGCTCCTTCCTTGCTGGGTGTCTGCTGCAATGCACAGGCCCACAGCACGGTACTTACCTGCTCCTCTGGACACTGATTTTACCTAGTCACTCTTGGTCGTATCGATAGTATAATCCTCACTTAGAGGATGGAAGGGAGCTTCCCTGTCCATTTTAACTTTTTAACAGACTTGTTCTCTTTCAGTAGTTTAGGGAGTTGTTTATGAACGTGCAGTCTTTCACGTTACCACTCACAGTGAGATGAGCCCAAAGAGCTGGGCCGTGCATATAGAGATAGTAAAAATAAGTCATGTTAAATGATGTATTTTCCTGACAAGTATTTTCCTTCTTACAGTCCCACAAAAGGTCCAAAATGATGATATAGTCTGCAATTGAACCAACGTCTGTTTTAGCTTAAGTGCTTTGATAACTGAGAAATGACTGCAACTTTTGTAGCATCTTTGGTCGCGGATGTCTGAGGTGTAGCTCAGCAGCCTGTGATTGCTGTAGCCATCCCTCTGTTTTCTGTGCAGCATTGCTCTCATTCTCTTACTGACATTTGATATCGCTACCTTTTCCTCAGATGAAGATTTTTAGGAGTGGAGTTGCCTGTTTTCAAGTCGATAGTGTATAAATTAAGATTTCCTTTGAATACTTCCTTGTAAATGATCCTGCTTTTAGCCCTTCAGCTGTTTAATGAATTGTAGAAGATGGCTTTGAACAATCCTTTGTCTAAGATGTCCAGAATAATACACTTGTGTTCTCAGGAGCATTCTTTAATGATACAGTTTAACCGTACAATTTTGCGTGGTTACTTTTTTTTTCTTTAAAGTTGTGTGTCTCCTTGTGGTTTAACCCCAGCTGGCAACTAAAGCACCACCCAGCTGCTCGCTCCCTCCTCCCACACCCAGGGAAGAAGAATTATAGGGGGGCATATAAGTTAAACTCGTGGCTTGAGATGAGAATAGTTAAATGGCTAAAATAAAAGATAATAACAACTCATGGATTGAGATAAGAATAGTTAAATAGCTAAAATAAAAAATAATAACAATAATAAAATATAGTAATAATGAAAAGGGATGTAACAGAGAAATAAAGCCAGAGAGGCAAGTGATGCACAATGCAATTGCTCAATACGTGCTGTCTGATGCCCGAGCAGCGATCCGTCCCACCGGCCAACTCCCCCCACTATATAGACTGAGTGTGATGTCGTATGGTATGGACTGTCCCTTTGGCTAGTTGGGGTCAGCTCTCGTGCCCGTGCTGCCTCCCAGCTTCTTGTGCACCTGCCGACTGGCAGAGCATGGGAAACTGGAAAGTCCTTGACTTAGGATAAGCACTACTTAGCAACAAGAAAAACACCAGTGTGTTATCAACATTATTCTCATACTAAATCCAAAACACAGCACTGTGCCAGCTGCTAGGAGGAAAATTAACTCTATCCCAGCCAAAACCAGGACTTCTAAATACGCTGCTCAACGTTCCGTATTCTGTGCCCATCTCTTCTGTGCTTTTCAGAACTTAGTTGTGAGGTAGCTTGCTTTCAGTTTGTCCACAGATCTGTTTCTGCTTAGTTAAACAAAAAAGCATATAAAAATAATTATTCAGCTTTTTCCTCCTATTTAGCCTTAAGGAACATACTTTTAGTTTGTTGTGAGAGTGAGTAGTTCATCTTCATGCTCAAAAAGGGCTGGGTTTTGTGGGTTTGATTTAAGTACCAAAGCAGGAATTGAGCATAGATTAAGGAGACTACTTGAAATATTAGTAATTATAATCTAATCACTTAAAGGGTAAAGTTGATGCTAGTTGTTAGGCAAAGTGCATGTTGGAGACAGAAGATTCTCCTCCAATTTCAGTAGGTAGGCCATTGAGCTATTAATATGAGGTCTTGGGTTTTTTTTCCTCTTAATAAAAGAACTTTTCTGAAGCACCACAATTAGCAAGTTTTTCCAGATTTGAGTATAAGGGAGGAGAGATCAGTATCTTCAAGGTGTGACGCTGGTTTAAGATGGTAACTCAGCCAAAAGAGAAAGGGAGAAGCTCCTTGTCAGAACGAAGTGTTGCCGACCTCCAGACTTGCTCCCTAGGAGGGACATGATTTAGGTAAAGATGTTAGGAAAAGAAACACATAATGGAAGGTGTCTGTGTGTATGGGAAATTTTCTATATGGTAGCAGGTCTGCTATCGTACACCAGCTATCCTAGTTCTTAGCCTTAGTATTACGTGCTAGTAGGATGGCCAAGACGTGGGATAAGTTTCTGCTTGTCCATAAGAAGCTGATGAAATGGCAAGTGGAAAACCACTGCAAAATAAAGCTGTTGACATGGAGATATGTAAAGAGTCAGGGCTGTACAAGGCAATGCTCCAGAGAAAGAAATTGAGTAATGTAACTGAGGGACAGGTCTGGGTCAGAGACAGTGAGGCTGCTGCCAATTCCTGGCTTACACCACAAAACTCCAGTTTCCAGGGCTAAAAGTGCATCAGGAATGGTTGAAGAAATGAAGATGTTTGAAGGGTTTGTTGGGTTT
Organism: Baryphthengus martii; assembly: GCA_013396935.1. NCBI lineage: Eukaryota > Metazoa > Chordata > Aves > Coraciiformes > Momotidae > Baryphthengus > Baryphthengus martii. The sequence continues at coordinate 461,850 of VWZK01018835.1, forward strand.
CTTTTGGATCTGTTTATTTATGTCTCACATTACTATGTAACCTGAGGGCAAGTTGAGTCCTGTTGCATGTGAGGAAGGATGGCAGGGGGGTATGTCCATATACACTTTCCAGTTCCGATTCCTTCTTTAATTCTTGCTTCTGGTAGGCATCATGGAGAAGGTACCACCAGTAATGAAAATAAACTATTGGGTTTTAATCCGTGTAGAGCAGGAGCTCTCCTAATTTCTCATTTTGGGTATTGCTGGCTGGGCAGGGGGGCCTGGCTGCTGGATCTGAAGCATCCAAACCCCACTGCAGGTGAAGGAGGGACCACAGCTGCTCAAACCCAGAGAACGCTGTGCTTCAAATACTTTTAGAGGTCTCTACTGCAGAAAATGTTTTGCTAGCAGAGAAGAAAAACGCTTCTTAAATGGTGACCCACATTTTCAGAAGCCGTAAAAGCCACTATAGCGTTCCTGAATAACTTGCTTATAGTCTGTTTGTCAGCAGAGTTTGTGACTGTCCTTTGCATCTCACCAGGCTCAGGTGTTTGAGGAGAGCTCTGGCCGCCCGCTCGAATCCTGCCCTTCTGTAACGAGGGGAACCCCTGGAGCTTGCCGCCCGTACCAGCATCGCCCCTTTGAATGCTTGGCCGAGCAGGGTGGCTTCAGGTCGCTGTTAGTGGCAGCCAAAGGCCCCTCGCTTTGTTGTGTGGCGGAGTGTCACCAAGCTGGTGACGCTTCCCTGCATCTGCTTGTGTCCCTAATACGGCCGGGCCTTATGTCACCATCGCAGCCAGCCCTTTAACCCCCCTGCCCAGGGCTAGGCGGTAGCCGCCGGGCGGCAGCGGCGGTTCAGGCCGGGCTTTCCCCGGGGCCGGCCGGNCGGCCCCGCGTCCGGCTGCCCGCTTTTGTGCGCGGGTGGCGGCGATGGCCGTGGCGGTGGCGGTGGCCGGACCGGAGGAGTACTCGTATCTCTACAGGGACTCCTCTCACCCCGCCGGTTTCCTGGAGGCGTTCCGGGCGTTCTACCTGGACGGGCTGTTCACCGACATCAGCCTGCAGTGCGCTTCGGGGGTCATCTTCCAGTGCCACCGAGCCGCCTTAGCGGCTTGCAGCAGTTATTTTAAAGCCATGTTCACAGCCGACATGAAAGAGAAATCGAAAAACCAGATCAGACTTCCCGGGCTCAGCCACGCCGTCCTGGAAGCCCTCGTGAATTACGCGTACACGTCGCAGATCCAGATAACAAAGAGAAATGTCCAAAGCCTGCTCCAGGCTGCGGACCATCTCCAGTTCGTGTCAGTAAAGAAAGCCTGCGAGCGGTTTCTGGTGAGGCACTTGGACACTGACAACTGCATAGGGATGCACTCCTTTGCTGAATACCACGATTGCTCGGAGCTAGAAAAAGAGTCCAGGAGGATATTGTTATGGCAGTTTGAAGAAGTGTGTGCGCAGGAAGAGTTTCTGGACGTTGGCAAGGAGAAGCTCTCTTACATTCTCTCCAGAGAGAATCTCAATGTTTGGAAAGAAGAGGCAGCCATCGAAGCTGTTGTTAAGTGGGTTGCGTACAACGTGGAAGAAAGACTTGAAGACATCTATGAACTGCTGAGCTGCATTAGAGTAGACTTAGATAACATGTATTTGAGGTCAGCTTTAAGCCTACAAAAAAAATGCCGCCTTAATGACAATAAGATAAGATCGCTCATATACAATGCCCTGAACCTCAATCCCAAAGGCCTTTCCAGAAGACCCACAGCAGCCATGTACGTGATCGGAGGATATTATTGGCACCCCTTATCAGAAGTGCACATTTGGGATCCTCTAACCAACGTGTGGGTCCAGGGAACAGAGATGCCGGATCACACCAGAGAAAGCTATGGGGTTACTAGCTTGGGACCAGACGTATATGTGACAGGAGGTTATAGAACAGAGAGCATCGAAGCCCTTGACACCGTGTGGATATATAACAGTGAGAGAGACGAGTGGGCAGAAGGCTACCCCATGCTTGATGCAAGGTATTACCACTGTGCGGTGTCCTTGAGTGGCTGCATCTATGCGTTGGGTGGTTACCGAAAGGGAGCTCCAGTGCAAGAAGCTGAGGTCTATGATCCTTTAAAAAAGAAATGGCTTCCTATTGCAAAGATGATCAAAGGTAGGTAAGCTTTTGTACGGCGTGGAGCTCAAATGTCCATCCTTTTGTGTTTGCCATGAACACATTCAGGGTTCGATCCGAGTTCTAAGGAGGTCCATGGGAATCTCATGTTAACGTTGGTGGGCTTTGACTCAGGTCTTTATTAGCCAAACCGCTGCAAACATCCAAATGCTACGCCAGGCTGTGCCACGGAACACTAGGGTGGAAAAGCAAGTGGTAGTTTTAATGTCATTTCCATAGAATCATAGAATGCTTTGAGTTGGAAGGGAACTTAAAGATCATCTCGTTCCGAGCCCCTGCCATGGGCAGGGACACCTCCCACTAGACCGGTTTTGCCTTCTTCCAGGAACAAAATTAATGCTCGAATTAGAAGGAAAATAAGAAAACTACCTGAGTCCATTCAGTAGACGGGCAAAGAGCAAGCTCCAGTAAAAGGATTGTATTATTTCACTGTAAGATTTTCTGTGCAACCATTTCTAAAGGTGTCATCTTCATTTAAAACTTCTTGCATGCAGCTCCCTCATGTTTCAGTGCATCATCTGTTCAGGATCCTTAATTTAACTGTTAAGAGTGAGGATAATGAAAAGCACTAATACCCGTTTCTAGGAGCCAAAACAGCGATCTATTAAAAATGTATGAATTGGCATCACAACTTAACTAAGGGGTATTATTTAGTTATAAAATTTATAAGCAATTGTACATTTTATAATACATTTTGTTAAATTATTTACAATTAATTATAAAATTTTACTCTAAGTTGATGCAACGTAGTATTTTTCGGTGTACCTGACAGTTTTTGAGGATATCTGTTAACAGGAAAAAGCACTTACGCTCCTGCAACTTTCTTCAGTGTTTGTGCATTTTCCACAAACATTGCTATTAATCTGTTTTTATTTCCTTTAAACATAGAAATGCTCTGCTAATATTGTGAGCAGTTACACCTTCTGTGCAGTTGTTGCGTCCCGTTTTCTGTGTGCAATTTCTTATATGCTTAAAAATACCACGCTAATTTCCTAATTTCAGTCCATTTTATCTTGCCAGATCCCTTGTTCTATTTCGCTTCGTTCTCCTAGAGACAGAGTTAACGTGGCTCTGTTTGTGGCCTTGTTTATACCATGGCATAATTAATAATACCAGCAGAAAGACTCAAAGTATCAGAAAAAAATACCCTGAGACACTGAATCATCTCAGCTCCTGTTGTCTTCATTCTTGCTGTATGAGCGGCTTTAAAAAAATCTCTTTAACTTAATGAAATCCTGAGAGTAATTCCCTATTCCAAAACCAACGTGACAATGCATCTTTCATTACTGCATAAAAATTCTGTGAAATATCGTGTGGCTGTAGTACATGCAATAAATATTGCTTGCTGCAGTTTTATTTCCTTACGCTGATAAGGTTGAGGTGTCAGGGTGTCCTGACAAGTTGATTTCCCTTCACATTCAGTTAAATACTCGTGAGCATAATTTCACCCTGAAATGGTGATCAACAAGTCGTTTGCAATGGGATGGTGGGCGGAAGTGGCTGGTTCTTGTGTGCAGTCTGAAGGTGTGTTGTGACTTTCACACTGTGTACAGGTGTCGGAAACGCCACCGCCTGTGTCCTGCATGAAGTCATCTACGTAACTGGAGGTCACTATGGGTATAGGGGGAGCTGCACTTACGATAAAATCCAGAGGTACCATTCTGGTAGCGATGAGTGGAGTATAGTTACCACAAGTCCACATCCAGGTAAACAATGTTTTCTGTAATGAGCGTAGAGCTTGGTTTGATTACTTGTATCTGGGAGCCTTTGAGGCCACTGAAGAGGTTCTGGCATATTCCTAAGAAAAGGAGTAATGCCTAGAGGGTGGCACGGGCCAGAGAGAGATCTCCTCCCTCTTCCAGACTCAGAGGGGAAGGATAGCCCATCTTCAAGCATCCATTCTATAGAAATCACCATGTAACTACTGAACTACAGAATGGAAGCATTCTCTTAGAATAACTTTCTATAAAATAACTTTCTATAAAATCTGTCTATGGAGAGGCATCTGAAAAAAAATTTATAAGGATTTCAAAAAGGTTTTCTCTATGTTCTATGTTTGGTAACAGTAATTTTTTAAAGCACTTCTCACTAATTACTTGTGCTCGCATCTGTTTTCTGTAATGCCTTGAGCTTGCTTTTACCAAGCGTAGCAGAAAGTCCTGAGGTGTCTCCTAAGCTTAGTGAAGAACCTCAGCCACCCTCGGTGGTGCCCGGCGTTTGTCAGGTCGTTGCCGTTCCCGTTAACATTGTAATGCTGAGTTGAACTGTGTTCCTTCCTTCCCGAAGAATACGGCTTGTGTTCCATTACACTACAAAACAAGATCTATTTTGTGGGTGGACAGACCACGATCACGGACTGCTACGACCCAGAGCAAAACGAGTGGAAGCAGATGGCTCACATGATGGAGAGGAGGATGGAGTGTGGCGCGGTGGTTATGAATGGCTGCATCTATGTCACAGGAGGATATTCCTCTTCAAAAGGAACCTATCTCCAGAGTATTGAGAAATACAACCCTGAACTGAATCAATGGGAAGCCGTAGGTAATCTTCCCAGCGCTATGCGGTCACATGGCTGTGTCTGTGTGTATAACCTGTGAACGCTTCATTTTCATGTCGCCGTTGCAGAAAAGAGCAGATGCAGCGTTCATAATAGTGCTGATTACCTCATGAACGAGGTGTTCGGTACAATCTCTTAGCCCACATCATGAAAAAGTAGGTAATATTTGTCTTTATTTTAAACAATTCAGAAATACAAACGTGGCTTTTCTTTCATGTATTTTTCAGTCCAGTCACTCTTTGCCATGAAAGTTTTCAAATGACTCTCATATAATACTTTCTGCAGCTATATAGGAACTACTGTGAAAAAAAGATTTGTTTTCATTCATCGCAGGGTGTAACTACTACCTAAGGTGAGTAAAGCCAAACAAAATACTCTGCATTTCTCTGGACTACTGGGCTCAAGATGAAATGTTTGATATTTCAAAGGCAGCTATAGAAATGGTTCTTTGCCACCAGCTCTACGTGCAGAGCAGTAACACTTGGATAACTAGGTTATCCCATCCAGAAATCACCAGCAGTTTTAGGATGCTGCTAATTCTACCTTCAGATGCCAGAGTGAAGAAGAGAACAGGTCGGGAATGATGGAAGAGCTGTTGTCATGCAGTAGCCTCAGAGCACAAGCTGAAAGTATGCACTGGTTTTCCAGGAGAACAGTGCTCTGCAGCATGAGACAGTTTGGGACAAGTGCTCACTTTGCCATTCCCACCCTGGCAGGGCCGGTGAGAAATGAAAAAAAGACTCTGCACAGCTTTGCAATGGGCTCTTTGGCTGTTGCACAGGTATCAGTGATTTTTTTTTTTTTTTCAGAGAAAAGCCTTACCATGGTAACTTTTTTTTTTAAATCAAATTCTAAGATGTGTATGTTTGTGGAGTGGAAGAAAAAAATGAGAGAGACTGGAAAGTTGCTAACATCCCCCTCAAGGTACAAACCTCTATTTCACTGAACATCATTTGGTCTGTTCTGAAAATGCTAAACTGTGACGAGCAAAGATGATAGCTGAAGAAATTTGTTGAATGATGCATGGAGAAACTGAATGCTAAGTGGTCCCCTGGATTTTTCTTTCTTTTTTTTTTTTCTCTAAAAACATAATACAAGATCTTCAAATTCTGCCTAGAAAGGAACTTGAAATGGGCAGGAAGGTCATCATTTTGTCCCCTCTTCACTGGGAGACTCCCGCGGCAGGCTCCCAGCTCAGCGTGGCAGTGCCAGCGCTGGCAGCAAGCAGAATCCGTAAGTGGTATTTAAATAGCCGGTATGTAACAGGACAGAGCGGGGAGAGAGAGACTGAAAGGAAGCACATGAGTTGTGTGGAAAGTACAAGATGGCAAAGCCTACTCAGTGCCCAAGAGGTGGCTGTGAGGAGCATTTCTGCTTCTGCCTTCGCTGCCCCTCACCCCGTCCCTCTTCAGGTGCCGTGGGGCTGCACAGTCTGGCAGCGGGGATCCAAGTAAGGAAACGCCTCGGGGAGCAGAGAGGCTTTTTTAGCCCAGATCAGTTCCTCGCTCCAGCTTATAAAATTACCACAGAAACAGCTGTTAGACATTGGCATGAGAGCCAGGGGACAGCCCAGGGCTGCTGTAGGGTGTGGTGGGAACTTCCTACACCAGCAATGCCGCCTGAAATTAAATTTTGGTTTTATTGGATTTATCAGGTGTGATGAAAGGAGCTTTCCAAGGAGGTAAGCTTGGAGTTTGGAATATTTCTTTTTATTGATCATAAGCATTTTAAATTTTTATTTTTTTTTTGCTCTTTCACACTTTTTATGGTATTTCTCACTTGTATTTGACTGCCGGTAGCAGGTTGCACTAAACTCAGAGCTTTGATGTGAAGTTCTGTGGCGTATATAGAGTTCCTGTTTTGGTGTCTACGTGTGTCACCTCACTACGTCAGAAGCTCATGCGTGCATCGGTTCAGTGTTTGGCTTCGTTGTGCGTCCCACCAAGACCCAATGTAATTTGTTTAGACTCTAAACTGTACAGAGACTTGGGGAAATGAACTGTGACGCTGTTTGAAATGCACAAGCTGGGCAGTTGGGCTAAGGAAATAAAGTGAATTTGTTTTTCCTGGAAATCTCCACAGCTGAGAATCGTTCAAAGGCAGGTGGAGATTTAAAGGACAACAACATGGCAAGTGCATGAAGGTGATCTTTGTATTGAATGGAACCACAGTGAGCTGAACGTGTGTATGTAATTTTTCAGTGGAAAATACGTACCTGTGAAGCTTCACGTTTGTTGAAAAACATCAGCAAAGAACAGCTGCTTGTGGCTGGCTCTGAGGTTCATTCTGGCCCCTGTCCCATCACTGACAGTCGGTGATGGGATGTAAGAACAAGGCAAGGACTAAAAACCTCACAGCGTCCACCTGTCTGCTGCTTCTAAACTAGGTGCTCAGGGTTGGTGAAGGACAGCGCTGCTCCAGAGCTGGAGCACAGGCACTGGAAGCTGGAGTGTCTGCTTTCTCCCTCTGGGCACCCTCCAGGCGAGCCATCCACTGCTTCTTGACCTCCTTGTAACTGCAAAATGGAAAAAAAAAAAAAAAAAAAAGCCTTCAGGTCTCCCGTGCTGGGAGAGCATGTGCTGACCCGGCGTACACAAAAGTCAGTGAGATCACAGCACAGGGATTCAGATAAATCCTAAGTTTTTAGAGATTTTTGACCGCATTAGAATAAACGGAGCGTTGAAGTTCAGACTTGCCATTACATTTTAACTGGTGCTATTTTTTTACAATAACCTACAACGCCCTTTGAAATTAGCTCGTGTCCACAGCACATCCCAAGAAAGGGTGTACTGGTCCAGTCTTGAGCGCAGACAGGAGGAGGAAGAAGATGGCAGGTTGTGGTCAGTAACGTGCATCTTGTGGGAGGTGGACGGCCCAGAGCAGGGGATCTTCTAGCTACCTGTGTGCTGTGTTTTTAATCATAATAGTTGAATGTGAACACTAATAAATTATTGTGCTGTTGGGCCTGTGTTAGGGTAGACACTCTAGTGCTTGCCAACTAGAGAATTAACTCGTACGGAAGACGAATTGTTAAGTCAGTACTCTTTAATTAGAATTTTTACTCGTGTGATCCCCGCGTCTGTGGTACTATCGATGTGTGCAACGCATCCACAGCACTGAAGTGAATCCCTTGTCATAAGAAATAGATGTAAATAAATAAATGTAAAAAATCGGCCTACAAAAAAAACAAGCTTCTTAGTTACTTTTTTTTCTGTTAACTGCGAAAGCACGTGAGCAAAAGCCCCGCACCGCAGTGCGGTGTCCGGAGCCGCCGCTCCGGCCGCGCCTCCCTGGTGCGAACACAGGCGAACGCGGCTCCGCGCTTCCCGCGCTGCGTGTCCCACATCGCTCCGTGTCCCACGTCGCTCCAGGCGCAGCTGCTCTTCGGATCCGCGCCGAGGAGCGCCCGCTGCGACGGGGCTGTGGGATCGGCCGCTTAAGGGCAGAGCGTCCGCGGGTTGGGAGCAGAACCCTCCGGGAGCAGCCCCGGCCCCATCCCACCCAGTTGCGGAACTAGCGCCCCAGTCACCTCCCGCTGGCCGTCACTACTCTCCCTCTCCCTCTCCCTCTCCCTCTCC
>VWZK01018835.1:470234-484019 GCA_013396935.1 Baryphthengus martii
CCGGGCGGGCGGAGAGCAGCGCTCGGCTCTGCTCCGCTGCGGCCGGGCTGAGGTGTTCGCTGGGCGGGAACTTCGGCGGCGGGCCTTGAGGATGTCTGAGGCGGGATGTGCTGTTGCTGTAAAAGCCTCGTAGAACAGGCCCGTGGTCTCCTAGCTCTGGTGTGAGGTTTGGGAGCCGACGTTTCTATCGTTTAAATACTTCTCAGGAGAAATTCCATCTCGTACTGCACTGATTCTGCTCAAAAGCCAGCTGCGAATGTAAGCTGAGTGGTGGCAGTTAATCCTGATCTTAAATAAAAAGCTATATTTTGATACAGAAATCTGGTCAGAAGGCTCAGACCTCTTATGCACAGATTCCTGAACAACACACTGTATGAATATCAGTTGCATGTTACTTTATTGGGGAAGTTTTAAAAAAAATACATAAAATCTTTCACTCTGACAGTAACAGTAAAAGCAGTTACCCTGCAGCAAAGCTTTTTCCATACCTTGAAGCTGAATTACTGATAAGGTGAAAATCCACTTGAGAGTTTTTGGGAGGACCTAGTTACTATAGAGCGGAATGAGATTGTAGTTGGAGGGCTTGACTCTCATTTTCCATTTGTAATTTAAATCTCATGCCTACTTGCATTAGTTTAACTTGTTTTCGTTTCGAGTGGCACTGATACAGAGTGTTGGCACACAGAAGGAACAGGTCAGTGTGGTCTGCTGAGAAAGCACTTGTAATAATTCTATGCAGGATTTTGCTTGCTGTTCAGACTGTGATTGTTCTTTAGTGGAGCCGGCTTTTTATCAGTCTTCATTGCTGTATGGTGACTGAGAACTATTGAGCTGGAAGCTGGATCCAGAAGACAACCTTCTGCCAAATGATTGAGCTAAAGAGTCTGAAGTGAGTGTGTGCAGCAAGACTAGAATTTCTCTTGAAGTAGAAGGCTGCTTCTGCTTTTATCCTAAGTAGGTTAGGATTTGATCAGTGCCTGAACTGAATGCCACATGTAGCAAGCTTGAGTCTGACTTAGTCTTGCTTGCAGGTTCTCAATATTTCCAGCTCAGCCAGTGCTTTTTAGAAGAAGCTTTTTCAGGTATAAGACTTAATCTGAAGGACTTGTTCCAAGCCTTTTGTTGTTTTGCGCTTCTGTGCCGTTTGGTTTCTGCCTTGAAAATACTGCTAAGGAAACAGACTTTGTTTTTCATCTCTTCTTAGCAAGGTACTTGAGATGGAAGATGGTGAGGGAGGATTCCTCTGTCCAGCTCAATCCCCATTTCAGTGTGCACCAGCAGACCGTCTCTATTGTAGAGCTCTAGAACATACTGTTAACACATTTTTCTTAAAACTAGATACATCACTAAAATCCAGATTCGTTTTTTTACCTCAGAAATGCACGAGGGCAAGATTTTCTTTTGGTAAATGAGTATGTCATCTTAAACATTGAGCTGTGCCATGAAAAGCACCCCTAAGGGAGGGTTGACTTAAATGTGTTGCCTAGTGCTTAAATTAGTCTGCCACACCGGGAGAAGAGACTTTGCCATGTGAGTTAAATGACCAAACTGAGGTTCAAGAATATGAAGGTTCACACATAGCTGCTGTTCAGTACTACTTTTTTTTTGATCTTGAGAATATGGTTTAAAGTCAAACCTAACCCAGGACAACTGCTTACTGCCACAGGGAGGTTTTTCTGATTATTTCCTTTCTTCTCTTGTGCTCCTTGCCCTAACAGCTCCATCTCTAGTGTTTCTACAAGCTGAATCAAGACAGTGATACATTTATCTAATAGAACTGTTCTTCCATTTCTTCAGAGAAGCTTAGCTTTTTGTTGGATCAGGTGTTACAGAAGCGTACAAGGAGTGCAGGCAGTTAGTTGATCCAGTGGAAAAAGCTGAGACCACTCCATAGACTGCCATTAAATTACACTAGATGAGCTGTAATGGAAAATCAAACACTAGTTTCTCTCACAAGTCAGGTGTTGGGGACAACATCACAGGGCAGAGTTAGCACCTGAGTGTGGCGAACCAAGTTGGTCTCTTGTAGTCAGGGTGGCTGATGTGGGACATCTGAGGTAACTGCAACTGTTGGTTTGTGTACAATGGTCTGTGTTTTTGTGGAGTGCCGTACAGGGAAACGGGTCACGCTCTGAGCGTAGCTGTCAACTAACACTTGCTGAGGTTGTGCTTGAAAGTGTTACAGTGTTGGGTACAGCTGGAAGTCCAGCAGTGGAGACAGGGATGCAAATTGTAAGGGTGCAAGAGCCCAGATTACAAGGAACTTCAAGCCGAGTCAAAGGATGCAACAAGGATCAGGAAGAGGAGGAGATGAGAATACTGTAGACTGTGGTAGGCTGAGCAATGATTGGTGAATTAAGCTACTGAAATAAGATGGGGCTGCCAGGAGGGTGTTCTGATGAAGAATGTAACTTCCTGTGATGAGGGAGTCTCAGGGGAGCTTTCTCTGCTTCTATGTTGTCAGTCATCTTGATCTGAAGGATGCTACCCTCCTGTGAGTGGCAGCAGAGCAGAATGTGCGGCCTGAATCTTCCCATAAACTGTGCAAGACACGAGTGCAAACCCATCTTCACCAGCAGTCTTCATGATGACTGATCTGCCAACTAGGGTAACCTAGGGCCTCGGAACGGCTTCATCTCCTGTAGCTGCAAAGTGTGATAGGGCCCAAAGGCAGAAGTCTGTTGGTTCATAGTTCAAAACTGAATTCAAACTGATTTCTGCCAGTTCTATAGAGCTGCGTTTTTCCTCAAGGATTACTCTTCATGCTCTGTCTTTATCTTAAGAGGAGCTGGAGAGATGCTTTCTGATCCCAGTTAACTTTCTGGCCAGTATCTGCTTTCTTACAAACACTATATGCACTAGAAGGTTGGTATCTGATATACTGGGTTTATACACTTAATGCCAGTTAAGGGAAGAAGTTCCTGTCAAGTTAAAACATCTTCTCAGAGGTGCTTGATTCTGGCAGAACTGCAGCAAAGACAAGTTTGTAAATAAGACAACTAGACATCTTCGAGGTGTATTAGTAAACACAGATATTTTCATTCTGTCCTCCAGTAAGTTCCTTGAACTTTCAAAATGAATTAAAAGGCAGAAACTTTAAAAAAGTTTCTAATTATATCTATTTAGGAATATTAAACAGTTTTGGTTGTTGATGTTTTGTGTAGTGACGAGAGGTTGGATTTGACTTAAAGGAACACAAATGTTGGCTCTGGGTTTTGTTGCTATTAGGTACCAGCTGAGGATCTGTGTCTAGAAAAAGGTAAATAATAAATATTGCTGTAAAGTGCCAGCATTTTTTACTTATCTTGAATGTAGAATGCCAGATGCTGCCTTAACCAAAATATTATACTTGTTCTTTTCCCAGTTTTCTTAGTTTCCCCTTGGAGTTCTGCGGTCATGTTTAAAGTTGGCTCACAAGCAAAAACATTTTGTTAAAGGACTTCCTTCCTCTGTTACCTTGCTTAGATGAGGCTGCAGTGAAATGCAGCACTAGACAAGTTAAAGTCTGTAGAAAGTCCTTCTCAATACTTAGTGCCTTTTGCTGTGTATTCTTGTCAACACAGCTGGTGAAAATGGCTGAAAACGGAGATGCTGAAAACATGTCTATTTTGGAAAACAAAATCTGTCAGCAAATTGAGGTAAGTTCAATTTATAGTTTGGGGTGTGGAGTGAGATGTAGTTTTGGAGACATTCATTGGTAGGGACTTGACTAACGGGAAGTCGGCTTCATAGGGAGTTAGATTTGAATCTTCAGCTCTTTAAAAATATGTCCATCACAGGTCAATGACAGGTATTTAATTCATAATTGTAATCCAGGTTGGAAGTTATACTTGTCTAGTTACCTGTAAGGCTATCATTTAAAACCAGGAAAGGTTTAACTTATGAGCCTACTTTAGATAAACTGTTTCTCACTCTAGAGGCTTGGAGGGTCACTATACAATGGAAGACCGAGCACATCACTTAATAGGACATCTAGAACAAATCTGTTTTCCTGAAGGACCAAAAATACAGCTGCACATGAATCTCCATTAGCATATGGAGCTGGAGTCGTTATTAATCAACATACACCCAACACCAAATAAAACCGAAACAACCCAGGGACTGAGAAAAAAAAGTTGATGGAGCTAGACTTGTGGTAGTGTGGGTTGGACGTACTGTAAAACCTGCATTGACTTTTTAAAGCACAATGATGTTGATGGAGAGGCTTCAACTCATCGTAGGGCTTCGAGTATTTGACCTTAGTTAAACAACTAAAAGAATTTGATGAAAAGAAAAGAACTTGTCTGTCTTGTACTGAACTGAACAATTTGTCAACTCTGTGACATTCTGTTCTTCCCATGCTGTGCATGATCAAAATGAGAACATGGTAAATTAAAAGAAACCAATTTTTATTTTAGGGCATTTTCTTGAATGCGACCTAGAAACGAGCCTATGTGTATGATTTCCCAGTGTGGCAATTGCTTACATATTCTTTAAGGACTAAAACCTGAATCTGCTGGTGATAAATTTGACTTTTGAGTCTGCAGAGCTTGATCAGATTGATGAGTAGTTATAACAGAATAAGCTTTATGTCTGTCTTAAACAAAACTGCATCTACCTTTGCCTCGTTAGTCCCATTGCATGAAGTATGAAGTACTGGTTTTTGTTTGGGTTTTTTTTTAGAGCTTAAGTGTTGCAGCTAACTTTTCCAAAAGTATGACATTAAAGCAGGAAGTAATAATGTCAGGAATTTCTAATTGTTCAGTTTCATGGATTTTGGTGTGTCTCAATCTGCTGCAGTAATTTGTTAAATGAAACTGAGCTTTTAAGACTGAACACTTAAAGACAAATCTCTCCCTGCCTACCTTTCCCTTCTTGTTTTGCAGTACTATTTTGGCAATCACAATCTACCAAGAGACAAGTTCTTAAAGGAACAGATCAAACTAGATGATGGCTGGGTGCCTTTAGAAGTAATGATCAAATTCAACAGGTAAAACAAAGTACAACTCATCTGGAGGGGAGGGTGGGCACCTTTCAGCTATTTCTCTCTATTTGGGACCAAATGTCCCTGGGCTGCAGGTGCAACTCTTGTTGCTGTTTTAACACTTGGCTTCAGCTTTGCCTGTATATTTGTAATAATCTGTGTCTGCTTACTCAATAGGTTAAGTCGTCTTTCAACAGATTTTAGTGTTATTGTAGAAGCACTAAGAAAATCCAAGACGGGTCTAATGGAAATAAATGAAGAGAAAACTAAAATCAGAAGATCTCCAAACAAACCCCTTCCTGAATTAAATGACCAATATAAGGCTGCAATTAAAAACAGATCTGTATATGTTGTAAGTAAGCTTCCTTTGCTCTGTGCTGTTCTGTATGACTTTGACTGAAAACCATCCAAGTAAAGCTTAAATTAACTTATGCTGTCAGTTTGTTGCATATAATTGAAGGTTGTTGCTATCTTGCAGAAAGGCTTTCCGCTAGATGCAACTCTTGATGATATCAAAGAATGGCTTGAGGATAAAGGTCCAGTTGAAAACATTCAAATGAGGAGAACACTGCAGAGAACATTTAAGGTAGCTCTTGTGATGAACAGTTAGACCTAGGGCAGGACGACGTTTTATTCAATTACTCTAATACTGAATGTCTCTTACCATTTAACAGGGCTCAATATTTGCAGTTTTTGATAGCGTTGAATCTGCTAAGAAGTTCACAGAGATCCCAAACCAGAAGTACAAAGACACAGAGCTGATAGTACTCTTCAAGTAAGTCCACTTCTTTGATGTATGAACTAACAATGGCCAAGGGTGGATTTAGGCAAGAACCTGGCTTGACCTGAGAAGTGTAAATTTCTACACTGTTGTACAGGCGTTGATAGCTGTACTTTTGAAGACTAGCACCTCAACTCCCAAAGAATCTCAACTGTGTTCTGGCTGCTGCTGTCTCACAAAGTAATTATAGTGAATACTTTAAGTGGCATTAACTTAGCCTATATTCTGTTGAAGGGAAGAGTATTGTACGAAGAAGAATGAAGAAAGGAAACAGAACAAAGTAGAAGCTAAAGCAAGAGCTAAGCAGTAAGTCACTATAAACTGAAGTGCCTGGTTTTGTTTGCCTGACTGTACTTGAATCAACTCTTTAACTAATTTAACTTTTCTACAGGGAAAAAGAAGAAAAACAGAAGCAAGCGGCCGATGCTGAAATGGTATGAGTTTCTTCAATCTCTATACCTGAAAAATATGCAATGTTTGCTTTTGTACGGATTTTCAGTCTACACAGAACAAACATGCTTCTGCAGCTACATTTTGTAAAGCTAACGTGGGATATTCAGTTTGAAATTCTATAATACAGAGTACTTTCTAGAAAGTCACTTGAGCTTTTCTAACTAACTTACAGTGAGACTTTGTTTTGCCAAAGTACTGAATTTAAACAAAATTAGTCTCTTGAATTTAGGATTATATCCTGAATTTAAAGTATTAGGCCCGTTGAGCTGTTCCCAAGTGATCCTAAATGCACCACAGAGAGACTATTGTTCTGTGGTATTTGAAGGATCCAGTAAGGATTTAACCAGTGCTGTAGGGATTTTCAACCTGAGGAGTCAGCCTTCAGAAAACTGTTTTGTGGAATGTAAAGAGTGTAACTCTCTTAGGGGAAAGGAGTCCTAAGTTTCACATAAATGTATCAGTAAGCAAAAAAAAAAAGTCTTAAAAAGGGGAAAAAATAGGAGGGGACACGCCCACACACTATTCAAGACTTGAACATCAGTATAAATAAGCTGTGTAGCAAGAATGGTTGGGGTCCTGGTGGTGCTGAGCAGGGGGACTTCAACTGCTTATCTATTGCTATCATGTTTTGGTAGTCTTAGGATTGAGTAGGGGGGAAGGATATCCAAGCTTGACTCTTCAACAAAAATGTGGGATTTTTATTTCGTTTAGAAGTCTCTGGAAGAAAAGACAGGCTGCCTTTTGAAGTTTTCCGGTAACCTAGATGATCAAACATGCAGAGAAGATCTCCACGATGTATTTTCTGATCACGGAGAAATCAAATGGATACACTTTGTCAGAGGTGCAAAGGAGGTCAGTAGAATCTTGGAGGAGTTAGATCTGTGTATTGAAGCTTGAAACTGAATGATTAAATGCCTGTTCCCTTGTATAATCAAACAGGAAATTATCTGTTTGACTTGTGGAATTGCAGAATAGATATTTAATTTATCCTCTTAATTTTTTTCAAAAGAACAGATAAAAGTTCAAGCCTTCTCAGTTGATAAGCTCAAAACTGAGACTGAAAATGTTTGTTAGGACAATTTGAGGGTTTGCTTCAGTCTAGATGTACTTTTTTATCATGCAAGAGTAATGAACTGCCTGAGGCACCTAACAGGGTATGTTGTTCATCGTTCCAGCTGAATGTTTTCACAGTAAGATTCAAATGCAAATGCCACTCTTCTTTTCAAGGGAATTATCCTATTTAAGGATATTGCAAAAGAAGCTCTGGAAAAAGCCACAGAAGCACATAACGGAAACTTACAGCTTCGGAACAAGGATGTTACATGGGAACTGCTAGAAGGAGATGCAGAGAAAGAAGCTCTGAAAAAAATACTGGAAGATCAGCAAGAATTGCTGAAACAGAAAACAAAAGGTCCTCCTTTTATTGGTTTAAGCATTTGTAATGTCCTAGGAAATGGCATTCTGAAAATAACTGTCAATAGTGAATCCGTATTAAACACTGGCTAACTGTAAAACATTCTTTTGAGTTGGCCAGTTAGAAGTTAAGTGATACAAAGTTCCTGACATCTCGTGTTCCCACAGGACGCAAAATTAAAGGAAAAGGAAGAGGCGGAAAGATACCTCAAGGTGCACAGAAAGGGAAAGTACAGTTTCAGGGCAAGAAAATAAAGTTTGAGAATGAAGAAGAAGGTGGTGAAGATGATGCCAAGACAGGTATGCCATTCCTTGCACTGGATGCAGGTTCTTTAGTACATGGAGCTGCTTTCTGGAGAGGTCCCTATGTTTCTTACAAGTGTTTCAGATTTGGCCCTGCACTTGTAGTATTTTTATCTTCCTGTCAGTATCAGTCAAGTAAGTTTAAATGTCTTCTGCTTGATTCCTTTCATAATGGTCCAAAAAGCATATGAAAGTAATGACTAGGTAGCTGAGGGTGTTCTGCAGGGCTTTTGATAGCATTCTGCATTGAATGATGGTGGTTGTCAGCAACATTATGTAGCTGTACAGACCCAGTCTCTCCAGTGGTGATTGATTTTTTTGTATTATTTTTTGAGGATATGAGAAGACTAAAAGTTTTGCATATTGGTATTTAGCGTCTGTTCGTTATGTGGCACCTGCTTAAACAAAACCCAGTGAATCCTACTCCTGTTAGATTGTATTCATCTTCTTACTTGCCCTCCTGCTGTAAAGCTACACAGGGAAGGAAGCTCTTCAAAGTTGGTATTTTAGAACATGTGAAAGCTTAAGTCACAAAAATGAGTAAACCCTCTAGCATAGCAGTGGCTCTGGATAAGCTAGGACTTGTCTTCGAACTTATATGGTTGGAAGGGTTTGTTTTTTTCCAGAGTATTTCAGGTAATACCAAAGTGTTTTCCTTTACCATAAATGATTGTATTCAATCTTGCAGAACCAGCAAGTCCCAAGAAGAGAGCACTAGAGGAGACAGAAAAAGAAGAACCTGCACCAAAACAACTGAAAACAGAAAATGGAGATGGAGAACAGTAATACTAAAATAAAAATTTAAAAAAGCTTTTTTTATTGTTCCATTTTCAATATGTTTTAAAGACAGGCCTCAGTTCAGGAGTTTCTTGGCAGAAAATCTAATGAAATCCACTTCAATGTCAACCTGCAATGAAAGGAAAGCTTCATTATGTTGAGTTTCAACTTTTATTTTAAGAAGCATGCTTACTCTTTAACATGCCGTCCTGCAAAACTTTTATATTTATAGTTTTGTTTATACTGTCACATCCTCTCAACTTCTCTGGCACCTCATTCAGATGTAAAAGGTCCTGGACTTTGTAATCTTTTGGTTATGTTAAATAGCAGCTGCCAATAAATTCAGAACTTAAAACTGCTTACTACTGAAGCCTTGATGTTCATGTAGTATTAAGCTTGTAACTGTGAAGTAGCAAAGCTGAAGGACAGACTTCCATCATCCGGGGCATCAAAGTACCAGGTACAGCTGAATAAAGCTTCTAGTCTTTGCTACTCAGACTACCTAAAAATGTTCAGATATTGCTCAGTCAGCTCCAGGGTTCTTTTTACTTCCTTTACAATTATGGAATAGATGTCTCCTGGCCTAGCTTTCAGCACCCAGGAACTTGCCTGTGGGCTTAAGCTTCCATGCTCCACCAGCCTGACTAGATCTCTCATGGGATGAAGTGCACAGCTTCCTCTTGCTCCCACCCACCAAATGGTTCTATGAGGGTTTTCACAGGCTGGAGCAATTTGCTGCAGTACAGAGCAAAAACCACTTATGTAATGCTACAGCTGTAATTTTCATAAGCAGAATTTATTTCCTGCCTAGTACAAGACAGAGCATTTTCTCAGGTTCTATACTTACTGATTTCTTCTTATGGAACTTGTATGACGCTGGAAGGTCATATCTAAGTTCTGTGAATGGCACAAAATACACTTGTTACCCTGGAGTACTTATTAGTCAATTGACTTCCACCCTACACCCCTGCTCTTCTATTTGTTCTATTGCCCACCTCTGCTGCACCCTGACTGGCTAACTCTTTCGACCTCTGGACTAGATGATGACTGAATGTTCAAGCTGACCCCATCAGACAGGAAGTGGACAGCTGAAATGCAGAAATTGTGTTTTGAGTACTGGTGCAACTTCCATGTCTCAAGTTGTATGACTCCATAAAGCGTCCAGCTGGTAATATTTAAGATTTGGGAAGATGCTTGAACAACTATCAGAAAAATATTAAGGTGACTATAAGGACAGGATGCTCTTTTGTGCTAGGAACACTGACCTGCACTTTTTTTCATTATTGATCAATCTATTTGTGAAGCAGGAAGATGGATAACTTCTGCTTGAAGGCAAAATCTAGTTGAAGAAGAAATCAAGTTTAATTCTGCACAAAATATGTATGCCTCAGAGCTTCATCAAGTGCCTGCTTGTATTCTAGCCAGAGAACAAGGTATATTTAAAAAAAGGGCTGCTTAAAAAGAGACCTATGTCATTTTCAGTGTTAAATCCCACTTAACTTGACCTCAGGCTTCTAAGACTAGCTAGTAGTGTTACAGATACTCGCCCTCCACAAAATGTTGGTATTTTTTTCTTCTGAACAATGAATTCACCTTACCTGCTATGACTTCCATCTTCACTTCCCATTCATCTGCTTTCTTTTGAATGTGCTACAATATTAAATAGATACAGGTAAATTTAAAAGCTGCTTTCTACACTGTCTTACAAACATCTCCACCCTTGCGCTCATTTAGAAGTCTGGCGCTTTTGTTTTTTAAGGTGAAACATCAGATTTGTGATGTAACTTAACTCTGAGTGATCTCACATACATCAGGGTATTTGACATGATTAGTATTTACCCGAAACAAGTTTCATACCCCATAAAGGTGTGAACAAATCAGTGAAGCTATAGAAAACATCATTAAATATCAGCTATTTCATTGCCTGGTTAGTGCTTGCCCTACTAAACTGAAGGACTTGCCTGCCGGGTTGAAGTTTTGTGAAGGGAATATACAGCTGTTTTTGCCATTTGTAAAGCAGTTTTCAGAAATACCATATCCATTCCTAAAAAAATGATGGAATTATTAGAATTATAAAATATGCAAGCTTCACCTGGAAGATTCAAATAACGTGCTTCAATTTTTGTAGAGTAATAGCTATTTGAGAAACAGCTCTGAATACATTAAGGTACAGAAAATATTTCTAAAACTCACACAACTGCTTTTAGTAAGAGAAAAAAATGTATGAATTAGCTAGTATTGTTTATTGCAAACCCAGTGATTGTTAGTTACAATGCTGAAGTTGTTAATCAGTACTTAGGAAACTGATTCCAGGTAATTGTAATTGATAGGAAATTACTGCTAGGTCATTGTAATAAAGAAGGGAGATGTTTTATTAAAAATGTTTCCCTCGCTGTTTCGTTCCTAATGCTTTGTAATTGGCTTTCAGAATTACTAACCTTTATTATGTTTGGTACCAAAGGGAGGGTTCATAATAACTGTGTCAAAAGTCTCTGCCATGCTGTCAGATAAAGAACACACATCACACTGAACCATGTTGATGTTCGTGAGCTCAAAGTCTTCAATATTGCTATTAAATATTTCCAGTGCATCTCCATCTATGTCAAACCCCACACACAACCTATTAAAAAGAAAAAGTGCCATAGATTAGTCTCCTGCAAACTAAAATGGTGTTTAAATCTTACAGTAATGAGTTTTGAAAGGGATCTGTGTGCACAACTTGTTTTATCTAGGAAATGTAACAAGTATACACTAAATTAAGTGCCGATAAAAAATGGGAGTGGCTCTGTTGGCCTTTCCCAAACATCAAAGTCTGTGAACGAAGATGTATATGTTCACAAATGCTTCAGGGGAAAGCAAATGTTATGACTTCCAAATGCATGGCAACTCTCCATCTCTTCCACTACTTAAATGTTTTTTGACTGTCTAAAGATATTAAATAGCCTCATGCACTGGATTAGAGACCTAAAATTAGTTTAGTTCAGCATTGCTGTGTTCTCACCTTCCTTTCTACTCTATTACGCCAGAAAAAAACACAATCAGAGCTTAAGCATTTACTACTTACCCTGCTCCTAGCATTGCACTTCCAATGCTGAGCATGCCACAACCACATCCCAAATCTGCAATTGTTTTGTTTTCAATATCATCAAAAGTATTGTGAATTGTATAAAGCATACATGCTGGGGAAAAAAAACAAACAAAAAAGCAAACAAAACAAACACACAGGTAAATAGTAGCAAATACACATCTAATAAATCAAGAAGAGCTACTTCTGCCTTCAAAAAACTGAAGTAAAGGTTTCTGGTCATGCAAAATTAAGCTGATGTTCTCACTGCTTAATTCTCTCAGTTGTATGTGAAAGTAAGTCAAAAACATTTTGACTAGAGACAGAACTCTAGTTTTGGTGAAGAAATTACACATAGAACTGTGAGTATTTTTTGTGGAAAAATTTGTTTGGGGAAAAGCAATAGAAGGACACAAAATACTAGGAAAAAACACAATTACGGTGGATGAGTGTCTGTATATACACTTCTGCTTTTTTTTTTTCCTTTGTGTCATGAAATAAGTCCATTTCAGATTTCTCATTTACACATTAAGATGTTTCTATCACAACATTATCTTTTAAATCAATTTACTTGATCTTTGGATTGTGCATTGATGGTACACTTCTAATGAAAATAACATCATTAAAATTATTTAATTACATTCCTGCTGGATATAATTTCTCAACTACTTTTACTGTAAAAGCCTCAAAGGAGGTACTGCAGCAAAACCACTTTTTAAAATATATATTTATTTTAAAGTGTTGATGAAAAACTCTTTTATAAAAGAGGTACTGGTGTTGTAGGTAACCTTTACCTGCGATATGAGGTCTTGTTGGATACTGTTCAAGGAGTAGTTTTGGATTTTCAAAAGTATCAACTTGTTGAAGACAGCCTTCCAGTTCTTTAAGTTTTAATTTCTTCATGTTTATAGTTTAACTAAGGAAAATAATGTGTCATCAGCTACATTAATATAAAACCCCCTACATATTATCTCAATTTATTTTATCCTTAAAATCCCACCGTACTCCTCAGCATCTCCCAGGTTTCACGCAGCTGTTCGCAGGGATGCAGCTGACGGCCCAGACATGACGCGGGCCATGCGGGGCCGTTCCCGGACCGCGGCCGCCCCTTTCCTCACAGACGCTCCGCCGGTAACCGGCTCCCGCCCCGCTCCGACCAACAGGCCCCGCTCGTCACCGAGAGACGCGTCCAGCCCTAAGCGGAGCAGGAACCGAGCCCCAGGGACCTCCATCGATCACAGCGGCCGCTCGCACCGGAGAACCCTCCCCGCGGCCGCGAAGCCACCGCCCCGCACGCACCTCCACGGCAGCCGCCTCCACTCGCCGCANGCGCAGTCGGCGCCGTTTCCCGGGCACACGGGGACGTGCGGGAGCGAGACGCAACTCAGTTTTCGCCTGGAATTAATTTACAACAGGTAGCTGTGACTGTCAAGTATTGTAAACATCACAGGCTTTATTACAGCGTTACCCGCTGTCAGGTGCTTGTGAAGGGCCGGTCTCCCAGGGTTGCCCCCCAGCACTTTCTTGGCGGTCACGCTGTCGAGGGCCATTAGGTACAGAAAGGCAGGAGGTGGATTTTCTGTCGGCCCTGTGGGAAGGACGGCCTTGGGAGAAAAGCAACAGGCTCACTGACTTGTGTTTTCCTTCCCATAATCCTGGCGGGAGACACTGCACTGCGAGCCCGACAGTCCCTGCCCGTACGGAACCAAGGGACTGGGCCAACACCGCTCAGCCGAAGACGGACAGCCATACAAAATACGGTGGCAAAGCCAGCACAGGGGTGTCCGCCCGGGCTGCGCTTGCTGGCAGATAAAAGGTTACTTTCATTTACGGGCGGATTTTTAAAAGTTTTTCCATTCCGTAGTTGAAAATCCATCGAGCTTTAGAACCGTTGTCAGCATGCAAGATACGGTAACTCGCATCCACACTCCGGTACTTCAGGGGACACACTCCGGTACCTCCCGGCGTGGGGCTGCGGGTGGCCTGGACGCGCCGCTCAGCCCGCCGGGCCGGAGCCGCCACCGGTGCGCG
>VWZK01018835.1:488737-600183 GCA_013396935.1 Baryphthengus martii
TTTTTTTCATCATGTCTCTCCTCTGATGTGACTTCTGTTAGGTCTACCAACATCCATTCTGAAAAGACTGGAAGATTCTCTTTGCCTCCTCTTGCTGCAAACAAATACGAGAAGTATGTTCTTACTTTCTAGCCTGCTGATTTTCTCCTGCTTTAATTTATTTAGAATCATCTCTCTTGTTGGTTTGTTGTTTTTTTTTTTCAGAGCATTAAATGTTTGTACCCAGTAAGTATTATTGAGTAATTTTAGTTAAATTTAAATTTTGGACAGTAGATGCCTAGTATTGGTTACCTTTGCTACCCTGTCCCCATATTCTTCTTGCCCTCATTCTGACCTGATTTGTTATTTTACCCCTTTTCAGAGACACTTCCTTACAGGAACTCATTTCAATAGAAGTGGCCTTGCTGTGCTATTTGGAAGCTATGGAAGAATATATTCTATTTCTTCTCCTTTCTGTTGTTAAGTAAGAGTAAAGGACCTTCTTCCTGTTCTAGTCTTGAGAAAACTTTAACAAACAGAGTGACAAAAAGCGAAGGTGCTGTTGAGAAAGCTGTTATTAATAGTTACTTTTGCTTGTATTCTGTGCATGTTCGTCAGGCAAGGTCTCTTGTATCACCTCAGGTTGTAGCAGCTGTGATCCACTTAAGAGCAGAAAAGTCAGATCTGCCTGTGGCTAGGTTCTGGGACATACAAGTAATAACTATTTTTCCAGCATTAAGTAGATCATGTTGTTATTTTATGCAATGTCTTGCAACAGTCAGTCACCTGTTTAGCATACATATAACATGCTGTTGCTTCAAGGTTGTCCTTTCCAGTGTGACTCTATCAGTTCTTCTCTTTAACAGTAGACAAGAAGGTTTCAGTTCTCCAGGACCTAGGCCAGGTTTGGTAATACAGCCTGACGGAGGGAAGGGTGCTCATTTGGGCCTTTCTTCAAGAAGCTGGTGGGAGCAGATGCTTTATCAACAGGCTGAGACCCTACACGTTGTCAAGGAGTTTAGCTTCAGAGCAGTATAAAACCATGTAAAAACGTCCTGATGTTCAGGGTTGTTGGGCTGTACAAGTGGTGTTCTGTAGGATCTCTATCAACAACACGCAGCTTCTCTGCTGTCGAAGTCCTTTGGGCTACCAAGGACTTCTTGCTGAAGGGACTGACAAGTAGTCTGAGCTGTACTGCCTGTTAGCTTGTCATGAAAGTCTAAATAAACCCATGGCCGTGTGCTTTTGGGCCTATGACTCTTCAGAGTGAAAACTCCACTATCTGCTCTTCCACGTGCAAGGTACAGGGATTCGTGCTGGGGTTCAGACTGACCACAGCATTTCGAAGAACCACAGTTACCATGCAGTAAATAATTAATTCTCTCTGCCCTCCTCTCCACCTTCACCAGATGTAACGCTCAGTATATTGTATTGCTGCTTAGGATTCCACAATAATATTCAGTAGTTTTTACAGAGCTTCGTGTTAGGTCTTATCCTTGGAAAGCAAAAAAAGATTTCAGGTTACTGGAGATTAAGTAGATCATGCCGTACAGTCAGCTCACAAACTTGCCTGTCTTGATTTCTCTTAAGAATGTCTCTGATTAGAACTACATCAGCCTCTAAATTAGGTGCTGCAATGTTTTCAAAATGTGTAACAGCCAAGTGATAATTTCATGCTTCATACACACCTCAGGAATAACATGCAGTTGTTTTAAAGGCCTCTGTAAGATACTCAGGTGTATCAATATCCATACCATTAAACATTTAAAAGCCTGAACTCTTGCTGTATTGGTTCCTGATGTTAGTTAAATGATGGTTCTACCTCAAAGCTTTTGCTGGCTGGTTTGAAGAACAGGACAGTACTCTGAAGATTGAGCTCCTGAGATGTGACTGCTGTATATCTTGCCTTGTCTGGAATTGGCATATTTGTGATTTGACTGGTGTATCACTTTGTAATATACCTTGGTATATATTCAGTTCTAGAAGAACTGGTGTTTTGGAGGTCTGTGGAAACAGTCTTGTTTAGGTTTTGGCTAACTAGTGTTGATTTTCATCTCTGTTGCTTTGATCCCACCAACTTCTAAAGCTCTTTTTATCCCTTTTGTGGAGCTATCAGCTGTCCAGGGTTCTAAGTTTGCTGTGTCAGGGTGGAGCGTTATTTGCCTGGTACATATCTGAGCTACAGGGAGCTGGTGATGGAGTTGTGGGCAACAGAATAAACATGATTTTGGGTATGTCTTTGGGGAACACATTCCTAAGAACTTTTTTTTTTTGTCTTTTAGATCTTCCTTAATGACAATTAGTGTGGGTTGATTCAGAGTTCAGGCCATTCTTCGTTATCACTTGCAGAATATCAAGAATGTTACATTTAAAAAGAAACCAACAAACTGGAATGGTGTCTGACAATTGCAGGTGATTTTTAAATAATAGTGTCCTAGGTGCCCTCCTCTAGGGAGGATTCCAGTAGTAAACTGTGAAAATAATATTATTTTTCTTCACATTGAAGTAATAGAGCTGTTTAGGTATTACAGTAATGAGGAATCTATAATGAACTTTGTTGCCTTTATCAGGATTCATCTCTTCATTTCCACACAGTGCTAATAGCTCTGCCATGAAACTCATGAACACTTACCTTTCCAACAAAACTGCAAATTACATATATATAGATGCATCCTGTCCATTGGAGGCCTGATCAAAGTGGTATCTTCACCTGAAATTGATAGTTTTTAATCAAAATCCATGTATCTTCCTCAACTGCTGAAGAAACGAAGGTTGTTTTTACATTCCTCTATCACTTTGCGGTTGCTTAAAACTTCATCAGATGAATTATTTGGGCCAAAACATGCTGTATGTTTGACCTGTTTAAATTTTATTTGGAATATTTTTATTTGCTAGAAAAATATTTTTGTTAGCTCTCTTTTGAAAACTTGATTTTTGTTTTTTAGATAGAAGATGGAGTGTCCCTGTGCTTTAAGGTAAATAATTGACAGGACTCTGAAAGCAGCTGGGCAGGGAGACCGTAGGTAAACTAATAGTTTGGGAAGAGTGAGGGCCAAGCAAAGATTGCTCTGGTGAGGGCTCAGGACCAGATATTCTGTTTGCTGATCTGCTTGTCTCTCAGAACTACTTTTGAAGTCAACTGGGAATTCAGCTTTCTGAATACTTTGTAAGGCTAAGACCTCTGAAAAATTAGATTCTAAAAGTTATTAAATTAGGCATCCAGAACTAGAATATGCGTTGTGTCTTAATTTCTCTATCTTTAGGTCCATATTTAAAAAAACAACACAGAAACAAACAAAGCATAACCCAGACAAAAAGCAAACAACCCCCCAAAATGCTTTAGACTCCATGCTGTGAGAGAATTTTGAATGTAAATATTTTTCTTGTGAGTTTTTTTTAGTGTTAACCTTCATGAAGATTGCTTTTAAGATTTGATTTTGAAGAGTATTCTTATCAATGCCTTCTTCTGTACTGCGAAATACTAAATTAACTTCTCATTTAAGAAGTATTGTTCCTTTTCTCAGCTGAAAAGGCTGCAGTTCCTGTTGAACAAAATGGTTAGAGACCATATTTATACACGAATTAAGATAATTTTTAGAATCTTGATATTGCCGTTAAGAGCGTAATTGAGGCCCTTTTAACTTGTAAGGGCTTGGCTTTGCAGTCACTCTGATGTTTGTTAAACCTGCACCAAAGAGAACGAGTATTATATTTGGAAGTTGGCTAGCCATGTGTCTATTATTGTACAGATATTTTTAAATTGTGTATAAATTGAGGCTTTTCAATCAAACTAGGTAAAGGTGCGATTACAATGCAGTAATTATATCACGGCGCATCCACCCTTTTAATAAAGACTATTTTTGCAGCAGAAGATTGTGTTACTCTTCTGAGTTACTTGTCTGTCAAAATACTTAAATTCAACAACTTTGTGGGTCCATTTTCATTTCTACTTAGAAGTCCATTTTTTTTCGTTCTCGCTGTTTCTAAAGTCTTACAGCTGAAGCTGCAGAATCTCCTGTTTCTGATTGATAGTGGGTACTTGTATACTAATGAAATCAGGGCAGTTTTATCTGCTAAACAAGATGTTTATGTCTGAGGCCTAACTGTAGGAGAAATGTTCTTCAGAGCTTCTTTGTCTGCTTTTTCTTTGGACTGGAGAGCTTGCATTGCTGAAGGGTGCTCCACTTAGCCTTGGGCACCAAAGGAGTTTCTGGTGACTCACTCCCTCTCATCTTGCTGTTCTGCAAGACTGGAATATCTTCTAAGAGTTGAATCTGTGATTTTTAGCCTCCTGACCTGGCCAGACAGCTTTGTCCTGAAGACTTATACCCTGTAAAGGTGTGTTTGGTTTGTAGTTTGTTTTTCATTTTCCTTGAGAAACCATTAATTCTTCTGCCATGTTCCATTGTCCACTATTGACTCTAGTGCCTCTGCTTTAGAGCTTTTCTGGGTAGAAGAGTTAGACTGACATCTTTCCGTTTGGCTTTGCTTCTTGTCAGAGTCCCTAATAACAGAAATGCAGGTATTCAGTTTTGTCTCTGAACTTGCTTGCAGCTTTCTTAAAGAGCAGAAGAGCTGTCATTCCTCAGACTCTGAAGACAGCATCACGTGGATTCACTTTTGGAAGCCTGGTCTGCAGGTGAAAGGAATTTAACTATTGAAATTTCATTACTAGGATGTGAGGGGAACACCCACAAACAATTTTTGGAAGGAGCGGTTAGTTCATGTCTCTGTATTTCTTCAGAATTACCGTTGTGTTCGTTGTTGGTGAGGGACAAATGGCTTTGCATAAAGCAAGGCTACAATATATTAAAGTCCTTTTTCATCAAGATAATTTTCGAATCTTGATTATGGAAGCTTTATTTTGTTTTAAATTAAGATTTCTTTTAATGTGAACTGCAAAACCAGCAAGAAACATTTAAACACTCTTCACTAGTATGTAAAGAACGAAAAATCAGTTTGCGAGGAGGCAACTGTAGAACTCAAAAATTTTTTTACACCTATTTGGTAGATTGTGCGTATGTAAGAATAGTATTCGCATGTTAGTTTTACAGTGGGGACAAAATGTGTGCTTTTTTCAAAGTGTGTGTTGAATTCTTATTTTCAAAACTTACTCATTTTGTTTGAATACTTATTGAAATGTTTTATGACAGTCAGTCGTGGTATACAGTGGGAAATGTAAATAATGTCTAAATAAAAGTTCACTTTAGGTATGAGGTATTGCTACTGAATTGAAGAGTCAAGTAGAGGTTTACTTTCTTTGCTTAGGAATTATTTCTAATAGTTTTCTCTTGGGTCACAAGTTCTTATCCCTAAAAGCTTCTGTCAGAGGCAGGTACAGTACTTTTAAGACTTGTGAAAATGGGATGTCCTCTTTTGACAGCTTTATGATCCAGTTTAAAACAAATGACTTTTGATCGTGGGGAGGCAGGAGACAAAATAGTGCGAGAAAGGCGAGGGTAAAAATAGTCCCTCTGAGTATGCGAGAACTCGTGTCGAGTTTCTGGAATGCAACTGAAACTTGACACTGGGATGTAGTGAAAGGAGGGCTGAGCAAATGTTCAAAAGCTGTAAAGGTGTGGTCTGGCTGGTACTGAAGGCATTTATCAGCTGCTGTAATAACTGAGGAAGTTTAAAAATTCTCCTTTGAAGTGGAAGAGTTGGCTTCATGGCGAGCCTTGTATCTACGTGATGTGCTGGTTGGCCAGGACAGCTTCCTCCTGCATCGCTGGCCTTTGGGGTGGTTCTTCTGCCTGTCAGGTGAACAAGGAAAGGGACGATGGTGGGATGATTGGGGATTTCAGTGTGATTTCCAAGGAGACAGGTCTGTGAATGTTGGTGGGTTTAAGCTGGCCCAATGAAATTTGGTTGGGGTTTTTTGTTTGTTTGTTTTTTAAATGAATTCCAGCTCAGAAGCTAAACTAGCAGAAGTTTTAACATAGGATCAATCAGGTGCTGGTGCTGGGCCAAATCAGAGGACTGAAGACAAAATTGTGGCAGGACTGACCTAGTTCAACTTGAGTAGTTGTGTAACTGCTGTGAAAGGAAAGGAGCTAGTTAACCTGAAGCTGCTTCTAAAACACATTTTGGAAACTCATGGTAAAATTATTAAAGACAGAAATAGTGGGAGAGAATGGAATGAATGTGGGAAGTCTGAAGTGAAGGTTGCTCGGAGGATGATAATGCTCTTATGTTAATAATGCATGGTATCCCTCACGTAGATGTGAACAATGTTCTGTGTCTTACAAATAAGATATCAATGAAGCATAAGACATTTCAGGAATTATATTTGAAGTTATGTGGACAGGGTTGCTTGTTGAAGCTCTGATTTTATTTAATTGCCAGTTACTGTGTTAGAACTCACCTTTTGCTAAAATTAGCCTTGTCTTTTTGTGAAAAAATAATTTTGAAGGTAGGAAACTGCACATAATACAAAAACCAAAATATACTTTTAAATCAGAGAAAAGAGAATAAGGAGAAAAGGTGATATTGATCTCCCCATAGACCTGTACTTTACTGCTTCCATGTTAGACTGTCAGTACTGCTTCCATGTTAGACTGTCAGTGAGATAGGAATTGATTATCTCGGGTTGAGGAATTGGCCCTCTTTACTGAAGTACTCCTGTTCTTAAAGCTCATTGTAGTGTAGTAGTAAAAAAAAAAAAAATTACAATCAAGACAGTATAGCACAAGAAACATGAAGCACCATATATTAATTAGGAACTATAGGCTTCTTGGAAAAAGTGATTTTGCAATATTAAAATCACATAATAAAGCTTAGACCAAGGTGATCTGTCAGTTATCTAGTCAGTCTTCCTCTCTGTAGTTAAGTTTATTTTTGAGCTTCTTCAGAAAAAAAATAATACTTCTTACCTAGCTTATATCCACTTTTCATTACCCCCTGTTAGAGACTTCTGCTGCTCCAAGTGGTGAGTTTCTGAGGCTTGATGTTACCAGGACAGATTTGGAAAATGCCTCTTTTTGCAGCTCATGTAATCCCTGTTTTGATAGTCTCGGAAGCATGTTGAAACCTACGTGTATGTAGACAGAGACTTCTCTAACTGATGCTAAGGCAACTCTTTGAGAAGTACAAGGAACTGCTTATGGAATAGCTTTATCTGCTCTCTGCCCAGCCCATTAGAGAAGTTTGTCACAGGTGTCTCCTGCTGCTTGTATAGGAAGTTTCAACTTCTTTCTTCCCTGGCACAGCTCGGGGTTCTGACCCTTCTTTAGTTAAAACAGCTGTTGTTTTAACACTGAAGATGTTCCAAGTGGTTACTCGGTATTTTGGTCAGTATTTATAGAAGAGTTTTGTATAGCTCTCTGTAAAGGCAATAGAGCTTCGAGTAGAACAGTGCTGCTATTTCAGGATTGTGAAAATACCATTGGTTTTCCGTAATTCAGCATAAAACAGAATCTCAGAGGTGAATATTGTAAATTTGGGCTCAGTAATATTTATTTAGCCTAATTTGGAAATTACAAAATATGAGCATTTGCTTTCTGGGCTATTGTGGCTCAGACTAATTCTTGCCCTGAAAATTCAATATGGCCAAGAGCTTGTCCAGTGGCAGGTCGTGTCAGTACGGGTATATTCTGGGGTTCTTACCACATACTTGCTTCTAGCTGTTAGTTAAGAACAGAATCAATAGTCTATTGATTTTGGACAGTAATACAACCTTTGAAACATAGAATATATCATCTTGTAAATTCATATTGGCATTCTTATGGTAAGATTTAGGGCCTGGTATCTAGAAATTCTGCCCTGCTTGGCACCACTGTAATTTTTGCATGTGGCAGCCAAAGGACATTTCCTTAAAGCGAATTGAGTTTGGGTTCTTCCTTAATTTTCCAGAACCTGTATTGATATTGTAATAACAGCACACTTGGTAAGTTAACAGTGCTTTCTTGCGAATCTCAAGAAGACAGGATTCATAACGTTCAACTACAGGATGTGTTAAATTTTGGAAAATTAATCCATAGGCTTATTCCAAGTGATATGCAGCCATAGGCTTCTTGGGGAACAGGGTTTTTCTTTTCTGTGGAAGGAAGCCTTGTACTTTAGCAGAAGCTGGGATTCAAAATAACTGTACATGTGAGTTTTGTTATTCTGTCTCCCTCAGCTTGTGATCATAAGCAGTGAAAATGTCTTTTGGCTGAATACAAAATATGTGGAGGGGACCAGTAAAAGATTTTAAACCACACTGCATAGTAATGTTTTCTTTATGTGTCTTTTTAAGTCTTTATTTGCTTTTGATCTCTTCTTTGTATTCTGGTGGAAGGGAAACCAAATACCTTTAAGATGATAATAAACAAAGTAATGTATTGCAGGATAGATCAAGCCAGATTTGTGATTTATGACAGTTCAGGTTTCTGTACGGGGATGAGACAAAAGGGAATGACTTTTCATAACTCCTGTGAATGTCATTTGCAGACGTGAATGACAAAAGTGAAACCCATCTGTTCATGCGTTCGTTAACAGAAAGTTGTCAGGCGTCACTGAGCTCTTTCTGTCAGATAGGCTGATACACAAACTACAGATCGTCTGGCTGGTACTGTCCTCCTTTATGTTTTCTCAAGACAGAGTCATCTCTAATGTGTAAGAGCAAAAGAGAAGTCTTTGGTCTCGTGAAGATGCTAGCCATTCTTTTGTTCGCTGGACTTACGCTCTTCTTTTTATTTCCTTTTTTTTTAATGTCCTGAATTTGAATACTTGTTTTGTGGCTTTGGTTTATTTCCTTCTTCTTTTGAAGGTGTTACTTAAATGGTCCTCCAAGAGGAAAAGCTTATGTTGTGGAAGGTAGCAGGCTTCTCATGAAAAACAGGGCATAGCAAATACAGTGAAGACATGAAAAAACTAGAAAATAGTTTTCATCTTCAAAGCTGAATCCATTTCTGAATCTTTTCATTGAAAAATTACTGGTAAAATCTAATGAATCTTTTCAGTGATGGTTGTTCTTGTGTGATGTGTTTTTAGACCCTTTATTCCTTGTCGGTTTCTTCTTTTTGTCAGGCTAAATAACTCTTTGACGTTGGTTAATGTCCTTTCTAAAAATAGACTGGGAACAGCAAAGTATTCAGTGGATCTCCAGTCAGGCTCATGTGGAGTCAGTGGGAAATCATTCTGTCTGCTCTAATGGGCTTTGGCTTAACATCATGTCATTGTGCATTAGCCAAGCCTCAGCTACTACCACAGAGGAATTCTCCAAAGAATAAATGTTTTCTTTTCTGTTTAAATGAAACAGTTTGCACAATTTTTGCAGTGTGTTTATATCATCCTTTGATAAGTAAGTCTTAGTATTTATTTCAAATGTATAACAACTGATACTGCAAACTCTTAGGCTTTCAGACGTTGTTTTTATTCGTGTCAAAAGACATTAAAAAAGTCATTA
Source organism: Baryphthengus martii (assembly GCA_013396935.1). Taxonomy (NCBI): domain Eukaryota; kingdom Metazoa; phylum Chordata; class Aves; order Coraciiformes; family Momotidae; genus Baryphthengus; species Baryphthengus martii. The sequence goes on from VWZK01018835.1 coordinate 498,105, forward strand.
TCTGAATGAGGACTTGAAGAATCAGGCCGGCCTCTTGACTGTTTCGTGGAAAAGAGTGAAGCCGTTTTAGTCAAGTACTTTCAATTAGGCTGTTTAGAAACTGGGAGGTATGTCTTGGTAAAGAAAAATTCAGTGTTCTTCTATTTGTTCAATGGAAGATGTTTCCAACATGGATGGGAAGCAACTAGGATGTTAGAGATGTGAACTTTGGGAAAGGAAAAAAACCTGGCAACTCCCTAATTCACTGGGCTCAGAAACAAAATGAATTTGAATATAGTAAATTGAATTTCAGAATACCAGTTTCTACACCACCTTGAATGAAAAAATATATACTCTGAAAAAAAGGAAAAAAGCAACGGTTTTCTTAGTGTATGTTAACTCTGCTGAGCTGTGCTTGGCTAACATTTTTCTCATCTGTTTTATAGGTTTTGTAAAAGACACCGGATTAAGTCAAATTCAAATGTTCCATGTGTCCCGAAAGACTTGTTGATGATGTCAGAATTAGTTCTTCCACAGTTCATCTTTAGTCTTATTCAGCATTTAAGAGAAGGGTATAATGAGCCCGGTATGTTTTTAAATTTGCATATTCTCTAGCATGTCTTACCCTGCTGCTCTCTCTTGCTTTGCAGTCTGTGAAGACCCAGCACATGAATACATGAATGCTAGCTCCTGTTTATAGAACCAAATTTTGTGCAGCTTTTCCTAACCAGGTTGCTGCCTGCCTAGGAGACTTGATTTTGCTGAAGAGCTTCTTAAATATGTTTTAAGGGTTGCCTAGCACTGCGGTGAGCTCTTCCAGAAAATCAGGTTTAATTTGAAACTTGTGCATATGATTTTTAAAGCATTATGACTATATAAGTTAATTTATTTTGTGGTACTCATAGCTGTTTTGCCTTGTGATGATCAGGGCCGAATTACATGACATTTACATCAAAGGTTCTTGTTATGTGGCTTTCAGCTCTTGATCTGCCATCAGAGAAAGACCTTCATAAAATCCTCCAGGTTTTGGAGCCTCATGTTTCCTTTCTAGAAGACTTGACCAAAATGGGAGGAGCAATGCGATCAGTTCTTACCCAGGTTCTGACTAGCCAACAGTTCTACAAAGATCTTAGCTCTGGTATGTTTGTGTTATTTCTAATAATTAAACTTTTGAATTAAGAAGAAGCTAAGGGCATAAGTTTTGTTTATCACTTCAGTTTCTGAATGTTTTTGTTTGACTTCTCAAAACTAAGGAAAATGCATGTTTTTAAGGATTTTTTTTTTTGTTATTGTTGATGGAAGCGGACTGGGCTTCAGGAACAATTAGAAGCAATTTTTTATTAACACCTGTCAGAGAAAACTTCTTACCTTTGGTGTCCCAGATAACTGCATATCAATACATCATTTCAAAGGAGTTTTTGTAAAAAAATCTGTTCTCTTTAAAGTGAAGTGAACACAACAGCTTAGTACTTCTAAATAAGACATATCAAACTTACTGAAAGTGGAATGCCTAACTCATTTTGGGATATGCTCTCACTAGGTCACTTCTAGGCTACTAGAGGAGACCTGAATGACAAAAGGCCATTGTCTGTCCTGCGCTTACACACAAAGCCATTTTTCCTTTTTTGTCCCTAAAAACAACCCCCTCCACCCCCAATTTCCGATTCCGTCCCATACCAAATCACAATTAATCTGAAAATATTGGGCAGTCACTATTAAGCCAAAGCCACCTCCTATTAATTAATTCTATCGTTATTTTCTTGTGATTAGAAGGTGTCTTTATTTGAATCCTTTGCCTACTTCCTTTGCATAGGTGTTGGCTTGGGCAGCAGCTGGTTGACGAATAGCTGAAGAAGAGGCAATCAACAAATCTTTATTTGAGAGGAAAAACACTTGGGGAAACTGCCTCAGGGACAATTGTTACTCTGTTTTCTTCCTCTTTTTCTCTCCTGTTTAATAATATTTATATGGGAGAAATCTATTGACTTCTCTTTTCGTGTATGTGATGGATTTCCTGAGGTGGAGGAGGGAAGAGGGAATAGGATTAATTCCCATTCTTATCTGAACTCTTGGAATGGAGAGTATGTGTGTGGATAGGTACAGTTTCTGGGTAGGGCAAGCAAAGAAAGGGATTTGAGAGCAAAACCTGCCCTTCTGACTTTGAATGCTAAAGGTACACAGCTAAAAAGATGCTGTCATCTTTTTGATGTTTTCTTTTCCTTAAACACTTGACACAATTTGCTCCTCAGAAGTTTAGTTTTAGATTTTCTTTATATAACAAATGCGTTGGATTTTCTGTAGTCCATTTCTTTGTGAAAATTTGATATCCCAAGCATGCAGTGTGACTTTACTTCATCAAAAAGTTGAAATAATATCTTTATGAATAGTCTCCATTAATTGCAACTGTAAAAACTTGAACTTTGAAAGAAAAATTCCAAACACTAGGATTTATATGTGGCATATTACCATTACTGTTTTGTTGATGGTTTATTTTTTTCCCATTGGAAGTCGTAAGTCCTTGTCCTTTCTGTCCAAAACCAACTATTTTGAAATATCAAAACAAATCCTTTTTTTTGTTTTGCTATAATGATGATAGTGTTAATATAATATAATGGTGATAGTGTTAATAAAATAGAAATGATGCATATAATTTAGAAGAAAACACCATGTTGGAGGGGAAAAAAACAGAAGATTTGTGACCTTGTACATCTCATAATTGTAGATCATTTTTTAGATTGCTCATATAGAATACAAAGTATATGAAGCAGGTAGCTATTGTACTTTAATGCTGTTTTACCTGTGTGTTCAAGGTGTTGGAGAGAATGCATGTGCAAAGAAAAGTCATGAAAAGTACCTGATTGCTTTGAAAGGCTCTGGACTGGCATTTCCTGAGGATAAACTTGCATGTGGTATGCAGGAACAAGGAGCTGGAACTAGCACGTTAGCAGTTCAAGGTTTGTGTAGAAAATTAGTTTTAAGAGAAGACTTGATTCTTGCTGAGTATTATATAAACTGTTATTCTAGTTTTAAAAAACCAAGCAAATCTTACTGAAATTTAAGGAATTACCTGTCGTTTAGTATAGTGCGCTGTCAGATTACAGGACTCATTTTAGTTCTGTCAACAAAGCTAAACATATTAACTTTTTCTTGCTAATATACTAAGCATCATTTTCCAGTCATAGCATTAGTGGAATTTGAGTAGGCAAGATGAAATTGCTCATAGTGGAATTTTGTCAATGCAACTAAGTTAAGCCACTTGTTTTTACAAAAGTGCTGTGGATACTTTTTTGGTCACTGAAGACTGTCAGAGGGTTTTTGTTTTTGTTTTTGTTTTTCAATTGCTGAAGGAACATGTCTCTCAACTCAGTACCTTGAAGTTCTGCAATGGAACATACTTACAAGTCTCTAATTTTGTATCACTTGGAAATCTTACTCCAACTTCTCAGTCCACTGCTGTGTATCTTTTAAAGAAAGTTAATGTAGAGTTTTGTTTCATACTGGCTCATTAAATATCATGAAATACTCTCTTTTCAGTATAAGACTTATGAAAGGAATCTCTGAATTTTTTTATTTCAAAAGGTTTAGCAGGTGCTACGGCAACATCAGGACAAGGGGATTCTTCAGATGAGGTGAGACTGTTTTTAAAGACTATAACGAACTGCAACGGAGTATTAAATGGGGAGAGAATGCTTGCAGCCAAATCCCACAAATCTCTCACATTCTCTGCACTTTAATGAGAAATAATGGAGATATTAAGGAGCAGTTCTCATACCTTTGCTTTACTAAGGATGTCTTGAAAAATCCTTGTTTCTGCTAATGCTATTTCAGTTTAATTTATGTAAGTAATGTAGAAAAAACTTGTGTAGGTAGTTCAAAAGTTACTATCAAGTAAATTGGGCTTGATTAAAGTAAATGTAAAGCATGTGATGCTGTGAATGGTATTAGCAGTTTTTGGCGCTTGAGAATCCAGCCAAACTGGTGATAGCAGCAGTGAGAACTTCTCTATAGATAAATTCCCGTGTATAGACTTGACCAAACACATTGAGTGGGAGTAAAAAGGAGAGAAACTCCTTTTAGGCTGAGCTATAATAGATGAAGTGAAATTTAATGGGTAAAGTTAAATACTGGTAGAGTTACGTTATCAATTTATTGCCTTTTTTGTTTGTTTGTTTTTTTCCTTACTATTTAAAACGTAATTTCAAGGAGTAAGCCTTAGTAGCCAGTCTGGTAGGACAAGATAACAAACTTTGAAGTATAATTTTTCTTAGGATTTTTGCTTACATTGAATGCTATGTAAGCAAGTATTGGAGTAAACCAATTGTTCAGGTACGTCTAAAACTGTTGTATGACATGTTGGCCTCTGTCATGAGCACAACAGCATCTGTTATGCTTTCAGCAGTGCTATTTATGATTTGGCATTTTCCAAAGTGTTGCTTGTTTTTTTCACCATTGCTTGGTAAACAAATGGGGACCTAAAAAAACCAACAGAACAAACCACAAAAGACTGTTGATAGTATCGCTTTTAAAGCCCATGAAAGAAGGCAGCAATTCAAGTTAATAACCTCAAGTAGTATTTTCAAATAAACAGAGGAGATGGCTCAATTTGCTTCTGCGTTTTACACCTCTAAGTGATGAGGAGAAGGGAGTAAACTGAATTTGTTAAGAGCCTGAACAGAGATTTAGGTGTCGCTGACGTTTCTTTTGGGAAAGAAGTGCAAGGCAGAGTTAAAGACAGAGATGTGTTTTAGGAAGAAGGAATTTTTTTTATCAGGAAAAGGTAATTTTTTTCAAGGGAAAGATACTTTATGAATAAAGAAAGGAAGAATTAACAAGAACTGCTTTAGAACTTGCCAGTTAAAGATACCTGCTTGCTAGAGAGATTTTTCTTTCTGATCTCCAGGATGTAAATATACATGTAGATATTTTACTATGTTGCTGCAGATGTGATTTTTCTAAAAGGACGAGACTCTCTTTTCAAAGCTGTATTTAGAAAATGTTAAAAAAGAATGAGGAACTAAGATGCAGATAAAACAGTAAGCACTCAAAACATAAATGCTCTTTAGTATGTATTTTCAATTCTTAATTTTCCTTTCATATTTTAATAATCACATTGATACAGAATGGAATGCAGTTATGCAATTAAAAATGTCAAAAGTTTCTTGGTTGTTGTTTTTTTGGGTGGTTTGTTGGGGTTGGTTTTTTTGGTTTGGTTTGTTTTTTTTTTTTTTGAAACAACCCCTCTGCTCAGGTAGTGGCATTTCTGAAGAGAGTTAATGTTTTATTTTTTAATCTTTTTGTTTTAGTCATGGTCTGCTTGACAAATAGGAATTCCTGAAAAGAAATTCCAGTCCTTTCATCCAAAAGCCAAAACAGAACTTTGCAGATGGAAAGCTGAAATGTTTATTAGAAAAAGTATGTTACTAGAGAAATGCTTCCTAAAAGAATGAGGAAGCAGTTACCTTGTTTCATGAGTTCTCTTCCTCTCCCCTGCCCTCCCCAGTAAGTTACAAAGGGCATTTACAGCTTATTTTATTTTTATGTCTTATTAGAGCAGAGTAAAACTATGTTCTAATTAAGAAATGTGGCAAGAGTACACTTTTAACTGGATTTTCTTCCTCTAGTATTTAAGATGAATCTTGAAAGGCTACTGTTCTTTCTTACCAAGTGAGCCTTTAAAGGTGGTGGTGGTGGTTCACAGATGAAAGGCTGGGTTACAAATTTAGCATAGGCTACAAAGCAGAGCAGTGCTTCTGCAGGGAACTAAATAGCGTGAAAAGTTTTGTATCGTTTAGTAATTTCACTTCTGCAGTAATATAGATGGTTGTAAGCTAAAAATTAATCTGAGGGACAGATGTATCCTGAGATATGTGTTGTGGGTTGTTTTGTTCCCCCCTTCCCCAAGACAGTAAAGGTTCACTTGAGCGTTACTTCTCAAGTGGTTCGTGTTCCATCCTGTGGTATTTTGGAGAGAATTCACCATTAGTTTGCTCTATTATCTCTTCTTTCTTATGTTTTCCTTTGTGCAAAAGGAGGAAGAAAAGGCCTTCTCTAAGCCAGTTCTCCTATTTAAGAAGTTTTTGTGTTCCAAGGAATCAAATAAAACCCAGTCCATGAACGTTTTTATCAAAGTGATGAATAAAGCTCGTTGTATTGGATATCTCAGTTCAGCTGCCCTCAGAGTTTAATGAGCGCTCAGCGCCTTATTACTTAGTTATATAATTATTGACTCCAGTTGCTGTTTAATGTAATTGTACAAAAATCTATGTGTATTATCTAATATTACATAAAATTTATGATCTCGATTTACAATAGACGTGGCATGCCTTAAGCATATTGCTAAATACCTTACATAAAGGAAATCTATGTAGATCTTTGCTATAATCCTACTCTATTTACACAGCATTACCCAATCGGTAAAAATAAGGTGTTCTACATTTGCTTACTTTCTCTTTTTACCCCTGGGCTTGGCAGACAACGTGTGACCTGCCACTCACTATCTCAAGGCCGTTAAAACTCTTGTGCTTAATATTAGTATTTAATCCTACCTTCCTGCAGCATTGGAAACCAGCTATCTTAACATTATTGAGGGAAATCAGAGTTCTCAAGAAAGCTTTTCTCGTGAAGTTGTTGCTCATAAGTTTTCTTCTTTTTAGTGAAATCACTTCAAAAGTTGTAATGAAAACTGTTACATGTTAAATTTTTTCTCTTACTGTAGAAGAAGAAAGGCATTTTGTTTGCCAGAGCAGTGTTGGAGGCTAGAATCCGGTACATTGATGACAGTTTGTTTACTCAAATGCGTTATTTTTCTGGTAAAGGCCCCTCTGGCAACTCTTTGGATTAACTGAGACTACTGGAGAGGTCTTGAGACCTTCAGCTGCCAGCTTTCCAGCTACAGGAAGTTAGGTTCCTTTTCTTCAGGGCAGGAGACTTAAATTGCAGAGTCCTGCAGTTCATAGTACTATTGCAGCAGGTCTGGGTTTTGCTGTAGAGTACTTGGCCCCTCTGATGGGGACACGGGCAGTGACAACGTAAATCCTGCGAACTGACTGACTCCCAGTTGAAGTACAGAAGTAGCATGTGTTCACAAAGACCACAGGACACCTAAGACTTCAGATATGTGTCCGCCTTAAAATGAATTTTCACTTGGAGGTACTGAAAGGGTAGGAAAATTCAGACCTTACATCTAAGGGACTGATCAGAAGTATCTTGTTAATGACAAATGTGAATAATCTTTCTTCTCCAGGAAGCATAGTCACTTCTTGAGTACCAAGTTCTTTACCATTCTAGTGAAGTTTGGAAGTAGAATATGACATTTGCTTAGAGAAGAAGGATATTGATTGCTTACTTTTAACAGTAGATAGCTCTATTAATTATCTCTCATGAGATTCAGTAGGAATTTTCTTTATTTCCACTGTTTCATTAGGGCTACAATTATTAGTAAAGATCCATGCATCATTTAGTATAGTCCTGTAATGTCACATGCTTTTTTAACACCCAGCGTTAGATTTTGTAAAGTGGTTGTCATGACGTTTTTAACTTGCATTGCATTTTAGAACCTTTGCTGTTTTGTTCTGTAGGGAACAAGCAATTGGAATTGGCCTGTTATAAGTATCAAAAATACCTTGTTCTTGGATCAAAGCTTTATATTGATTAGAAAAATCTCTAGCTAATTGTATATGTTGCCAACTTTAATATCCAGTATGTTGGCTGATATATTTTCTAGGAAACAAAACACCCCAAACCCTCCAGATGAATAAGGTGAAGCCTTGGATGTACAACAATTAAAAGTTTTGTAGTGTTAACATTTTTGTAGCAATCAGTTTCAGAAATCAAAGCAGGTAACCTTACAAAATTAATTAAATAGATGAAGATGTCTGAACTTGTAGATTATAATGTTGCCTGTAGGGAAAAAAAAGGCGTTTAAAAAACTCATGAGTTTTCTAATGAGTTACACAGAATCTATGGTTTCTGTGAACAGCAAAAGTATTTTTCTGGTGAGAGAGTATGTTCAGGGCTTTTCTGGTTTAGCTTAATAGTTAAATGAGAATTTTGAGAGCGTACTGTCTCTTGGCGATAAAATTCTAAATATACAATTATCAATTTTTTAAACTCTTCCCCTACCCCAGGAGGACCAGGATGGTAGCCAAGGTGTGGGCAAGCGCAAGAGGGTGAAACTAAGCAGCACCACCAAAGGTATTTATAAAGTCCTGACCTCAGTTTATCATATTTGCTTTATGTCTATCTTGAAAATTATCTAGGGATATTCATTCACTTCTCAAGCACTGTAGTGCTGCATGGGACAGGTATTAAACATAGCAAACTCTAAAAAAGAATACCAAGTGAAATTGTGGTAACTGGCAACTTTTGATTTCCCTTGAATGAATACCACAGTCTGGGACTCTGTTTGACCAGTCGTTTTGTCACCTTCATGTTGTAAGTTGACCTCTAAAAATTCATTCCATTTTCACTGTGTGACTGGGAAGGTTGCAATACAGCTTCGCAAACAAGTTTTTCATGTATTTATTTTAACAATTTTTTTTTTCATTACGCCCCTATACAGGATGATTGTATTCTCAGCCAGGCAAGAATGGTTCTCTCTGGTTCTGCTTGGTCTTTCTGTACTGTTCTAGTAATATTTAAGAAAAGATACTTGAATGAAGTTTCCTTTGAAACAACTCCATTGTTTTCCTAGAGTAACATGAAGAGCACTCACATTGAGATCAGTGCAAGTTTAATTCAAGAATATACATAGGAACGAAGTAGCCCTATCCTGTGCTTGTCCATTTTTTAATATGAGGAGACTGACATAGGAAGCAGAAAGAAATTTCAAGCCCTGAGAAAAGAACATTTGGGTCAAAAACTACTAAAAGTTGGAATAAAATTTCTGGAAAGGCTTTGGATTGAAGGTTCAGAACCTGAATTTGAAACGGAAGGGTTTGTGAAGTCACTAAAGGGTATGAAGGTGTGAGGAGTACGGGAAAGTAAAATTATTGCTCGTGGTTTCAGATTGAAGGAAAAAGATTTGGAAGCTGGAAAAGCAGAGAACTAAATGTTTTGGCAATGGTGGTGTTAGGAGGCGATCTTAGAAATGTTTGAAAGATTGTGTCAGAGAATAATATGGAAGAGGTAGTAGTTTTGGAGAACTGCAGGAAACTTAGACATCCAAGTAAAGCTCTCTTACTTGAATTTTAGAGGCTGTTGGTTTGTCTAAAACATAAATTAGAGTCAGCTAATGCTGGTTTTCTGATCCATAATAACTAATAACAGACTGCCCAGGGAAGTGGTGGAGTCATCATCCCTGGAAGTATTTAAAAGATGTGTAGATGGTGGCACTTAGGGACGTGGTTTGGTGGTGACATGACAGTGCTGGTTTAAGAGTTGGACTTGATGATCTTGAAGGTCTCTTCCAACCAGAATGATTCTATGATTATGGCAAATAGGCAGGGAGGAAGCTCAGGTTGAGAAGCAGCTGGATCCAAAAACCAGTACCACCAATGGCATTTCAGGAAAAGTGATACTTTAATTCAACATTTCATTTCCCCCCAGGATTGAAGTTTTCCCCCTCTGAGACATCCCAACATGGACTGTTCTCATGACGTTGATAGCTCCTAGTATCAGCCCCAGAGGAGGGAGTCTGCCAAAAGGGGGAGGTTAAGTATCTGTTTTTATTAAATATTGAATAGTTTTCTGAAGTTTTCAGTATTCATATTTTATGTCCAGCAGGGTATAAAATAAGAGTATGAAAAGAAAATTTTAGAAAACTGAATATTGAATAAAAACAGACTTACCTTTTCCATGTAAGCAGATTCCCTGTCCCATCCTAGATCTTTAGTAGTACTGTCTTCATAGAGGGTTATTTACATACTGGGGATATGTTGGAATGCTAAGACTCAAATTTTAGGGACAGATCAGTCTTTGGGGTCTTTTATAGCACTAGGAAAGAATAAAAGTTTTCTTTAAAGAAAATACAGGTTTTATGCTGAGGTTCACTGAACCAGGTGTGGGATTGAGTATTGAGACGCTTTTTATTTTTACTCTGTTATAAAACCTGCATCCTGTATCCATCTGAAACACCTGATGTTTAAGACCATTTTAAACCCACAGGCACTACATATTTTATTTTTTTTACTTTGTTGAAATAAATTTAAAACTGCATGGTGCTTTGCACAAGAGTGGGAACATTAGTCCCAATGTTCTTGACAAATTTTCCCGGTTGGGTAAGAGCATTCTGCCTACTTAAATTCTATAGCAGGTATAAGTGGATATCTGTTGTTCCATCCCTGCCTGAAACTGCTGTGTAACAAATTCGATATGCACTGTTCAGCTGTGATACGTGTCAGAGAAAGCTGCGCATCGGTGACAGATAAGGTGTCGTGTCGCTTGTCTTTGTGCCCGGTGTTCTCACTCAGGAGAGTTTGACATGTACCTAAACCTGTGCTCTCTGTTCTGTCGACAGAGAACTTCAGTCTGCATGGCTCCCAAGCTTTCACAGGCAGTAAAGTCACATACACAATTTCTTGGGTGACAAGAAAGAAAACGTAAATGTTCATTGTATGTTTGCTGTAGTAGGTGATGTGTAATGCTTTATAAAATATTTTAATACTAAAATATCTTTCATGACGCTGTGAAAGTAATTTTTTTTATTTCAATGCTTGTAGAATATATTGAATAAAACACACTCTTGTCTTTGTGTGGCTTGTTAAAGTCTTGAGAGGATCTCTGAAATTTAAATTGTTTGTTATTTCTCATAATCTATTGCAATTCCTGCGATGTTTTGGGCTGATCGGTCACTTGGCTGGGAAACTCTGACCTTTGATAATGGTGGAAAATGGAGGTAGTTCCTGCTTAGGAAGAGCACAGATAGCTATCCTGCTTAGGATAGGCACGGGGCTATCCAGAGCAGTCTGTCCCTCAAGCTGTCATAATTCAGTGAAGAGGTGAGGCTTCAAGGCCACCAGATGTTCAGCGTAAGTGTTTTTGAATCCATGCTAATGGGAGCACTTCATACGGTCCTATTGGAATATGGGACTTTTATGGAGAGGTATATCCTCAAGTCTAGTTGTTTTGTAGATATAAAGGAGAATTATCATCGTCTTCTTTAGTCTTTTATGTTGCAGGACTGAACAATTCCTGCTGTAGTTTTAAATCCTAAGTAATCAACCTCTTGAAGAATGATCGTAAAGAGTCTTTGTATTTTAGTAATTTTTATTTTTAAGATGGGGTTAGTGTGTTTATGCTCTGTCAAGCCATAGCTTCATGAACAGTTTATTTTAGCAGAGGTCAGTTTGTGCAGCTTTGCAATCATGAAACTGATCTGGTTGAAAAGGCAGCTGGCAGAATGGAGAGATGATTTGATTCCTACGTAGGTCCCCCCGAGGGCTGTGCTGCCTGCATGAGTAAGGGAGCAGAGTGAACGGCCAGGAGATGATTAGGGAAAAAATGAGGCTGTCTCTTCCGGTGCCATCAGGAGCTAGTGCCTGATTATGGTAATTTATGTTAAAAAACCACAACCAAACACTTTCCTTGATCAATCGGTATATATATCACTTTAAAAATAATGGATACATCATTGCTTCTGTTTAGCTTGTTCAGGACTTTGTAAACTGAACCTGAATGTTTTTGGTGACAGAACTCATCGCTTGATCAGAAATTGTATGCTGTTGTTTTGCTATTTTAAGATCAGTAGTCTACATTCACATTTTCTCTCAGTTAAGTGGCTGTGTAAACGTGTACAGATCGCTGTGCTGCATTACGATCAGTGGAGGTGGCAGGATTCAATTCGATCAATGAAGACTGGACTCTTTGTGGTAGAATTGTACTGAAAACTTGCATTGACTTTCCTGACAGGTCCTTTTCGTTGTTACAGACTCTGTGCAGTGTTGGCCATGTTCATTTTCCCAGTGTTTTTGTAAAAAAAAAAAAAAAGTTACAGAGTGTGCTACGATGTTCTTAAACTGTTGTTACTGAATTTAATGTAAGAGTGCAACTGCACTATCATTAGTGTTAATAATTGTTACATTACACATCCCCTCCTCCAACCTTTTATGCAGATCAATCAATCATGGATGTTTTGAAGCATAAATGTTTTCTAGAAGAATTATTATTTTGGACAATAAAATATGAGTTTCCACAGAAGATGGTGACTTTCTTACTCAACATGCTGCCAGATCAAGATTATAAGGTACTTGCCTTACTTCATTCAAACTTAAATGTCTTTTCTTATTCATATACTAGTGTATAGTATGCCTTGCATGAGACCACGTATTTGAAAAATAAGCAGTAAAATAATACACATCTTTTACTTTCTTTTGAGCATCTGGTTAGAAGGTCTAAGGTGTCTCTCTTCAAAGAGAGATGTGGGCAAAACAAGATGGATAATCCTGGAGCCAGCAGTATTAATTTTGTTCTCGTGATCTGCTTTTTTTTTCTTTTTTGGCTGTTAGTGCACGTGTTTAATTTTGTCTTGGTTTTATTTTACTTTGTAAATTGGATTTTTATCAGTTAAAAGATGTGGATCAGCCCTAAATGATTGTGTAGTGTGGTATGACTGGTAGATAACTGCAGTCACTTCATTCCTGTTGCAAGTGTTGTTGTAGTTGGGGTTTTCCATATTGGCCGGAACAGTGTGAGTGTTCTTGCTGCAGCCGTGCCCTAGGCGATTTTGGCAGCGGCTTCCTTACAGACTTTTGCAGTTGTCCATACCAGGTGTCTTCTGGCCTGAAGTCGGAGAGGCTGGATGTCATCTGCTTCTTTTAAATCTTGGTGTGCAGCCAGAGTTGGTTGTTTGCTCTACATGTTCCAAGACCAAGTATACATAGCAATCAGGCTTAACATTTTGCTGTGATCACGTCATACCTTTGAGCTATGCAAATATTTTGGACTTTCTCAATCCCTGCTGGGAGGCAAAGATCAAGAAATCCTGAGGTCTAGGCATGCAGATTTCTTCAAAAAGGTCTGTTTATAATGGGACAGCCCTGTATTTGTCCCCCCTTAAAACCATGCTGTATCAAAGCAAAGAATATGAAGATAACTTGCAAGGAAGAAAAAGAAAAGCTACGAGCTTTCAGCAATACTCTGTCCATATCAAGATAGCGTTTTGATTTGGGATACCGGCATAGATTTGTCTCTGTCTCGGATTCAACTAATACATGAGGAGACATGAGGACTTCTCAGCTGATGATCCCTTGCCGTGAAGCTTGAATTCTTCTTGATGTTTGGAGACCCACATGGACATCCAGTTCTCCTGATCCATTGCCAGCTAAACTCCTGCCTGTAAAACCACCCAACTGCTAGCAGCATATGGAGGAATCAGGTAAGTGTTGCTGTATTCACCTTTTTACTATACCATGTAATAACAACAACCTTGAATGATTGTGAGATCTTTTTTCTTTCTTTTTTTTTAAACAACAAATCACAGTCTTTAGTGGCTTTCTTCACTGTGTTCATAATCTGTCTTCACTAAGTACTCAGAATGGAGACTATAGTATACTTGTTTTCTCTACCAGCTTACCTTAATCTGGAAATAGTCCATCTTCCACCTACCAATACTGTATGTTCAGATGAAAGGATTCTTTAAAAATAGCAATTTCCTGTTGGGTTTTATTAAGCAGTCAATTCCTGTGTACAAACTTTATTGCTAGCACAAATCCGAAGTATCTGAAATCTTTTAGAATCTGTGTGTGTTTTAATTGCTGTGATTGTCTAAAAGGCATTCTTCGGTAGTGAGGAAACTCAGAGCAGAAAATGTATCAAACAGCAGTACTAGGGAGGCAGGAACACTGTTTTTTCCCAGGACAACCTGTGCTTTGTTGCAAAACTGTGTTGATGATGTGTCAATTTTAAACATGTCTATGAGGATTGTGGCTTGTTTACAAGGAGTGGCTCTGACTTTTACTTGTGTACAGAGGAAATGTACCATTTTGAGATGAATCAGAAAAATATTTTTATCTCTCAAGTGTCCATTTCACTTTTACGAAGGAGAAGCTTGTTTGCCATTTAATCCCATTGCATTCTCAAGCAGAAGGAACACCTGTAGAGATAAAAATTGTTCTAAGTCATCGCTCAGCTTTCTACTCTTTCCCTATCCCATCTACACCACATGTACTGTCTTAATTTTTTCTGTCTCTGCTGTTGTGTAGTTTGTCTGATTCTTCATGAGCTGTTTTAGCTCATTAAATCAATAGAGTTCTGCTAGGTTGGTTTTCTGATGAACCGAGCTAGCTGGACACAGACCGCAGAGCTGGCTGGCTCTGCACGCTCTGAAACTGTTGAAACCTTGAACTTCCAGCACAAATGTAGGAGAGCTGTCTGAATCCACCATGCCCTATGCAGCAGCCAGTGAGTCACCAGCAATCTCTGTTGCACAGATTTATTTTGAAATAGAAAAGCAAACTTTTCTTTTAGCCTTCCCAGAATCCGAAAGAGATGTTGAAAAGGTTGGGTTAAAAACCTGGGCAAACTAGCTCTTCCTCCTTCTCCTCTTTTTCGTATGAGAGACAGCACAACTAACAGTGTGGTCTTTGCCTTACAGGATTTGTGCCTGAGGCATCCCTTCCAGCACTCTGACATTTGAAGCTTGGAAGACTTGTAAGTGAAGAAAACAGAAGAGAAATTTACTGGAGCTTCCAAGAAATTACAGGTGTTTTGCTGTGGACAAGGTTTCTGCAAGAGGAAAAACAAAAGGCCAAAGGAACAGGATTGACCTTCCTGTGACCAAAGAGAAGGCTAAGAAGGGGTTGGCAATACAGAGGAAGCTTACGAAAGAATGCAAATCAACCAAGAGCAGAGCCTTGCTGAAGTCTGGAATACTGGAAGTAGAGAAATACAAAAGCATCTGATAGAGATGATGAATCAACAAAGAGAATTATCAGAAACGCTGGGCCTCGTCAGACACTTCCCGTAGTAAACATTGAGGCAGTTACTACAGCAATAGGACTCCACTAACCCCTGGATATGCTGTCTACAGATTCTGTAGAACACTTTTTCTATTGGAAACTCAATTTTAGCACAGCTTTTACCTGGCAGAACTGTCTTTTTCTTTGCACTGAAAACATAAACATGGGAGATGCAAGTTCTAACTGAAACGTGGGGTTGATGTAGGCTCCTAAAAGTTCTGGGATTGTTGAGTGGCCACCAAGAGGAAAGGCCAGATGAAAAAAATTAACTTTGTTTTTGCATAGGATAGAAATTTAGAAGCTGCACAACATCATGGAGAGTAAGTCAGTGAAGGTAACTAAATATACAGAAAACATGTCTGTCTTAGGAAGCTACTTCTTGCAAATGGTTGGAAGCCGAGTGAGTATTTGGAAAGGCATGATATGTCAGTATCTGCATTCTTTTATTTAAGTGTATTACGGTTCCTACCTCACAGAACGTGAGGATCCTTTTTAAACATAATACAATGTGAAGAAGTAATGTATAAATAAAATACACTTTTTCACAAGCAGCACTAATATACTAACTTCTTAAAATATCAGGTGCATCATTTGTGTCTCAGGCTTAAGATTAATATTGTAAACATCTTGATGTTTGTTATAAATGTCACTGTCAGTGATTAGGGTTGTATCAAGCTTTAATTTAAAGGAAATTATGATAGGTTGTTCTGCCTCGAATATGCAGAATGATATTTCATTAGCTGCCCGAGTGTTACAAATACGTTGTTGGAAGAAGGCTTCAGCTGAAAGCAGTTCCCGTTGTGCTGAGTGCTGTATGTCAATAGACAGGGGATTTTAGGCTTTGAGCTGAAAATGTTCATCACTACACAGCCTGTATTATCTCTTCTGATTAAGCCAAGGAAGTCCATATGGTGTTAATTCAGAGAGAAGCAATTTCATAGCTGGCAGCTAGGCACACACGGATATGCCATGCAGAAGGTTGGTTTACAGTGCAATTTGGAGCTAATGGAGTGGGACAAGAAATTGTACTGAGATTTATGTATCTATATATATCGATACATTTAAATACTGATCTGGTTTAGAAAAACTCAAACAGTTGGGTGAATAACAGCAAAGCTTGCTAATGACTTTCTTTAGGAGAAAGTTCTCAAGATCTGTTAAAAAACCCAAGATGTTATGATAGCAGAGGAAATACATTGTTGAAATGCCAGACTTGACAGATGAATAAAAACCTTAATCCATAAATAGACAAGTGCAAGTGATAAGGCAGCTTTGTTATACACCGTGAGTCTTATTGTTCATAGCACATCAGTTTGGAACATTAGTCCTTGTTTTGGAATGTAAAAAATTTAGGATGAATTCATTATTAGAATTTTACTGCTTTCACAGGTATGCTGAGACCTCATATGCCTTGTTGCAACATTTCTGAGGGTTTTTTTGTGTGGAAAGTATAGAATGAGAAGATTAGATAGATTTTGGTATAAGGTAATAAAATTAGAGGCAGAAATTAATCCTCTCTCTAGATAGCTATTTTCTTGGGACTGGTTCTAGAAACTAGACATGGGATAATTGTTAGACCATCAGTTTTGGTTTGTCATGGCAACTGGTGTTTTCTAGGGTATGTCGATTGTACTTTTGTAAAGGAATATTTTATAGTGAAAGAAAACTGTACTTTTTATGTGGTGCTTATTAACATAAAAATTTCTTTATGATTTGCAGATTGCTTTTACCAAAACTTTTGTTCAGCATTATGCTTTTATTATGAAAACACTGAAGAAAAGCCATGAGTCAGACACAATGTCTAATAGAATTGTGCATATCAGTGTTCAGTTGTTCAGCAATGAAGAGCTAGCACGGCAAGTAACAGAAGAATGTCAGCTGCTGGATATTATGGTCACTGTTTTGTTATATATGATGGAAAGTTGCCTTATTAAAAGTGAATTGCAAGGTAGGTTGATTTGTTTGATTGTTTATTTGCTTTTTCCATGGATAATAAATTGAGTGTAGAGGAAATTTAATCTCTTTCTTTGGTAGTCAATCCACACCCTGACCCCTTTTCAAAAGTGCACAGGGTCTAGCTATATATCGTAGAGGGTGAGTCTCAATTTCCTAGAAATATAAAGATAGTTATCAAGAGTGATACTGATGTTTTGTTCTTTCATTTGTAGGGTTTTCATTTGTAGGAATGTTACGTAGTTTATAATACAGAGTATTATCTCGCAGCTGCTTCATTTGTTGGATAAAGAACATAAACATTCTTTGTGAAGCTTATTTGAATGAGAAATTATGTATGCAAATTGAGACCTGTTAATTTTTAACATACTGTCAAAGTATTTCACAAGTAATTTGAAGTCTTTAAAATGGGTTTAAGTTTTCTCACCTCTAATTAGATCAAGTTTTAAGGCAATCACAGCTGACTGCTGCTGCCTAATAATTACCATCAACTTCTGCATGACTTGTAAATTTTCTTGTCTGAAATATCCTTTGTCTCTGAGTCCACTCTATGTGTAGCCTCATATGGAATGACTGTGCTGAAATGGGAAATCCTCAGTCATCTAGATAGAGTGCCCTCTTTCAGATGCACTTCAACGTCAGAAATGTTTCTGTTGCCCTACATAGATTGCCTTACGTAGACGTTTTTCTTTGAATAGTGTAAAGCATCTCTAATAGTTTGTATGTCAAGTGACTTTTGCTAAACTAATGCTATGCTGGTGGAAGGTCATGAAAAACTACTTTTAAGTAGTTGTCTTTACTTGATGGTCACTATGGGATGTTGCTTTCATAGTGATAAGGTTCAGTATTGGATCAAAATTTGCAGCCAAACAGAAAAAGGCTGTGGCTGATTAGAAGAAACTTCCTGGTAATTAATTACGTAAGCTGGAGCTGTTAAGTTAAATATCATCAGATAGGTTTGTGAGAAAAGACTTGCCCCTGGAGCAGCTATCCCAAGACATGAAGCTACCTGTTTTCTTTTCCCAGCACTCAGTGATTTATCTTGGCTAAGACTCCATCATGGAATCTGGTGTTTTTCAATGTTTCCGCTGTATTTCCTCTTCACTGCTTTATATATGAGGGGTTGGGTATACCGTAAATTGGCAGAAGAATTTTAATAAAATACTTTGGATTTTCCCCTCTCGTGTTCTCTTTGGCCACCTTGTACAGCTCTGTGGACTTGTACCATGTGTTTAGTTTAAGATACTACTTATGATGCTGGAAGTAGTGAGAAGTCTGTTAGAAGGCTATGCTGGTGAGATAAATTGAGAAGAATTCTGTTTGTGCAGCCAGTGCAAACCTAGGTTGTTCAGTATCTGAATTACACAGAGATTAAAAATCTAGCCAGTAGACAGATGGAGAAAACGTGTTGGAGAGGAGCAAGGAGATCATGGAGCAGGAATTATATCTGCTAAGGCACGTTTAGTTCGTATTGTTCACAGATCCTAATTGTCTCTTGGAGAGCTGATGCCTATCATCAGAATTATGCAGGTCATTAAGGGTATTTATGGATGCCAACTAACAAGCCGTGTTCTTGAAACAGAGCTGACCTAGGAGCTCTGTTGGTACCAACTTTGAAAGTGTTACTAGTTCAGCTTAACCTCTCACACGTAGTGTGGAAGGATGAGGAGGTGAATTATGGGTGCAGATGATAAAACTGGCTCCCTAGGAACATTTATGTCCCTGTGCTCTTAGAGACTTTTGACCTCTCTATCAGCACTTTCTTCCTACTGAACTATTAATGGGAGAATTATTTATACCCCGAGGAAAAAGTTTTGATAATCATTCACCCTTTGAAAAATAAAACCAAACTCTTTTCCTTTAGCTGGCCTTACGTTAACCCTGACTTGTAGAGTACTCTGAATAGGAGGCAATGCCACTGCCAGTTTGAAGTACCTTTGGATTTGTCTGATCTCCAGTGGGGCAGAGAATCAGCAACGTGTAGCTGCCGACTCTTTGCAAAGTCCTTCAGTGGGTTCAGGCAGTGCCAGCTGAGCTGTTATCCTGTTCTTGCAGGGGCTGTCTGAGTAGAGGAAGAAACAGGGAGCTGAGCAACAAAATCTAGTTTTCTTTCTTCACAGATGTGCCAGATAACAAGAGAGAGATTAAAGAGTGTTTGATCAACTATGACAGGGAAGTTTGAGAAGCTCTACAGAGCACTCAGAGTGCTTCAGTGTAACGGATAGGAATCAGTCTTAAAAGATGGAGCTCTATTACCTTGTGGCAACAAGAAGGTTATCTGTTCATAGTCATGTGCAACCAAAGCAGCGTATATTTCAGGATGTAATCTGATGAATTCTTTTTTTGACATTGCTGTGTTCTTGGCAATTAAAACTTGTCAAAATCAGAATACTGTATGACTTAAAGTTACAAAACCTTGTTGTCATAACAGGTATGAGAGGAGTTGTTTGTTTGTTTGTTTTTCCCTGGTACCAATAAACCAACAAAACAAGCAACCTCAGAGCAAAAAGAAGAAAAAAAAAAAAAAAGTATTTTCCTCTAGTAGTTACAACAGAGGAGAAAAAAAACAAATTGCCTGTATACCAGAGGGAACCGCTCCAGATACAGTTGTGCTTCATCAGCTGGAAACTGGAGTCTCAACAGTGTCTTTTTAGCTGTGGCTGTGCTGATGACCCTTTCACTGTGTAAAGGGGAACTACAAAGGGTCCTTCAGTGTATTTGAACTGGACAGGAACCATCCCCAAGGCTGATCATCAGATTCCAGATTTTGTTTCTTCTGTTGTCTTGAAATAGAGTAGCAACTGACAGATGAATGCTGGAAGCTACTTCTCTTGGATTGTGAATCCCGCACCAGTCCTGTCTCCCTTCTGGTCTTTATAGGGGTCCCTCTTATGAAAATCTGATAAAGATACTTATTTGACGTGGACATGGAGCATGTCCTTCTGTGATTTGGGAAGGAGATTTCTCTTCATCCACCCACCTTGCCCTCTCACACCCCACACATCCCAGTTTCTTCTCCTTTTTTTTTTGGGGGAGGGGGAGGGAGGAACATTCTCCTGCCCTAGTCTCAGGAAGGCTGCATAAAGCCCTCTCCCTGTTCCAGATTGAGAGTGAAAATGCTTTTCTCTGCTGTCCTGAGACTCCACATGCCAGTGTAGGTTTTAGTTGCCAAATTCCTGTTTGCATGTTGTAAGGTAGCTTGCTTGCAGGGAGTATGTCAAATTCAAAATAGATTTCAGGTGTTCATAATAGAAATTGTGTTGTTTAGTCTTTTTATACTTCTTCAGAGTATTCAAAAAAAGGCATAGCTGTGGTGGTTTTACTAATGCCCTGCTTTTCAAAGGTTGCAGTGTTGTTCAAAGTATGTGTGTGTCCTACTGAGTGGAATCTATGCTGCTAAGTCCACGGTGAGAAAAGAACCTCGGGTACCACAAAGTAACTGTTCTTCTTTTCTGCAGTTTCCTCTGTGCGTGTGATTGCGTCATTACAGTAAATCCTAGTTTTTGTTTTTCCGTTATCTTGTAACTTTATTTAAAAATTAAACCAAGAAAAAAAAAATAGTGTTACTCTTAACTTTTTTCTGTTTTAAATCTAGATGAAGAAAATAGTTTACATGTTGTGGTGAATTGTGGGGAAGCACTACTGAAGAATAATACTTACTGGCCCCTCGTTAGTGATTTTATAAACATACTTTCACACCAGAGTGTGGCAAAGAAATTTTTGGAAGATCATGGTCTTTTGGTAACATGGATGAATTTTGTATCGTTCTTTCAAGGTACGTGACTTTTATCAGTACTAATCCAAGTATTTTAAGACAGCTTAATGTTCTCAGTAGCGAAATCCTCCTACTGCTGTATGTAAATACTGAATTCATTAGTGTTCTCATAAGTCTGTGTTCCTGGAAGTGAACAGTATATTCTAGAAAACAGATAGATTTGAAAATGATCTAAGGGATCTGTATCTTGTGTGGACTCATTAAAGAGCAATTGCATCACACTTGACCAACATTCGTGGTGTCAGAATTCTCAGGTTATACTTAAAGTACAAATCCTAACTTGTGCTAGAAGTCTTTTACTGGTCAAGTTCTAAATTTAAATACTGGGTTAATTCATCTGATAAATCTGGGTCTTTTTGTAAGTGCTGCTGTGAAGAAACATTTTTATTATGTAAAAAAGATATTTAAAAATCATAAACTTGTCAATACTGAGAAATGTTTTGCCTAGAAAGAGGACCAGGTATTTTCTATCCAAATCACATGCACTCTCAGTAAGTTTGCAGACAACGTGAGATTGGGTGGGAGTGTTGATCTGCTTAAGGGTAGGGATGCTCTACAAAAGCATCTGGACAGGCTGGATCAATGGGCCAAGGCCAGTTGTATGAGATTTAACAAGGACACGTGCCAGGTCCTTCCACTTAGGTCACAGCAACCCCATGCAATGCCACAGGCTTGGGAAAGAGTGGCAGAAAAGCTCCCCAATGGCAAAGGACCTGGTGATTTTGGTCAAGAGCTGACTGAATATGAGCTAGCAGTGTGCCCGGGTGGCCAAGAAAGCACACAGCATCCTGGCTTGTGTCAGGAAGTGTGGCCAGCAGGACTAGAGAGATGATGGTATCTTTGCACTTGGCACTGGTGAGGCCACACCTCAGATACTGTGTTCAGTTCTGAGCCCATCACTACAAGAAGGATATTGAGGTGCTGGAGTGTGCCCAAAGAAGGGTAATGAAGCTGATGAAGGGTGTAGAGAACAAGTTCTGTGAGGAGCAGCTGAGGGAACTGGGGTTGTTTAGCCTGGAGAAAAGGAAACTGAGAGGAGACCTTGTTGCCCTTTGCAACTACCTGAAAGGAGGTTGTAGCGAGGTGGGCGTCAATCTTTTCTCCTGTGTAGAAAGTGATGGGACAAGAGGAAACGGCCTCAAGTTGCACCAGCAGAGGTTTTAGTTGGATATTAGTAAATAATTCTTCACTGAAAGGGTTGTCAGCACTGGAACAAGCTGATGGTAGAGTCACCACCCTTGGAGGTATTTAAAATACGTGTAGATGTGGTGCTGAGGGACATGGCTTAGTGGTGGACTATTCAGTGCTGGGTTAAGGGTTGGACTCAAATGATCTTAAAGGTCTTTTCCAACCTAAATATTCTCATTCACTGAGAGCAAGTTCAAAGCAGAAGGGCTGTTGTCCATGTTAATGTCACCTGAACAGCAAGAACTGTAGTTATTAAGAATCTAGAGCTACTGTTCTGTTCTTTACTGTTCTTTTCTGTCCAAACTTCAATACTTGTTCTCCTATTTTATCAGCCATCCTGCTACTAGATAAGATAGATTGTCGCACTTTGTGGTTTTTTTTTTTTGTCTTAATAGGTGTGTGAATGCATAACACTAAAAATACTTCATTCAACTTAGTCCCAGTTAAATATTTGATTGTATAACTCTGTTTAACTCTTTGCAGGTATGAATTTAAATAAACGAGAATTAAATGAGCACGTGGAGTTTGAATCGCAGACGTACTACGCTGCCTTTGCTGCTGAGCTGGAAGCCTGTGCCCAGCCAATGTGGGGTCTTCTGTCACACTGCAAAGTTAGGGTAAGACTTTTCCCTGTCATTATTCAAAGTTTTATTCATTATTGGTTCCAGAGCTCTCAGATCTGAAAGATCTGTCTGTTTTGTGTTTGAAAAGACTTGGATTTTGCTGTCTTTGTCTACCAAATATACAAAACTATGATGGCCTCAGATTCTGCGTATAGTGTGTATAGGATTTATGCTTGAACCTAATTTATTGTCTCCAGAGCAGGGATTACATGTCTGGGCTGTGTACAGTCATTCCATATGACTGTGCATATGGAATAATTTCTGGTCTGATGAAGGACTTGATAAACATCTCTGAGTTGTACTGCCTTTGTTCAGTGGAAAAGAAGATACATAAGTTGTCCTTAATGTGATTATAATGTTGATTGTGTCTGCAAATAGACACTTAATTATGATGGGGAATGGAGTAATTTATGATTTTGTGCTGTTTTACTGACAACCTGAGGTGAAAGCCTCTTAGGTTCTGACATTTCGTGGTCTCTTAAGTAGAGCAAAGAGTTATAAGTTATATTAAAAATGTAATCTATCAGCTTATAGGAATACTTAACAAGTGAAAAAGCTTTTTATTGGTTATTTTTTTATTAAATACTTATCTTTGAAGTTAGCTTATCCAAATATGTAATAGCATCCATGAGACAGCAATACCTGAATTGAACTACGCACTGAAAAACTGCCCGTGAGCATACCAGGCAATTTTAAAAAGAGTTGAAATCAGGTAGTTGTAAAAGTTGTCCTGAGAGCTTATGAGCGTATCAATTTGTGAGTCTACATTATCCTTTGAAAACTGAGTTATAACTTCCAGCTTTTTTTGAACTATTCCTTTCTTTTTAGCTTAGGGATGGGAAGGGTCTGCCTTTTGTTTAAGGCCCGTTTGATTCCTTGCTCCACCTCTCACAGCATGCCAGTCATGTTTTCACCACCAACTCTGAGTCCTGGGGTTGTTCTCAAGAAATCTGAAAGAGTTTTGGAAATCTCATAGCGTAATTATTTTACATGTTTAGTGAAACCTGGTAAGTGGGAAGAGATTCTGGCTCACATCTCCCAGGAGAAGGAAAGCCAACGGAGCCTGGCCACCGTAGAGGGTGGAGCAGCAGGATGGGAGTGTGACTGTTGTATTTCCTGATGAGAAACAATGTCTGACTGAGCCAGCCTGTACTTGCACAACCTCTGGCTGGCCAAAGCACTGCTGGCTTTTCCAGAAGTGTCTCAGACATGCTAAGAGTGTGAGGCAGGTCTGGAGTCTGTGTTTAGGGGGAAGGGAAGATGAAAGGAAAAGTCGGTGAAGAAATGAAGCTTTGTAAGTTCCACTGATCACAGAGCAATTTGGTTCAGCGTCCCGCCTACCTTTCTTTCTTGTACATCACTGCTTTGCTCCTGGAGGGCAATGTACAGCTCTAGTCTTGAAATACATGATTTAATCTGAAATGTATTATAGTTTCAGGGCATTGGTACAGAATTATATCATACAATCATAACAAGGTTTGCTTATTATTAAAATCTATGCAGTATTGTGTCATCATTGCATTTCAGGTGCGTTGTGGTAGCCTGACCTTCCAGTAGATAAAACTTACAGGACGTCAGCCACTCCTTTTAGTTGTGTGGAAAGACTTTCTTTTAATGTTTACATCTCTAAATTTTTGGTAAAAATGTATGGATAAATTGAACAACAGCAAACACTAGTACAAGCTGACTGTTCTGAAGGTACATTAATTGTTGTCATTGAAATTATCATCATTTAGAGTAACAATGAAACCACCCTAATACTAATTGCCATATGTTGAGGGCATAAATTATGTACTCTAAAAATACTCTTGAATTAATAATATTTATTTTTAGTAGGAAAACAGTGACACTTAAAACTGTTTGGCTCATGTAGTACACTTGTTTCTCTACTGCAGGAAACACAGGAATACACACGAAATGTTGTCAGATACTGCCTTGAAGCTCTTCAGGACTGGTTTGATGCCATCAACTTTGTAGATGAGGTAAATATCCTTAGTGACTTTAAGCAAAGTATTGTGAAAATCTGATTAAACGTCGAAGGTGTTACACTCTCTCCCCCTTGCCCCCCTTAAATTAAGTCATCATTCTAAGTACTGATTGAAAAAGGATTGCCTTGCTGAAATTAGAGTTTATCGTTAATAGCTGCAATGTTGTGTCCTAGGACCCTTTATTTGTAGAGTCTTGGTGATTTAGATTGGCTTGTGTAAGCCGAGGCTGGGTGAGTCTCAAAAGCAGTGCCACTGGTGTACCCTGGTTCTGCTGAATGAAGAGCTGAAGCAATGGCAAAACAGAAGTCCTCTTCTCATACAGTAGTAGGGAGCAGCTTTGCCACCTTAGCAAAAGAGAATCTCAATCAATTCCGAGTGTCATTATCTACTGGAGGCTTAATAAGAGATTAAGTACAACTGTCTGGATAAATCATTGGAAATGACAGGGGAATGAAGCGATACCAGTTTAGTGGAAAGTAAGTCCCTTGAATGAAGACATGCAAGATACTGTGCTTGATAGTTGTGACAAAGACATGTGTAGGTTTGGGTTTTTTGACATATGGTACTAAAATACCTTTATTTTACTTCCAGCCAGCTCCTAACCAAGTTACTTTTCATTTGCCACTTCACCGTTACTTTGCCATGTTTTTAAGTAAGGTAAGCACATCTTTTAGTCATACAGAAGATGAAATTTCCTTTTGAGTGTGATTGTTCAATTCAATGTGTGCTTGCTTTTGTTTCCAGGCTGTCAAATGCCAAGAACTAGATCTGGATACTATCTTGCCAGATCAGGAGATGCTGATGAAGCTAATGATTCACCCACTTCAGATTCAGGTATGGGCAGACTTCTGACTTTCATGCACAGAAAAAATAGTTGCTGTCCAATTCTTTTAACCTCAATCATTTAAATGTATTTAGAAGTATTTAACAAGGCAGAGTATGTCTTAATTGTGAAATATCAAAATAAGCAATATGTGACCACAGTAACTAGAATATGCTGAGTAGTTAGGATAAACTTTTACTCTTTTCTTCCTATTTCCAAAATTAAATATGTGGCTTTAGTTGTTATGCTCCAAGAAGTAGGATAATCATATTCACTATAGCACTTTGAAAAAGGTAGGAAGAACCAGGCCTTTGAATACATTGAATTGCACGTTTATGGAGTATCTACCAGTGGAGCATAAATTGAGAAGAAACTGAAAGTTGAAAATTTTGTGTTTTAAATTGAGAATGAATTCAAGAATGAATGCACCCTGGAACATACTTTTTTTATTTACAAATAATGTATTTTGTTTGTATGTAAGTGGTGGTGAACAATATTTGCAATCACTGCTTTTATATCTAACTTCTTTTTAACCACCATGCTTTCATGTTTGGAGTAAAATGTTTTCCAAATTTTAATAAATAAATCACCTCCTTGGCTTTGATCACTTCCATTGTCTGAGATACACTCTTGTCTGAAAGCATGGGATCTGTTTCATAAACTTGTAGTGATTCCTTTTCATCCTTCACTCCTTATTAGAAGTAAATTAGTATAAAAAAGTGTATTTTCATATAAAGGTTTGCTGCGTATGTAGGTATGTGGAAGATACTATACTGGTGATCTGCTGACGTTGAAATGAATAGCTCAGCATCCCTGAAATGTTTGTAACTTTTTATTTTCTTTTCCCTGAACAGGCAAGCCTTTCTGAAATTCACAGCAACATGTGGGTTAGAAATGGTCTACAAATTAAAGGACAGGCCATGACTTATGTGCAGTCTCATTTCTGCAATTCAATGATTGACCCTGACATTTATCTGCTGCAAGTAAGTTATGTTTTCCAAGAAGTCTAGCCATTGCGCATTTAAAATCAAACTACTGAATAAAATGAATTTATTCTCTTTCCACAGGTATGTGCCTCAAGGCTGGATCCAGATTATTTTATTTCATCCGTTTTTGAAAGGTAAGGTCAAAAGATGAATGCTCTTCTTCAGTGTTGTGCTAACTGTTGGCTAATTTATGCCGTGTGAGAGAAAAGGTGCGTATCTGATACATGTCTCCAGTGGTACAACTCTGCCTGGCCAAAAGTAACGCTCACCAACGACTCTACTGGAAGAGGTATTTCAAGGTATATGCTTGATTTTATGCAGGATTGGCTTTTGATTTACAACGAAGTAGTGAAACTTCAGACATTTGCTTTCTGAGCATCATAGGGGTGTTTTTGAGTTTTACACATGCTCATATGCAAGCCTTCAGATTGTGCTAGCCTGAAGAGGTAGATTAACAGAGCTGCAATAGTGAGAAAAACACAGAAAGGATGTCTACTCTTATACATAGAATAAAATCAGGATTTGAAAACAGATTAAAGCATTTGCTTTTATATATTCATAAATGTAAGGTGGTTTAATGTGGAGAAAATATCACTATAGCACATATCATAGTTACATAAAAATCCAAATTTAAAAATAAGAGGATTTTCTTGCATGTTTACATGTGTTTGCATTATATGCCTTCAATTTAATTTTCATTTTGGGTTGTTGTGAATGGTATCCTGAGTTTAACGGTGCACTTCACATAGTTGTTTTAATGTTGGAGAATGTTGGGGTTTTTTCTGACTTTATTCTTTGCTGTTTAGATTTAAGGTTGTGGATCTGTTAACTATGGCATCACAGCATCAAAATACAGTTCTTGATTCAGAGCATGAAAGGTCCATGCTGGAAGGAGCGTTAACGTTTTTGGTCCTTCTGTTAAGTCTTCGTTTACATTTGGGTAAGAACCACTGTCATAGGAATACTTGCATGTAAATAACATGTCTGTTCATTTATATTCAACCATCTAGTAGCTACCATAAAGCTGCTTAGCCATAGAGTAACTTAAAGCATTCAACACTTGGTTTCATTTTCACCAGTTACTGAATTTTAATTCCTTAGGAATCGGAAATAGACATGATACGTAGAGGTGAAGAAAAATGGCTTTAATGGAAGTGGGTGATTTCTGTATAAGGTCTCATGAAAATTCTGTATCTTTTTCAGAAAGACAGCAGTTTTAGTTTGTACCCATCTTTTCTGACTGAGGTTGTGTTTCTTATAACGTTTGCACCCTGCCCCCTTTTTTTTACTGTATTTTTATAGCACTGTATCATTACTTAATGTTTGTATCAAGTTTAATTTGCATTAATGACAAAACTATGCTGAATGTATGTTTTAAAATCATGCTATTGTAATGGGTTTTAAAATTTTGTTGTTCCAGGGATGACAGATGACGAGATCCTCAGAGCAGAGATGGTAGCCCAACTCTGCATGAATGACAGGACACACAGTTCATTATTGGATCTCATATCCTTGGAATGTATTAACTAATGTGCATGAACGAGTATGACAGGTACCTGGATAGTAGTGGGATATTGGAGCTTGAGCAACATGTTTGCAGCTTCCGTAATTCTAACAAGTTGTGTAAAGCTGTGTTTGCATGTCGTTAGCAGCACAGGCCTTTGCTCCACTTTTGATTTCTCTTACAAAATACGTAATACTTGGTAATAGTTTTAAATTAATTTTGATACAAAATGCTAAACTGCTCTTTATATTTTTATTATATTTTTTTAACACTACAAATCTTTTAGGTGTGAGGTAAAAAGTCTGTTTTCCAGTGACATTGTAGAAAGCTTAGCCAAGCGTCACCTTTATCTGGATTTGAGCCTTTGATTATTGCTAATATTATGCCAGTATAAAAAGAAGCCACTCTCACTGAAAGTGCAAATAATTGCAATTTTGAATGCTGTTCTGGAATGAGAGTGAAATGCATGGGTTATGGAGGGCAGTATCTTGAAGAACAGCAAACCCTAGGAAGTCTTTCTGCACAGGGAGATGGTTCATGTCCCCAAACAGCTGGTAAAAATACTCAGGTTTTACTGCTACCGGTGTATTAGGCTGTGTAGGCAAATTAAACAGCTTGTGGTGGTTGCCTAAAAAAGTTTGCAATCAAGGGATAGGCATTGAGAAAAAATATTGGAAATTTATAAAAGATGTGAAAGGAGGAGATTGAGAGTTATGAGTATGTAATAAGAATTATTATTACGTTACGACCTAGTAACTCAATCACTTAAGTATGTAAAATAAATGAAGCACTTTAAAGCGATTCACTGAAGTGAATCACTTTGCTGTGTAAAATAAGTGAATCATTTATACAAGCAGTCACTTAGCACTAAGCAGAAATTTACTTACTTGTAATTGCTACTTGTGATTTAGGGTAATGTCAGTAGGTCAATTAAGTAGCACTACCAAAAATGAGAAATGGCCAATCCAAGATGGAGAATTACTCACTGTGTTTATGAATCCCGAGCTGTTACTTGCATTTACAGCTAAGTGCAGAAAAAGTGAGATATTCTTGCTATGAAGAGAGCCAGTGTTAGTAAATAAAGGCAAGTACAAAATCTTTACACACACTACAGATAGTTTTTCTTTCTCATTTTGTACTTACCTCTTGAGGCAAGCATGTAGCAATTGGCTTTCCTTAAAAAGTTTCATATCCTAGCTCGAAGGCTTAGATCCACATCAGTAATAGCTCCTGTTCCATAGCAGCTGGAGTGTACAGACCTCTTGTGGTAAACACAGAGCACTGCTGAACTGTAGATGGAAATGAGTGACTGAAAATGTCAAGAGGGAAGTAAAATACTGTGTCCTGCGATGACGTTAACTTTGCTTTCCTTAACACAAACGTTACATTCCAGAAAACCCCAATCCTAAAAGTGGTATTATTCCAGGAAGCTTAAGCTTTGAATCTGTCTTGTCAGCAGTTGCTGATTTTAAAGCTCCTGTTTTTGAACCTGGAGGTTCCATGCAACAAGGAATGTATACACCTAAAGGTATGGTAATCAGTGTCTTCTTATAGTGTACTCTGTGGTAAGATGCTTAACAAAAAATAGCCTGCCAATGATAAACCCTGTCCCCTCCAAACTATGAAATACCTAACCCAACCCCCCTCCACACCCTCACAAAAATTGGATTTTTTCATTGTCTGTTGCTTATATATAAGAGCATTGCTAAAGACTTAATAGTCTTTAAGATAGTACTTTTGAGCTAGAGTAAAAATGAGTTTCTCATATTAATAAGGTATCCTTAGAAAGCAAGAGAAAAATAGAGAAAAGAAAGATAGTGTGATTTGTATTTCACTGGTCTGCATACTTAATCATTAACATAGTTTAAAAAAATCAGATGTATGTTCAGTTGGGTTTACAACTGTTTACATTAGTGAAGTGTTAGTTGTGAAGATACTTTCTTAAATTTCTCCATATTTTGATTATTAAAGTTATTATGATACATAATTCTTTCTTTCGTATTGCTTAACTGTCTTGGCAGCCTAAGAAACATTTTTCCCAATCAATAGTGAGGATCTAGAACAAACTTCAGACGACTGGTTATAAAATACTGTTCTGTAATTCTACAGTGTGTACAGTGCAAAAATGACAAGTTTCTTCCCTTGACCAGCTTGTCATCTAAATTAGACTCACCATAGTGTTGATATATCAAAGGAGAGGAAGAATTCAAGAACTCAGTGTTCCATTACAGTTTCCTGTCACTGAGCAGATAAGCCAGCAGGAGTCTGAAATGCTCCCTGTGCCCTGCTTGTGCTTCAGCTCATGGCAAAACTGAAAGAAGGATTAACTCCTTCCTCCCCCACCTACCTGCCTTGAGAACCAGCGTTGATGGGGTCTAACAATTTTGAAACCGTTTGGTTTGTAGGCTGTGTACTTTGGTGGATTTTTTTTTGTTGTTAATGTAAAATCTAGTGCTGTACTAACTTGTATACCAGTTTTTGTGCTGGCAGTGAAGTCAGTGAAGCTCTTACTTTTATACAAATTAACGACCAGTGAAGTAATTTTATTAAACCAAAGTTTTGGGAATTGATTTGTTCTGATTCCATCATGTGTAATTAGGCAGCTTAACACCTATAAATTTAAAATGACTTCATTTTAGTGTGATGTAAATTGCATTTCCTTATGTCATGACTGGTTACTGAAGCTCATGACATGCTTCTGTTTTTCATAATACAGTTTGGGGAAAAAAAAAAAGATGGATTATGGTATATTTAATTATAACACTTTAGGGAATCTGATGTTAGATTATAGTGTTTGGTTGTTGTTTTTTTTTTTAACATAGTTTACTTCTGGAATAGATTGTTTATCTTGAAGTTTTTTTTAGTATCTCATCTGTAGTAATGAATACTGAAGACTTTGTAACACTATGCAGAATTCCTTTTTCATAAAGATATATAAGAAACTGAAAGAGCTTCTGTAGGACTAAAAGCCAGTATGGTTTTCTTGTGTACTATAGCCTTTCTAGAATTTTAAGTATTTATTGTCTTTATAAGACTATATAGATTCTCAAGAAGAACAGTGGTGTTGCAGTTACTTCTAAGAACTGTAGTTAGTGGCCTGTCACAGCTTAAGTCATATCAAGATCCATTCCTCCTAATCCCTTGTTCCCTAAATTTGGGGGTTGGGAGGAAATCTACTTTATGATCACAGAAGCCCCAGATTTTGCTTCCATTAATCATCAGTTAAAGAAACAAACCACAAACCAACTTCCAGGACGTTGTTCTTCCTTTTCTCTGTGGACTTTTGTGCTTAAGATGAGCTCTGTGTGCGTTTCTAGTATTCTCTGTACAGCTCCCTCACTTAGTCCTTTTTCCTCATTGTGGATTAGCAACCCAAACAAGCTTGGTCTGTGTTTCAGACTGAAATAGTAAACTCTGTCCAGAAAAAAAGTTGTTTGGTTTTTTTTTTCACAAGCAAAGTTTGATCGTAGCTCATACATAGCAGAAACTATAGGAAGGAATCTCTCTCAGCAGTGTATGAAGGCATCTGTAGAACTGTTGACAATAGCAGGGGCTAATCGGAGTGTAGGCCACTTGTCTTCCCGCCCGCTGAAAATCAATATTAAAAGCTTGATAAAGCTGCCTACTTCTGTCTGGGGAAACTTTAGTAAGCGCTTCTGTTGTGTTGTACCTGCTGGTGGAGCTAAAATTCTGTATCCACTGGATTTCTTCTTCCTTTGATGGGGTCGTTGAATCTTGGCTTTGTATTGCTGTTACGAGACCTGAACAACTCCAAGCGTCCTGATTTGGCTTTAGGTTGGAAACTGATTTTTGGTTTTTTAATAACATGTAAATAGGAAAAGAAAGTAGCAGTTAAGTGGGATATCTTTATGTTCTGTTTAGACTTTTCTGTTTCTGACTGCTCTGAAAAGCCGTTCTGGGTTTTATTGCTGCTAAACTGAGCAGAGATAACCAAGATTTTG
This sequence comes from Baryphthengus martii, assembly GCA_013396935.1. Taxonomy (NCBI): domain Eukaryota; kingdom Metazoa; phylum Chordata; class Aves; order Coraciiformes; family Momotidae; genus Baryphthengus; species Baryphthengus martii. Next base: position 529,780 of record VWZK01018835.1, read on the forward strand.
ATACTAAAATAATGCATAGCTATTACTTTGTGGTGGTTTGATCTTGGCTGGGAGCCAGGTGCCCACTAGGATGCTCTATCACTCCCCTCTCCTTCTCTCAACTGGACCAGGGAAAGAAAATAAGATGAAACTTAGAAATTACGACAAAGGCAGCTTAATGAAAAACAAAGCAAGGCCACGTACGGAAGCAAAAGAAAACAGAGTTATTCTCTACTTCCCATCAGTGGATGGGTGGACTGGGCTCCAGCAGGCGCAGCGGTTGCTCTCGCGGACAAGTCGATGTCCTCTCCCTTTCCCCCCTCTCCGTTTTCTAGTTTTTACTGTTGAGCTGGCATCATATATATGGAATATCCCTTTGGTCAGTTTGGGTCAGCTGTCCTGATTGTGTCCCTTCCCAAGATCTTATCCACCCCATCCCACTGTGGGGGTGAATGTTTAAAAACCAGCCTTGGTGCTGCGGGAGCCCTGCTCAGCCACAGCCGCAACATGAGTGCGTTATCAGCACCTTTCCAGCTCTCAGTACAAAGCACAGCACTATCAGGGCCGCTGGGGGGAAAAATAAGCCCATCTCTGTCAGACCCAGTACACAGCTGTAAAACAAAGGCATGTTTGGAAAGGATTGATTACAAATGTTACTTGATGAGAAAATTGGCCGTTTTCGAGACCAAAAAAATGGTGGTGGTGTGGCCATTTGGCTCTCTGCTCTTCATAGTTAAATATCACCTACCTGTGAACTGCTCTGCAAGCTTTACCTCTTGTTTTCAGGAGGGCTTATGCTTATCAAGTACCAAGTGAAAATAATTTTTTTCTTACGTTTACTCAGACATTAAAACCAGCAAAACAAGATGCAGATGGAAAACAAGTTTTGAGGGCTACCTTTGTATGCTTAAAATTGGATAAATACATTTACTTAATTTTTTTTTTTTAATTAATTTGAAATTTTTTTAAATTTTCCTCAACATAGGTTACAACTGTTATTTTACTAGCATTATGTGATTTTTTTTTTCTTTTTATCTTTTATCCCACATTGTAAATTATTGTATAACAGAAAGGAAAACTAGCAGACACTGAAATAAAACTTGTTAGTTAAAAAAGATCTGTTGCCTTAATAGATTAATTTTTTGGTTTGGAACTAAGAAGAATATTTTTGGTGAAGTTTTGCTATCTTTATAAGTAGTAGTAATTAATAGTATAGTAAGTATTATTAAGAATTAGTAAAAATTACTGTAATTTGCTGAAAAAATATAATAGAAAATTGCATATTTAAAGCTAATTAACAAGAAATTAAGAAGCTGTAAGGTCTTTTAAAGATGATTTTAACACATGACTTCTTTTAAACAACAGCTGAAGTTTGGGATAAGGAATTTGACCCTGTGATGGTAATACTTCGAACAGTTTACCGCAGAGATGTGCAGTCTGCAATGGACAGATACACAGCATTGTAAGTTGATTCATTTTTAGAAATATAACATCATGTTGTTGCTCATTACACTATTTTTTTTTGTTGTTGTTTTCCCTGTCTGGTATTTCTAATCATGTTATCAGTAGTTTTAGGCCCCAGATTTGTCCTGGAGTAAATAATTTATACATTTACAGGCAGTACCAGGATCTTGATTAGCTTAGTCTGTTACTGTTCCAGAAATGTTTAAAAATACATCTGAAGTACCACAGACAAATGTAATCACAGGTAAAATACTTGGCCAAAAGTTAAGGTTTAAAAATTGGTTACAAATTACTTAAAGAGGCCTTACCTATTTTTATTTATTTTCCATTTAGGTACATGAAGCACAGTATTGCAGTGTTCTGGGCTTTGAAATTATGTTGAAGATGATGTGCTTTTTCCTGTGTATTCACCCAGAAATTATGCATGAATAAAATTCTGATTTAAATACAGGAAAAAACACTTGTGACACTCTTTAAGTTCTAAGCAGCAAGATGATTTGATCTTAATGCTGTCCCTTAACATCCATCCCTTGCAACTTCTTACCCTTACAGATTCTTATTTCAGCTAATTTAATTTGATGGTCTTTTATTTCACACCTTTGGAGTAAAAGTCAAGTTAAAAAACTTTGTGTTAAACTTAGTGAAATAATCCTCTGCCCTTGTGCTCATTCCCTTAAGTCCAAAGGATCATCATAAACATTTACTGTAAATGATTTTGAGCAAGGTTCTATTCTATTAAATAATTGCATCGTGTGCCGCATGGGATTCCAACTCGTTATTAGAAATGTGGATCCATATTGAGCTTAACAATTTTTAAATTCATAAATATGATAGCACTGGTACTGTCAACTATAGCTAATTAAGTGTAGCGTTTCCGGGTGTTGCCTGTAATCCCTTCTGTAGGTGTGAGATTGCTCTGTTGGATGTCTGACTAACATGAATTTAGGTGAAGTGAGAAGTTTTGTAGCTCTTCTATATGCTTCTTGGAATGAAAAGGGAATTCTTAAATTAATAGCTCAAATTCATAGCAGTAATTAAAAGCTCATTTAACTTTTTAAAATCATTTGAATCGGTGGTAATCTCCAGTAAGACTGGATTCAACTTGAGTATATATTCCAATTTTGGCAATGCTGCTTAAATAAAGTGGGTTAGAAATGCTCATCGATTCTGCAGTTGGTCTAAACCAACAGAATGCAGGATAGTTATCTAGTTGTCTACATTATTGCAATGTTTAACCTAAGTCTCACTTGTATCAACAGTTTAAAGCAAAGTGGTAAATTCCCTGGGAACCCATGGCCTCCTTACAAGAAAAGAACACTGCTCCACCCAAGTTACAAAGGTCTCGTAAAGCTTCTACACTGTAAAACCCTGCACATTGTGCTGTTCACACTTCTCTACAAGGTACAGTCATAATTCTCACTAAGTCCAGTATTTTACTTCTACTATTTTAGGAAGCATGATTTTTAATAGATTATTTGGAGTAGTCAGGTTCAATTTATATAATGTTTTTGGTTTTGCTCTATTTTTTAAGTCTAGTATGGTGATGGTTTTCTGCCATTTTCATGATTTCACGAATGAGTATTTGACATATAGTCAGGTACCTCAGTGGATGAGCAGTCCAGCTCTACTTTGAGGAGCACTATCTTAACCGTCAAAGTTGCCATTTGAATTCTTGTTCTGTGATGGTTTCAGGGAGCGTGGCGTTCTTTTGGCTCCCACTGCAGAGTGGACGTCACAACCTGTTCAAATATATATAACCTCCATGGCTTTAGATACTCAGTGGCAAATATGTCTCATAATAGCAGTTGGTTCTAACATCACTTCCCAGATACAATCTGGCTTTTGATGATGTTACAGCACTTGTTCTTCAGGACTAAATGATGCTGTTAAATTGTGTTTGGGTTTGTCTTTGATATTTGGCTGCCCTCCTTAAGAGAAGTCCATCCTTTTCTTCATCAGAAAATGGGGCTTTGAATCTGCCTTTGTACTTAGAAAGTGCTTTTAAAGTGGTGTGTTGCTGAGGCAGATGAGGGGCCATAAAAAGCAGTTTGGTTGAGTAGAGCTTTTCTTCAGCAGACTTTCCTTTTGTGCTCTTTTAAGTTCTCCCAGCTCCCCTGAAGGTCTTGTTTTGTTTCACTGTTAAACTTCTGTTGAATAGAAAATATCTGTTATTAAGTACAGTAATAACAGCATGGTATTCGCAAAGATCCCTGCTTATTCCCAGACAGTTGTTTCATCTGATTTTTTTCTCTAATGAAGTATTGTATAGGTTGTCAGTGTGTCGTTAAGATGGCTGAAGATGTAAGATTTTACCTGAATTCATTCAATAGATTTCACTTTTATGACAGAGAAGAACATTTTCTCAAAAACTGCATAGAGTTTGCAAATTAATGACTTGAGTAAAGTACAGGTTTTGCTGTGTAATTAGTGCAATTTCAAGAATCTACTTTAAAAATATAAAATCTGTACTGTTTTACTACTAATTGCTCCTTCTCTGTAACATATCTCATGCTGTTATGGGTAAGACTGAATTTCATGTGCAGAGACTACTGAATGAAGCAATACCTTTCAGAAGCTCAGCAGCACAGCGTCTAATAGTTGCTCAAAGTTTTCAATTGTCAGATGTCTTGCCAAAATTTAACCAGCAGCTGACATTTTTCGTGCTGAATACCTATTCTGGCATGAGTTTCCAAGACTGGAGCACAGACAAAATACACCCCCTTCCCCATGTTTTAAACATTCTTTAATCAAGATTTTGGATTTGAATTTAGCCGAACTGTAGATATTGCAAAATTTCATTGTATGCACGTGCAGTGGCTCGCTGTTTTATCTGGTGAACTCCTTGAGGTTTTTAAAAAAGTTGGCCTCAGACTGGGCATGCCCCACACCAGAGCTGACTAAAACTTTGCCTGGAGTGGCAGTTCCTTGTTTCCCAGGGATTTCTGAAATTTGTGCCAGAGAAGTTGCTGCGTGCAGTACGTTTAACCCTGCTTAACCCCCCGCACACACTGCAGGGGCTGGGCTGCCTGATTAGGGCAGGAGGAAGAAGGAGGCTGAGATGTGCTTAGTGTGTAGTGGAGACTGAGGAAAGGGCTTGCCTGAGGAAAATACTAGACAGACTTACAGGAAGGCTGCTGAGGGAAAGGATGTCTTGGGGTTACATAGAAGACGAAATATTTTGACGTAGAACAAAATGGAGAATGTAGGGAAGAAATGCACCATCTTCTATTGTTTTGCTTGTAAGTTTGGAGTTTTTTTTCTGGACCATTTTTACTCCTATTTAGAAGCTTCAAGGACTTAAATCTTGAGAATCTTAAAATTTCTGGGTTGCTGTTTTAGCTAGAATGTCCAATACATTTCTACCAGATTTATGGGTAGTAGAAATTACCTATGGGTTGGATTAAATGATGTTTTGTCTATTTGTGAAATTTTGCCAATTCATGACAGCCTTTATATCTCTTGACTTTTGGGACTGCCTACAGAAGAACAGTAAACTATATTCGATGATTTGACTTTTCAGAAGTGTTAGTCAGTATGACTTCTGATTAGTACAACTGCACATGCTTTTTACTTTTTAATTAATTTCTATAATCTTTGATTGGGTCTTACTAAATCAGCTGCTAAAACATTATTTAGAAAAAGCTATTGTAAAAACATGTCAGAACTTTGTCTGATGTTTCTGATGGGTGTATCTACCTAAATGTGGCCCATTCAAAGTCAGGTTGTATTTAAAACTTCACTAGGCTACACTCTTAAAATACTCATTTCTGTAGTAGCCTGTCTACAGTGAAATTTTGACCATGTTTTCTCATTCATCTTTTTGGGAACTTGGAGGTTCTTGCCATTTTCTTCCCTTTAAATCAGAATATTCTCAAGAGGAAAGTTGTCCTGGTTTTTAGTTTCAGCAGCACTGTTTCTTCTCAATGCATTGGAAGTTGTGTTAGGGGAAAGATCTGGGCGTTTATTAAATTGAAGAGAAGTTTATTTATTATTTGTAATCAAAAAAGTACATGAAGATGGTTGTGAACTAAATTCACGTTAACCTTTCTGGTGTTCCCAGTTATCCAGGCATCACTTATAGGACTAGGTTCTCATGAGACCTTATGGTGATTGCTGACATGGAAAAGGGATGGGAAGGCTGGGTGCAGCTTTTTCCTTGTACCTGAAAGTAGTGGTATCTGTGCAACTTTACCTGGCACTTTGGTATTGAAGTATTAAAGTATTACAGCTTGAACTAGTAACAATTTTAAGGTATGAGTTTCTTTGCTTGGAAAGACATTAAATGAAATTTTGCTTTTTATTCTGGTGCTCAAAGGTTAGGTTTTGTAAACCTCAACATAATTTTTAATCATCTTAAAAAAAAACAAAAACAACAAACAAAACCAAAAAACTAAAGAGTACAAAGTGTATTATCCAGAACACTTTTTTTTGGTAAGTTTAGATGTATTGAAGTTTTAATAGACTGAGTGGAATAATTATTTCCTGTCTTTTAAATACAACACTCCTGTTGATCCATCACATCCAAACTGACGTATCTGAACTTGTAGTAGTGTTGCTTTACTGATACTGGAGAGCTGTGTTACTGTTTCTACTCTTACTATTCATGCCCTGCTTGTAATTTTTTTTTTTTTTTTTATCCTGTATCATAATCAGTAATCAGATATTTTGTTGGAGCATTCAGCCATACAAGAGTGAAGTTTTAAAATATCTTGCAGGTGTTTCAGAGAAGATCTTTCAGGAACTTGAATAGAGAAGTCACTGATCTTGAAAATAACTTCCTAACTGTTCTTCTATGCTTATGATAGATAGGATTTCGAAAGTGTTACTCTGCAACAATAAGAAAACTATTTGTAATGCTAAAATTTGTGCTGTCTCCCAACAATACACTAGGGCAGCAAGTGTTGTTATGGTGTTCTGTCTGTCTAGTCTTTTCTTTTTAACTGAGAGTCGTATCTCATGATACAGCTCTTGCAAGCACAGGGATTAATTAGGGGGAGGAGAAAAAACCCAACAGGCAAAAATCATATGTGACTCAAAACTTTCTGCCGTTCCTAGCGTGGCTAATCTGGAGATAAAATTTGTAGGTAGTTTCTTGAGTTTCTTCATATGAGACTCGTGGCTTCTTTCTTTACTTTCCAGTTTAGATCAGAGCTGTCCATCAGATTTTTGGCAGGTTTTGTTTTTTTGTAATAGGGATTGTCAGAGTATCAAAGAGAAAACATTCTAAGATGTGAATGTCTGTTTTTCTACCTAGATATTAATGGATCATCAGAATTTATCAGAACATGTGCTTTGCATGGTTTTGTATTTGATTGAGCTGGGATTGGAAAATTCTCCAGAACAAGAGTCAGATGAAGAGGTAAGAATAAATACCAGCTTTTTCATTAGAATAGACAAGTATTGTCCTTTATTCAGTGTTCTTTAAAACTAGATGTTTTATTTAAATTATATTTTTACCATAGGAATTAGAATAAACCATCTTTGTTTACTTAAGCATGGATCAACAGAGGAGAAAAAAAAAGAAAATTGCATGCTGTTGTGGAGTACAGTATCTTGTGTTTTTCAGTGGTTTCTATGTACATAACCTGACAACAAAGATGGTTAGATCTTTACTACCTATGCAAATTAGTACTTGAAATTAGGTGCAAAGAAAAGTTTAAAATAATTGAATCTAAAACTCACTTAAACTTCTAGATTTTCAACTGAAGCCTTTACCATGCATAGGCATGTCATTGCTAAGGCTCTGTATCTTGTAAATTATGTGAATTAGTCAAAATTTTAATTGGGCTTTGGATGAAACTTTGAATATAAAGAGCCATTATTTTATTGATTTCAGATTCCCTTCAAGTATATGACTTTCATATTTTTTCTTACTATTTAACACTGCTTATATGACTAAGGATCTACCACTTCTTTGACTTCCTTATAGTTCAGATTTTTTATATTAATCTTAGATTGTACAGCTTTGGATTACTTGTGAGTGGTTCTTTTTAATTCTGCTAGATAACACTGATGGCTGTATTTGATTATATTCAAATGAAATGTGTAGATTTATTTATTTATCAGACCTGTCATCCTTACAGTCAGCATCAGGCAAATGGGAACTCTTAAAAGGTATATTAGCTTTAGTGAGGTACATATTGTTCTTGTCTCATGGAAAGATGGTGGCCTCTAAACAGTTATAAAAGCAATATATAATACTGTAACACAGAAGAGAAAGTATACTAAGAAAGTAAAATTTTTTTTATTTTAATGATTATTTTAGGAATCTGCAGGTGGCCAAGAGCGTTGCCATGATAGTTGGTTTCCAGGTAGTAACTTGGTTTCTAACATGCGTCACTTCATTAACTATGTCCGAGTAAGAGTGCCAGAAACTGCTCCAGAGGTGAAGAGGGAACCACCTGCAAGTACGAGTTCTGATGGTTTAGCTTCATCACAAGTAAGTAAATAAAAATACTGGTCCTTTTCCTAGATTGAAGTTATTGCCTAGTTTGCCTTTTTTTTTTTTTTTTTTGTTAGGATTATTTTTTATTGTTTTTATGAATTTCTTAGGGGTTTTTTTTTCCTCAGTAATCTTTCCAAAGTGTACTTAGAAATAAAAGTTATTTAAAATGATACCTTCTTCCAAATTTTGTATTTAATGACTTTTTTTTGTCCTCAATCTACCAGAGTTCAAGGCGGAAGAGCCTCCAGAGAGAGGTAGATCTGTGTGCAGTTTGTTCTCCTAAGCAATTAACTAGCAACATGGCTTTAATGTGCTCACCTTAACATTCAGTGAAATCTAATTTTCATGAATTTCCCTTTAATTCATATTGCAAGGACTTATGCTTTGTTCATATTCTTGATTGTGGTGTTAGGTGGTAGACTTTAAGCAACGAAATGCCTTTACATTTTTTAGTATGTATTTTGAAATAAAAACTTTTTATCAAATGTAAAGTATTCTCAATAGCTTACTGCTTAAGCTTTGTGTTTAGGCCTGTTTTGTCTTGCCAAGATATTACTAACGTTTAATAATGTAGAATAGTTTTAGCTTTCTTGAATCTAGGTAAATTTAACCTTACGTTGAAAGTGCATTTGAAATGATTAACGGCAAGTATATTTGGATTTTTTTGTGAAAGCAAGATGAGTGTGTAAGTGATGGGATCCTGAAAAATTTATAGCTGGTAGATAATATACTCTGTGTCAGCATTGCTTTTGTATCTTTTATCTACAGCAATGCAGATTACTATGTGCCAGATGTAGTGACATACAAGGGATATTTTTTTTGCATGGTAATGTTAGAAAAATAGATCAAAATTTAAAGTAGGTAGGTGAGGTGAAATAGATTAAAACATAAAGAAGGTAGGTGAGGCGGTTGTGAGAATCCTGTTTTTATTTGGTATCTCTTGGCTGCCCAGTCTTCTCAGAAGGAAAGGGTAAGGTGTTAAAACATTCTGGATTTCATGTTCACAATGTTCAGGAAAAATCTGTGTGCTATGGATTCAGTAAATATGAGTTGCTTCCGTGTCTTGCTGGCTTGGGAGTGAAGCAAGGGTAGCATGAATAGAAACATGTGGATGGGCTCTGTCATGAATGTAACTGCACTCACGTGCTTATGTGGCCTCTGGATCTCGGCTAACAAATCCACGCAAAATGGGCAATGCCCATGGGTATGCGTGAGCTCGCCTTTTAAACACATTTAAAAGACATAAAGATATTGAAATTCTGAATATTCTAGAAAAGGTAAGGAAATATTACTTGGAGAACAGAATTCTAAGTTTGGCTAGCGGAAAGCCAGTTGTTTTGATATGGATGATACTTTCATCCATAGCTTCATTTTGTACTTGGCTTTCTGTGCAGCTGGGTGTAACAGATTTGTATAAAAATATAACGTGCAGGCTTTGTAGTTTGCTTTACCAAATGTCAGTGTGTTTTGGAGGGCAAGAGGAAACTCAAAATATTTAGTGCTTTTGCTCCTAGCTTAAAATATTTTCTGTAGCTTTATAAATATATGTTGTTTTTACTTGTATTTTTGAAACTTAAACGTTGTGATTTCTCCCCCTCCCCCCCCCCCAAGAACTCGGGGACGGCTCAAGTGTTCAGTTTGGTTGCAGAACGAAGAAAGAAATTTCAGGAGATCATCAATCGGAACACCAGCGAGGCAAATCAGGTGGTTCGGCCCAAAGCATCGATGAAATGGTCAGCACCTGGTGCGACTCCACAGCTAACCACAGCCATTCTGGAAGTCAAGGAAAGCATACTGTCCTTGCTGATTAAGTTGCATCACAAACTCTCAGGAAAACAGAACTCTTACTATCCTCCGTGGCTGGATGATGTGGATGTTTTAATCCACCCAGAAATTCCAAGATACTCTCACGGTGATGGAATGACGGCAGTAGAAAGAATTTTATTGAAAGCTGCTGTACAGAGCAGATTGAATAAACGTATAATTGAAGAGATATGCAGAAAGGTGACACCGCCTGTACCACCAAAAAAGATTAGTTCTGCAGAGAAGAAAACCTTGGATAAAGAAGAAAGGTAACATTAATAACAAAGGAGCGGTAGAAGGGCAGTCTGTGTTGTGTATCTATGGAGCGAACTGTCTCTAGGTCTGTTTTATTAAAAGAATAAGTCTTAATTCTAGAATTCTCCTCTTTATCCATTTTTAATATCCGTGTTTTACATGAGTACTGAGGGAGAACCTGCACCTTACTAATTTAAATTTTTAGATTAGAAAACTGGCATGATTTTGTGTGATACGCTCACCCTTCGTGTTGCATGTGTACCACTTTTATATATACAAAGGTGAAGAGCTAAGACTGTGTTAAATTTCAAGGTTTTCAAGATGAGTTTGAATTTTTTTTATTTGCATTTTCACTTACATGCACATATCACACAGTATGATTATTTTTATTTACTACATGTGGATTTGGTAATTCTGTCTTTTTTTGCTTGTCTGACGCATTCAATTTTAAAGTTATCTTTTAAATTTTTAGTAGTTATTAATTTCTAAAAAAACTTAATATTTTCTTATAACGTGGCCATAAAACCTGCATGCCAAATGTCTGTCTTGGGCTGAATTTTTTGGGGGGACTGTTTTAAGATTGAGGAGGGGATATAATGATTCCTGAGGGCACCTGAAGTACTGGCATTATTGAAACTGAACGCAGAGAGTGCGCGTGTCTCCTGCTTTCAGCAAATATTGTGTTGGTCTGTGATTCCTGTGAAAGGAATCATCCGGTTCAGAGGCCTAGAAGATAGCAACTAGAGCTGGGAAGTAGACACAAAAACTAGGACTGGCAGGGGCAGAGTTGAAGACTGGAAGGAGAAACCTTCCGGTCAATAAGTGAGCAAAGAGAAGAAGATGTGAATAGTTGGTGTGAGAAGACTCAAGGTGGGGATGTTAGGGAAGAACTGGGCAGAAATACTTAGAGAATGGTAGCAAATGAAAGCCCTGGTTTTTAATGGCAATCTCAGTGGGCGAGAATAGGGTCCTGATAAGAGAAGGAGAACGTGGATCAGGAATGTACGTGGCTGGAGGGCCTGAGTAATACAGCGATTGGCATTTGGGGGATATAATAGAGCCAGCCAGAAAGAAAAGTTGGCTGAAGTGAGACGGTGGAAATAAACTGGTAACTAGTTAGTGCAAAAGACTGAAACATGACATTGGAAGTGAGAGGACGGTGGATAATGTTAGAAGATTGAAGTGTGGAGAGTGGAACGGTCAGGTCAGAGTACTTGCCACATTAACTGAAGCAGAGACAGAGCACTGGCTGGAATGGATGAAAATACATTTTGAGTGCTTGCCCACGGAGTATTTTAATGTATTAATGGTTTATATAACCAGGTTATGGTTATAGAAGTTACAGTAGAAACATGCAGCCATCTGACTTCACTTGGTTTCTGGATTAGCTTTATTTATCCTGCTAATTTTGTTCATTTGAAAGTAAATTTTTCATTAAATTCTCTCTGATATGTCTGACACCTACGCTATACTTGAAAATGAAGCATAAAAAATTAAAAAATGTTTAATGTTTTTATGTTAGGTACTTCATAAAGGAATTTTTTTTTCTTGCAAGTGTTCAGTTAATGTTTAATTTTCAACATCCGTTGTAATAGTTCAGTAAATGAGAGAAATAGTCAAAGTTTAGTATGTAAAATTAGAGAATTCCAGACTGAATGGCTGCTTTAGATAAAATACAACTACCTCTTGGACACCTTCTCGCTCTTATGGTGTTCAGTAGTACGAGATTTATGTACAGGAGAAGCACAGGAATCAATGAATCAATGAACTTTTCATATAGAAAAGGGTAAGGTCATTCCTTTCTCCCTGCAAAGGTTGTGATATTTTCAAGAATCTATCATGGGAACTTTTAAGTTTTCAGTTAAGTTCTGAGGCTAACACAATGATGAAAATAAATGTTTCCAGTTCTTTGTTGCTCTGAATGACTGTTTGCTTCTCCCCAAATCCATCATGGCATTGAGGACCCGTGAGGTTTGTCAGCGAACCGTGTGGTAACCGAGATGACTAACCTCATAGACAGACAGGGCTCGTGTAGACAGGCTGCAATTTTCACTTTCTTTTTTGCTCATTTTGTTTTTCTTTTTCCTCCAAGTATCGGTCTTGGTGAAGGCCAAGCGGACGGTGAGCGCTCAGTGATCACCTTTTTTCGTTACTTCAACACGTAATAACAAACTTGGCATCAGGCAGGCAATGGGTTGTCACCATGGAAACAAAAATACAGAACTAGAAGAGTGCTCGAGCTGCTTGCAGTATTTTTTCAGTTGAAGTGTCGTACTCCCATGGGCTATCGTGGAAAATTACTGAGCTGTACTGAATCTGTCAGAGTTTGTTTATGTCTTCTTATTAAAGGCCTCTATTTACAGTCATTCTGTTTTTAGTTGAGGCATATATTGAGAAATTCCCAGGAAGAAATAAATCAAAACAGATTTAATGAATGCCCTGGTATGATCCTGAGAATAATGAATCTTAGGATTGTTGTAAATAGAAGTTATTTTGAGAAATAGTGGCTGTACAATATGACAGATCAATGGGCAGAGATATTTGGGTTTTTAAGGTGCCTTTAAGAAAACAAGTTAGAAACTTTGACTGACAAACAGGCCACCTCAGGATAAGGGGTTACAGTATATTAGCTGCTGAGCATTCCTGCTCCTGGTATTAGCTACTGAGCGTTCATTAGCACTGGAGACTAGAGAGGACTCACCCATCAGTGTGTCAGATGCCAAAAATTCCTTATAAATGCTGATGTACAGAGTTTGTAGCTACGGTAGAGCTTCCCCAGCTGCCCTGGGGAGGTGCTGCTTAAAACCCCCAGCCATGGGACATGTTGGACTTTGTGTGTACCATGTGGTGGGCAGATGCAGTGACAGTTTGGTTTGGTCTTCCCTGTTGCATTCTCATGTTTCCTCTACTTGTAAACTCTTGTCAAAGTAAAAAGCCTTTCTTGGTAACTCAGGAAGAGGAGAATCAGTGTCCATGTTCTTTTGTCTTTTTATATCCATCAATATTCCTCCACCTGCTGCAGTATGCATATGTGGGCAGTTATAAAATAGCTGGTCATGCAGCGTCGAACGGATCATTAATACTGTTTAAACAGAAGGACAGACAAGAATGAGTGTCTGATGTCTTCCATTTGTAAATCCAGAGCTGTTGAAGGGTGAGGAAAAAGTCAGTGCAGTTGGCTTGGTTCCAGGGAGATAAGGGCCATCAGTCTGGAAGCAGCAGCCTTTTTTAAGTCTAGATATAAAAGCTTTTGGTGACGAGTATCATGGGTGGAGATGGGGCAGAAGGAACCAGTATGAGGAGCCTTAGCTAGAAAATAAATAATTCATAATTATTTCCCTTGGCATCAAGTTTGATATCAGAAGTGAGTGAGGTAGGCAACTGCTGCTGCTGCTGGTTTTTATTGTTCATTTGTAAACATTGGTTGCTCCCAAGATTACTTGGTTTTGTACAAGAGCTGACATTTCACTGTGTTATTCTTCCCTCATGTAACAGAAAAATAACTTTCAAGAGGAATGTCTTGGGTTCTTTTTCTTATGCTGCCGTGCCCTAATCTGTTAAAAGATCCTTTATTTTTCTGAAGGGTATTTTAGGGTGAAATTCTTTTTCCTGTCTTTTATAATCAAAAGAGAATAACTCTTATTTGTTAAAAAACCCAACTTCTCAAGGAAGAGATTAATTTAGGCTTGAAAAATAGTCCTTCATTTAGAGAAAACTTGAATTTTGAATGATGATATTGAAGGTGGCGACTGTAATCAGCTGAACGCTAAACTGTTTTTTTTCACCCATTATATATATTTCTTTTGTTTTCTGCCTTCTTTCACTCAGACGACAGAAGGCCAGAGAAAGGCAACAGAAATTGTTGGCTGAATTTGCCTCAAGGCAGAAAAGCTTCATGGAAACTGCCATGGATGTTGGTGAGTTTTTGTGCGGTTGACTACTTGTGGTTTTTTAAATTAATTTAATTTTTTATTTTGGTGTTAATATTAATGTTTTTACTCAAACAGTTTAACAAAAAAACCCATCGCCAAACAACAATGCAAAAAACCACAAAAGAAGGCACCAAAAAAACCCCACAAACCGCTCCACGCAGGTCCTCCTGCTGTATCCACTTGTTCACTAGATACTTCTTAAGATAATTAAAGTTGTATTTTCTACAACAGATACTACTGAATACATAATTGCTAAAGAGCAGATTAAATAATCTTGAAAATATTTAAAAGAGAATACGTTATCTGTAAGACAAAATTTTATTTCTGTTTTTTCTCAATATGCAGTGGATGAAATGATTAGATGTGCGTTTTAAAGTACCTTCTAAATTATCTTTTAAAACATCCTGAAGTTAGTTCTTCTTTTAAAGATTACATTTTCTTTAATCTGTTAGTAATAAAAGTTGTTTCTTCATAGAGCCTCAAATTTTAATAATGTAAAAGTTTTGCATTTAACGTTTGTGCATAGAAAAAATGAAGGAAAGCATTATTTTTAGATCATCTTACTTGCTCTAAGTGATAACTTTGTATACTATTTCAAGTAGACTTTACGGTAGATTCAGCTCTTGTTTTTTTCTTGAGGATAAGCTCTTTCAGGTTCTACTGTGTAGAAGTGCACACTCTTGATTAGCTTGTGTGTGTTTAACTGAGGAATGGAAAATATTTTCATTATCTGAATAACTTTATTGCAACTGAGCACTTTTGAAAGATAAGAAACAGCAGGAATCATTTTCTTTTTTTTTCTCCTCTTTCAATCAAATATCATCTGCTACATAGTTTTGATGTGAGTTTAAGCAGTGGATAGAAATATTTTGACAGCTGTTTTTGCTGGAAAAAATCTATTTTTTTTTTGAAATTGTTAAATTCCTTTCAGTTCATAGATTACTGAGAAGATTTATTTATTCCTTTAAACTTATTGAAGGTCTTGGATACAGCGAACAACGAAATTTCTTTAGCGAATTAATAGCTATCTATACATAGTGTTATGTTTGGAGGGTATGCAATACAACACAAAGCTCACAGATAAAACTGAGTTTAAGTCATACTTGTTAAAGGGGTAGCTATTTCTTTTTAATCTGAAGTAAGGAAGAAGGGCAGAAACATGTAGTTCTACTTATTAAAAAAAGTCTTTTTACACTTGTGGCTAATTGAAAGCAACTGGGAAACTAATTCTGTGGTCATGTATATTTTGAATTCTTCATGCTGCAACTTTAAAATTGATGGTTTGGGTGCAACACTTGAAAAATTTCCTACCAGCTTTCCCTTGACAATATAGAAGACTATTCCTACCATCTTCTAGGCACATTTATTTTCAGAGTACTTTCAGTGGAAGATAGCTAAAGCTTAACGATTATTTGATTAAACTCCCATAAACTTAATAGTTTCCCAAGTGCTTATTAAAGTGCAGAGAGCCACTGTTAATCCCCTGAGGCATTCCTCCTCTTGGATTGTTGGGATGCTGCAATGAAACATGGCTGAAATGGAGGTTACCCAACTGCATGTTCATTTTCTCAGTATTAAATGTTTCTCATTTGAGCAGCAAAAATTATTTATTTGAACTGGAATTCACAAATTCATCTGAGATTCTAAAAATAAAGATTGGCATTTTCTTGCATATAGTCACTGCAGAAAAAATCCTGGTTATGTAGGCCTTTCCATTTGTGCCCCCTGTTACTTTCTATTTATATTCCGTGACATCTGCAGAACTGCATTGCCATTCAAGCTTGCCTGGAAGTAATTAAATGAAATTTAGAAACAGTTATGTTAATGAACTAGGATGGAACAGAAGCCACTGTGCTGTCTTTAGCTGTTTGACAAACGTTAAGATGTACAAACCCCAAGAAACGTCATTCTAAGAGCAGCAGATAGAGCTCTTGAAATATCTGAGGAGAATGTCTAGTGAGTCAAAAATGTGTTGTGGTGTAGTCACATACGGTGTCAACTCCATAGGCCTTCTAGTCTCCCAGGAATAGCTACTTTTACGTTTTTATTTTGATGATCCTTATCTCAGTGTGAGGCTATGGTTTATCTGTTGTGATGTGGAACTCGGTACAAGAGACTTTTGAAACTTCACCGCCATTCAGGCGTGGATCGGTAAGAAGAAAACTAAATCCCTCTGCTCCAGGTTAATAGTTGTTAATAGCCTTTAATAAATTACTGTGAGATTTGTAAAGATCTTTCTAAGTTTTATAAACCGGAAATTTTATGATCCATTCCAGGCAAGATGCTGTATCTTAGTGAAAATTTGTAAGTTTGTTAATGTGTGAATTATAAATATTAAGTGTTAATATCGTGAATTATAATACTAAGATACCTTGTGTGTGTAGATTTGCTGTCTTTGAAATGCCTCACATGATTTGGGTTTTTGTTGTTGTTGTTTTTTTAATGGTATGCAGTATGACTTTTTTGATTATTTCCTATGATGTGAGTCTTGACAGGACATAATTTTGTCCTTCAAGTGAACGCAGCTAGAGTTAAGTGCAGAGTTTGTGCAAGGTGACATACATTTCCTAACGCTCAATCTTCTGAACCCAGATAGAAAAATAAATTAGGTACTGATCTCCCGAGAATATATATGCTGGGTCAGGGCAAAGAATATTAGCATACTAATGGTTGCTTTGATGCCAAGGGGCCAGCTTGACACACGATGTATACAGCAGGAAAAATGTTGACTGCAGTCAACAGAGGTTTTAAGCTCTATTTACTGTGTTTACAAAGCCCTTTTGGTTCTGGGGTTTTCTTAGAACCACAAAATCCATAGAATGGCTTGAGTTGGAAGGGACCTGAAAGATCATCTCGTTCTAACCCCTCTGCCATGGGCAGGGACACCTTCCCCTGGATCAGGCTGCTCAGAGCCTCATCCAGCCTGGTCTTGAACACTTCCAGGGATGAGATATCCACGACTTTTCTGGCCAACCCATTCCAGCATCTCACCATCCTCAGAGTAAAGAACTTCTTCCTAATGACTAATCTAAATCTACCCTGCTCTAGTTTAAACCCATTGCCCTTTGTCCTGTCACCACAGGCCCTTATAAAAAGTCCCTCCCCAGCTTTCCTGTAGGTACTGGAAGGCCACTATAAGATCTCCCTGGAGCCTTCTTCTCCAGGCTGAACAGACCCAGCTCCCTCAGCCCGTCCTCATGGGAGAGGTGCTCTTGGCAAATAGTTGCAAAGGATTCCTGTGGCACTCAGTAAGGCAATGTTGTTCTGAGACGTAACACACAAGTGCTGTTTTTCATGGAAATACCCTCCTCCTGTCAGCAAAAAATGGTGGACATTTGTGTACCAGTGGAAGCAGAATAAGGAGATTTAGATTATTCTTCACCTTTTAGTTGCAACTGATGTGGCTTTGGTCATGTGACAGTTATTGGTGGTGATTTGGGTGGAGTTTTTAGCCAGAATGGGAGGAATTTTATGTTAACATATGTACACGTTACACAATGTAACATGTATACAAACTTACATATAATATATGTATGTGTAACATACATAATAGCACTATGTATGTTATTACTATCAATATTCAACTCAAGATTTTTTGTTTATATAAAAGGACTTTAAATAAAATCATAATTTTTATTAAGCTGTCTTTATAATTCCATCTTGGGTGCTAGGAAATGCAAGCTTGTGCTTTAGAAAATTGCAAGAAACTATAGTTTCTAAATTAAATGAATTAAACCAGCATTACAATTCCAGTCATTTTAAATAAATGCTTGTTAAATAAGGCTTCTTAAGTTGCTGTGGAAAACATAGAGCCATTCTGTAGTATTGTTTATATGAAATGGAGAAAAAAAAAAAGTGTGGAGCTACAGGTTTCTGAGTATCTTAAGCTTCATATGAGTACTATTGAAGTCTTTTGCAGTTTAGGGTTTTTTTCCCCATGTAAAAAAGGAAATATATAACTGAAAGTGAAGCAGAATGGAGACATGCTAATTATTTTATATTCACAAGCATCAGTGCAGGAATGAAATATTTTAGAAGGAAGTTTGCAGGAAAGTGTGTCTCATTTTCAACAGTATTTTGAGCTAAAACCTGTTTGTCCTGGTCCTTGACAGTGTAGGTAGATCATGTAGCTGGTGATGCAGAATCTGGTGCTTTCATAGGAGCTTCACGGAGGCAAGAAAGACAAGATTACAGTCATATGTTTTTTAGTTTTCTGGGTTTTTTTGTTGTTTTTTTTTTTCAGACTACCACTGATACATTTTCATGCCAGAAATTATGCCCCCTTTCAAACAAACCAAAGCCCATGTCTTATCTTCCAAAGAAGCTAATGTCTAGTTTAATTCAGTGATCAAAGTTTATCATGATCCATCCAAAATGAAGTTTTTTGTTTGATTAGATGTTCTTAGTGTGCTTAATTATTTGAGATTTTATATTCTTGCCAGTTTCTCTTACCCATGGATTTTGTGTAAGCTGCCTCTGTTTTCTTTCACCAGCTCTGGGGAAAAATATTTCATTAGGAAGTCTTCCTTGATGTTAAAAGTTTAATTTCCTTGAAATTTGTTTGTTTGCCAAAGTGGCCTGGCACTGGATCTAAGTAGTTGCAAAGGAAACATGCATTTGATCATTTGAGTTCTAAAATTAAATTAGCCTGACTTTTATGTACCTGTTGCACATAGACAGTAAAAGTCTAGATTGCATGTATTGAATTGGTTTGAAACACCTTTTAAATGCTAAGATCTGTATTTTTTTCTTTCAGATTTAAAATATGTATTTATGGTGAATGAAATGGTAATTTGAAAAATGTTGACTGTGGGTGTTTTGGTTGTTTTTTTTTTGAGGACTTCCATTGAGTTATTAAAAATCAAATTGACACGCTATATTAACTTTCTACACTTCTTAAATATTGAATGGATGCACATTTTATGTTGTAATGGCAGTACTTGAGAAAAAGATAAATTAGAAGTCTGGAACTAATCATTCTTGTGTCATGTGTTTCTGATACACAGGCTTGTGAGTGCGTTATATGATTATGAGGTGATGTTAAATATAAAAAAAATTAAATCTTTAGTATTTACTTCCTTCTGTGCTACAGTTACTCCTCAGCTTTCCAGATTTTTGAACTTAAATAATATTTGAATCTGTGCATTCTGCTTTTTCTTTCATTGTATATCTGACTGCCACTAGATGGTGATAGATGTGTGTACAATATTAACTGTACGTCAGTGAAGATCGGAGTTCATTTTCATCTGACTCTGAATAACTGACAGGGAAATCAATAGTTACGAAAACAGTACAATTTTGTTTCTGCCCTGTGAGTGAGAGCATTGCATGAAGCTTTTCATAGTAAAGAAAGATGGTGCCTGGCATCCAACGTGCCTCTCCTTAGAGCAACCAGGCCTCTGGTGCTGACCTTCTAGTGGACTTCCAGAAGAGACCAGCTGTCTTAAAAGCAGTTCTGAATGAGGACTGTTGTTGCCTTCAAGATTTTTGGGTTCTCTATCCTTGTCCTACTTCATCAAGGAGATAAAGGCCATGGCTGAAGGTGGGGAGGAAGTGGTTTCCTTTGGAAAAATTGTCATCTAGGAAAGAAACAAAGAATCCTTGTATTCTAGATAGGTGTTTCTGAGCAGTCAGGAGAGAATCATTTTAGTCCTAAGGTGCTTTTCTTTCAAGCCAATGAAGATTTATCTTTGTAACATAAGGTAAAATCACTTGTATTTTGGTTAGTCCTCTGCCCCCAAACCAGCACCACCAACTGTCGTGCAAACAAAGCTATATCAAGTACAGTTGGTTCAGTACTTCAAAGCTGGTCCTTAGGCTTGAACATTTCTATCTATGCACCTAGAAAACAATAATGTGGACCATTAGAAAACCAGATCTCTGGTACTTTGTGTATGCAATAAATGTTAAACTAAATATCTGCTGCATAGCAGCAGATTGCTTTCTTAATGCACCCCAAATTTTTAAAGATTTTTCCAAGTTTCATATTTAAAAAAAATCTTTCATTTTAGTTGCATGCTTCATTGGCCTTGCCTAAGCATCTCTAAAATTATTTCTAAAGTCTCCAGATTAACTTTTTCTTTCTAATTGTTGTCAGAAGCAGTTATGAGCAAATCTGGTTTTAGTAGAGATTCGTAGTCATTGCCCTTCATATATGTTCAGAGTTTTCAATATAGTATCTAATGAAATAGAAGTTAGATTTCTGTTATGTAGAAGTTTTAAAGAGATAAGTTTAATATAGAACTTGAACTAAACATTTAATTCCACTGGGGATAATTTTGAATATGGGAGAGCTTGTACTTGGTTGTGTAGTTGTCTTTCTGTTGGAAGCAGCAAGGTTACTTTCAAGTAACTGTCAATGGGTCAGTTGTGGATAAACTAGAGAAATTTATTTGGGCATTATTTTTTTGCCACTACCTCAGTGCAGATGCAATTGGATTCCTTTCCTTTCGTTTAATATCATTTTTATTCCCCATGTTTTAGAATCTCCAGATGCTGATATTGCCATGGAGGTAGCTACATCAGAACAGCACGTTTCCGAGGCAATATATGATTGTGTTATTTGTGGACAGAGCGGTCCTTCTACTGAAGACAGACCTACAGGGCTAGTTGTACTATTACAAGCATCCTCAGGTAGGAATGTGTGGCTTGTTGGACAAGCAGTGTTTCTGCAGCGTCCAGTGTGCGTGCTCAAACGCTGGTGTGTCTCATGGAGCCTGGAAAGGCAGTCTTCTCTCTTTTTTTTTTTTTTCTTTTGATCTATGTGTATGTATTTGTGAGTGTATATGCACTTTGTGTTCAAGTGCACAAGCAGAACTTTCAGTATTTAGTTTCTTTAACAATTTTTTGAAATTGTTTAACATCAGCAAAGCGCATTGTAGTTACAAACAAGAATTTCCTGCGCTTTTTTGGTTTTTTTCTCTTAATTGTTTAGCATATTATTATCCATTGCATTCTTTCTTGCTGCTTTTCTTCCTCCAGTGTTGGGACAATGCCGCAATAGCACTGAGCCAGAGAAACTACCAACTACTGAAGAGGAGCAAATACACGCTTGGGATACCTGTGCAGCGCTGCATGACGTCAGGCTTGCAACTTTACAGCGATACTTTAAAGATGTGAGTATTTCATACGAACAATTCTACCGCTTATGAAAACAGTATGTAAAAAGGTAAATGAAATTACAGTTCAAGTCTCCTAGTTTCATTTTTACATTTACTGAATGCTTTGTCATGATGCCATTGTTACGGAGTGTTTACGTTTGATAGGGTGTTTTTAAATAATATCTGGGGTTCCCCTCACTATATTTTTGGCATGAGCATCTGTTATATCTACGGGCTAGATAGTCATTAAATATCCTTGTTCTCTAGAAGATGATATTTCATAAGTTAGTGTGACCACACCATTGAGATGTGGCTTTGCTGTCTTAGGTATTGCTTTCAAAGCACCAGTTTTCTTGTGGCCATTCAGAGAACCTCATCAAAGAATAATTCTTAACTGATGAAAAGTATTTTTGGCAGCACAGAGTAAGTGAAAAAGGTTGTTTTAACCTCTAATGGTTTACTGAGCCACTACAGAGAAGGGATGAGGGGATGAGAAGGGACCAGCAGAAGACTTCACCCTCTTCTGCTGAATCCTCAACTCTGCACAACATTAGTAAAGTTGAATTTTACAGTTTGTATTATTTTATTGTCTGTTTTGCAGTTCTCGTAGCTGTTCCAAGCAGAATTTTGCATTGCTTCACAAAGCCACATTACAGGTTTTCATCTCTAACTTTTGAGAGCCAATTCTCCTTCTTGCTTAAAAGGACATATTCACTTGTAGACCTTTATGGAGGTGCTGTCTGTGACCTACTTTGCTAGTGTATAAAACAGCTACATAAGATAATATATAATTGTTCTGAGAAACCATGCTGGGGAAGAACGATATGTAACCTACAATCCTAATTTAGCTCCTATAGACTAGTGTCAGGTGACATACCAACTCTCAGGCATATCTGATTAAATAATCAGCCTTTAGGAACTTAAATATTGGCTTTAAAGAGGAAAAACTCTGGCAGTTTTCACTCTTGACACGACTGCTAGTTTTCCCATAATCTGTCTTGCCAACTGCACCCAAGCGTGCTTATGTAGATTAATTTAAATTTCGTAATTGTTTTTATATAGTTTTAAAAATAGGGCAATGTTTTCAGAAAAACATTTTCTCCTGAGGCAAATATTACGCATTTCCGTGCTAGAAAGGAAAACTTTGAAAGATGTAAGCAGGAAATTATTTCTAAACAAAAGTTTTTTTTAGTTCAGAAAACATGCGAACAAGTTTTTCTTCTTTTGACACTGATAATGTTTTGCTTATTGTTTCAAGTACCTAAAGAATATTTTTTCCTACTGAAGTAATAAAAAACATTGAAGCAATACTGTAGCTTTATTTTTGCATGTTTGCATACTACGAGTGGAAGGAGTTCCAAGCGAAATGTTACTCAAAAACTTGACCTCGCTATCAACAGATTAGTCTAAAATACTCTGTAATGCCATGAGCAAATGCATCCTGCTTTCAGAAATCCCAGTCCTGATTCAAATATTAAGTTGAATTAGCTATTTTTGCTTTCAGCTTCCAGGTCAATACTGTGCTAATAAAATGTCCCTACATGAGCGAACTAATCCTGAAATTTCTTTTGGCATAAAAATAGAAACAGCTGTTAGTGTCTTGAGCGTCTTGTTCAGCTGAGCTAAGCAATAAGTCATCCTTTTTACCAACTCTGTCCTTCCAGTAAGTGTTCTTCCTCTAACAACAGATTTCAGGAATAATTGTGAATAATTTCGCTTAGATGTAAAAATTTTAACTTGTGAAACGTGACCTAGCTCTTTTTTCTACTAGAAGCAAAAAACCAAACACCACAGTATTCAAAAGCTACTACGTGCTATGTAGAGATTGGGCAAAACCAGCCAGCTCACTCTTTTTGCTCTTTCTTAGCTGAAATTTGGTGCCTGCTGCCAGTCAGGGAGTAGAGTTCTTGCCTTTTCAAGGAAAAATCACTGAAAATTGTTATTTATAATATGGAGAGGTATGACTAAGGAGGTAAAATTTCATATACTAGATTGATAGGACCGTTTTCAGAATCACGTAGTGTTCTGTAACCAAAAACTTGGTATAGGTTTGCACCACCCCAAGCCTATGGCTTGCCTTGGGATCTCCCTTCTGAGCTCAAGACTGATGGAGTAAAGCTTTTCTGCCAAGTCTCTGGGTTTGTTTGTTTTTTTTCTTTTTTTCTAAGGCTGCTAAATAGCCTCATTAAATACATGAAATAAATAATAATATTCCAGAATGAAACATTTGTATTGTCAGGCTTGTCCAACTGTATCATACGACCTTAATAATAGTGCAGTCTATTAAATCATGCAGGAACCAGCAGGAGAAAAAGAAAGTTTTTTCTTGTTCTATGTCCTGAAAGAGTCGTAGCACATTATAAATGTCAGATTGAGGCAAGGTAAACAGGAGAACATTTGCAGAGAGAGTTTGTAATTTTGTGTGATTGCCTGCTCATATGAAGGAAAAAAAGAAGAGTTGCTAGGACATCCTTAGAAAATGCAACTATCAGAGCTGGTTATTCATAGTACCCTAGTTTTGCATCATACATTAAGACCATTTCAGGGTGAGTCCACACTAAAAATTTTCCACTTCTGGTAGCTATAAATATTTTCTGTCCTTTAAAGATATAACCAGAATGTATGTTTCAATCTGTGCATGATTTTTTTTTTATTTTTTGGGGGGAAATGGAGATTTAATAATTAACCTGATTATATCTAGATATTCTGCAAGATAATTTTCTAGAATTCCTTATCATTTATTTTCCACTGTTTTTTTCAGTTCATTATTTTCTGAAAACTACCAGTGAGGTAACTTTATTTTTGATATGTGGGCTGCAAGTGCTCTCTTTGAATAGGGCCAGTGTTGTCAAAAGAATCCTAGTATAAAACTCACTTCACTAAACAAATGTTTGTTCTCTCTTCCCTTTATGTTGTGTTATATATAGTGTTGTTCAGTGACTCATTTAAAAACCCTAAGTGGGGTTTTTATGTTTTTTTACATGGAATTTAGATTGAGGTTTAATAATATAACTGTGATCTTGTTATTCTGCTTACATACAAAACCAAATGAAATGTATTGGAGCGGTTTATTGCCCTGTACATGGGATAACTTGTGCTCTGGAAACATGGTGCAGTTAGAGCCATCTTCTTGCTGTAATACAAGAGGTTCTTTCAAGTCATTATCTTAAGTGACAAAAATGGCAGAAGCTTAACTTAAATGTTTGGCTCTTTGTTGGAAAGAATAGCATAATGACAGCCGTGTAAGTTTGCACAAGTAAACATTTATAACATTTTTTTTTCCTTTATTTCCACAGCAAGTGTCTTGTAACAGATAGCATGCAAATAAAAATCTCTCTGTTTTTTTAAATCTTAAAAGAATTTGAGGTAAATACCTTTATAACTTTATATATGTATTGTTGTTTTTTTTTTTTCTTACTGTTTCTGCGTTGGTTTAGAGTTCCTGCCTGCAAGCAGTGTCAATAGGCTGGGAAGGAGGTGTTTATGTACAAACTTGTGGTCACACTTTACACATAGATTGTCACAAGTCTTACATGGAATCTTTACGGGTAAGTAAAACTAACGATTGTCTGTTTTATTTGGATCTGAACAGTTCTTAGTGAAATCAATTGGGTTTATGCTGTTCAATTCAGAGAAAGACTGAATTTACATATATGGACAAGATATTTTTATTATGTTTCAAGAACTGCTGATACTAAATTTCATATTACATCTTGACATCATTAACAATAGTACTTTCTTTTCAGTTATTCTGATATATCAGAAAAATACTTGACTAAATTAACCTGTTAAATCACTGGGGTTTGGCAATTTTTTTTTTTTTTTTCTTTTTTCCCCTGGCATGCAATTTTTATACTTTTTACTTGTTTCATAAATTCCTATTTTGATGTTTGATATGTATTAGAAATTACAGAGGGGAATTTTACAAATATGCATTCAGTTACACAGTTAGATTTTTAGTTCTAGCTATGTATGTTCTTTGTTATGTATATACATGCAGTTTAGAGAAATGAGTTAAGGGCCAAGGATGGTTGCCCAGAGAAGTTGTGGATGCTCCATCACTGGAAGTGTTCAAAACCATGTTGGATGGGACTTTGAGCAACCTACTCTAGTGGGAGGTGTCCCTGCCCATGGCAGGGGGGTTAGAACCAGATGATCTTTAAGGTCCCTTCCAACCCAACCCATTTTATGATTCTATGAAAATAGTTTCACTCTTGTGAATTAAGCTGATTTTGGTTGGTTGGTTTGTTTGTTTCTCCTTGGAAAATACAGTTGTTAAATTACTGCTGTTTTAATATACAGTTTGCCAGTCAGAAACCGTTGTCTAGAAAAGACATACATTTATTTTCCCATGGTGTGGGTAAACAGGGTAGTGTTCCATTGATGTTACTGGCCTCCTTCACCCTCCTCAACCTCTTGCAGCCCAACTGCAGATCCTCTGAATAGCACTGTAGTACTTTATCACAAGCTCAGCAGTGGTAGAAGTCATCAGATTTTAAACAATCACTTCTTTCTGTATTATTTAGTGTAATAAAGACTAAACGATGATTTGTTGCATATAAAACTGCTTTTTCATATGAGATTACTTTACGTGAGGTTGTGGGATTTTTAAGTTTTTTGGTTGTGTGTGTTTTTTGTTGGTTTTTTTTTAAAGTTTTGTTGATTTGTTTCCATTTTGAGAAAAACTGGTTTTAGTATCAATATTGGTCCTGCTGTAAAACCGCCTCAGGAGAAACTGGAAGCTCTGCCACCTTTTTGGATCCCATGATAAATTGCTTTTTTCCATTTGACTGTAAAAATACTTTCAGGGATAACTGTGTCATTGAGATAATTAATTAAAATGTGGGTTTTCATGGTAGAATCTAATTTTTGAAAAATAATCTTTTGCATCACATGAACACTGAAGTCCGTTTTCTGGTGGATTCTCAGTTAAACTTGAACTAAACCCTCAGCATTCTGGGGTGATTGCTTGACATTTAAATTACAGTCACTATTAACTTAGCAGTTCTCCCAGGAGTGGGGAAACTGTTGAGACAGCTCATGAAGCTGAAGCAGGATTGTTCACCAGTAGCAGGAGTACCTGGGAGATGTCCTCCCAAACAGGTACTTGTGTGTCCTTTTTTGATCCTTCATGATAAAGAAGAAATAATCAAGATTTCTGTTATTCTGTCCTCCACTAGCTACTTGGTTAGGTTTTTTCAGCCTGTACTTCTGAGAAATATCTTTAATTATTTCTCGTGATTGAAAATAAAATTGCCTTTGATAAATTGGAAGATCTTATAAAGAGAGTCTCAAATTGTATAGGAATTGCTGGAAAGAGACAACACATGTGGAATATTCTAAATACCTCATGAAGTATTTCTAGTTTATTACAGGGATATTGTTGACAACGAAGAGTACTTAAAAATTAAGAAAAGTAATTGAATTGGAGGATTATAAGATAGGCTCTAGTAGTTAAGACCTTTTCCGCTAAAATGAGAAGTCACTCCAATTATTCTTTCTTTACTTTTTTTGGTTTTAGATTGATTTTATAGCTGTACACTGAAATATCAAACTAAAAAATTATTATCTTTTGCAAATTTCAGCTCCATCTTCTTTATTTTCTTTTAGAATGACCAGGTCCTCCAGGGTTTTTCAGTGGACAAAGGAGAATTTACCTGTCCCCTTTGTAGGCAGTTTGCTAACAGTGTTCTTCCTTGTTATCCTGGAAACAACGTGGAAAGAAGCCTCTGGCAAAGTCATAGTAACAAGTGTATGCAAGATCTTGTACAAGAGGTGGAAGATCTTCAAGAACAGCTGGGAACTTTCCCAGTAAGCATCAGTGTAAGGCAGAAAGATCCTTGTTAATTTGCCTCTACCTTTCAGTTTTTGCATTATGTTGCATTTGTGACCTCTTAGAAACTTGACAACCTGGGAAAATTCATTTTCTTCTGATATGGAGGACAGCATACTACTTATTTAAGTTTTCTCAAGATTAAAAAAAAAAGTATTTACAGCACTTACTGCATTACTTACTAAAAATAAACAATTTTAAAGCTATGACAAAGTGTGATTAATACAGCTTTTTATGGGGTACTTTTTCACTTCTCTGCATAGTAATTTAAATAGACTTGAATAATGTAATATAAAATTCATTTATCATTTCTTTACAACGTAAAAACACCAATATCCTTGTAACGGGAAGCTATTGAAAGATTGTTTATTAAGAATGTTTTAAGATATGGATTATTTGTTTTACAGAAAGAGCACTTTGCAGATGCTTATGTATTGCAAAGCTTCACGAGGTCTTTCTGAGTGCTAGGATTAATTATATTACATATTTCTAGCCTTCCAATCTTGATGGAGATTCTTTGTTTATTTGCAAGTGCGGTGCAATTGTACTTTAAAATAGTGCAAGCAGTGAGATTCTCGAGCTTAGAAGATGGACAAAGCAACGTTGTTTTCATATTCAGAACAAATCAGAGTAACTTTCAGAATATGATAACACTTCTATGAGACTACTGGCTTTCAATGCATATTTTTTCATAACCTGAAAATGTGTTTTTATAAATATGAAGGTGCTACGCTTTGCGATCGGCTATCGCCATTTCTTCAGGTAAAATTAACTGATCTTCTTTTGTGTCTTTGTTCATAGTCTGAAACCAATCTCAGTAAAGAAATGGAATCTGTAATGAAAGATATAAAAAGTACCACACAGAAGAAGTACACAGATTATAGTAAGACTCCTGGATCACCTGACAATGATTTTCTGTTTATGTATTCGGTAGCTAGGTGAGTATGTTTTTCTTTTTGCATTTCTTCTTTTATGTTTCCCACTAATGGTGCTACCACCAGGTAGTTTTCTTCTCTTATAAAAAGAGTAAAAAATATCCATCCTCTCTGAAAATACTTTCTGAGTACTTAATGCATCAAGGTAACATTTTCTGATTTTCATAAGCAGACATATGCAGGATGGAAAGATGTGCCGCTGTTCATTTTTAGTATATGCAGCAGTGGCACAAAACCTGGAGAACATCCTTTCTTATGGTTTTTTTTAGGTTTCTTCTTTATTCAGGATTTTGCTTTCCATATATCAAAATTATGTGTTGAATTTCTTTTTCTACCTTCCTTTCCCAAACTGTAAAATCTCCTCTACTGTGATTTAGCGGAATGAGATTATTTCTCTATCATTGCCATATTGTTGGCTTGTAAATCACAGCGTGTTTTTAAATCTCTCCGTTAGACATTATTTGCTTACGTGACGATCACAGAAGGAGCCTTTTCTACATCAGCAACAAGGAATCTCCCTTCATGTTAACAAGACTTTGAAAAAATTTGTCAAAACTACCGGCATTTTTTCAGATGTTTTGATTCCAATTTTTTTATAGCTGTCAGTGTCACAGGCGCCATCTCCAAGAAAATCAAGCAGTCCCTCCTTCCATTAATGTTGAGATGCTCCAAATGGTTAATCTATTCAGATTTACTGTAATGCAGGGTTTTCCCCTAAGAAGTTGAAATGCTCATTAAGACAATAATTTTCTAAGCTCTGACTTACTGAGGCCTGCAGGGAAGGTGCTGACTGCAGAGAAAATGCAAGCATACAAGTGATACCATCCTATAGCGGTTTTTTCACTGCGGTTTCATAAACTCTGGTCGCTGAGTGTCTTTAGTGTATCCAGCAGTGGAAATATTCAAGTCTTGGCTCAGCAGGACTCTCGATAATCAAATCTAAGACTTAGCTTTTGACAGAATGTTGGACCACTGATGCGGTCAATATGATTTAATGTTTTTTCCAAAAATAGAAAGGACTCAAAATTAATGTTTCCCATATAAAGTATGATAACTTGTAACTTGACATGCCACTTAAAGTCCAAAAATAGTGTTGTTACGTATACCTGGATGTAATGTTATATCACTTTAAAAGTCCTAACAACATTTTAAATACATTTTACTATTTTTATATTAACACCCTAAGCCCAAGATTTTTGTTTTCATTCCAAGCGTTAATAGTACGTCAAACCAGAACAGCATTTTGTTGCTTCTTGTACTACTTGGAGAAAGAAATTGTGGTTGACAACTAAGATTAAGATATGCCACCTGTACTCAGGGGAGCTCTTCTTATTAGGTTAGACCGGTGGCAGCAGTTTTCCATTTATCCATGACTGAAGGATCTCGGATGTTGGATCCAGCCTTCTCTGTTGTTACCATATCTCATAGCTCGTAAGATCGCTTACGAGGGTGCCTGGCAGATCAGCTACAAAATGCCGAATTTCTCTTGCCTTTCGGTTCAGCGTTCCAGATTTACAGGTTTCTACTGCTTGATAATTGCATAAGAACTACAGGTTAAAAAAAAGTTTAAACTTTTAAAAAGACATTTAAATGTAACCTTACAGTTTGGTTTTTTTGTGGAAATAACTATGTAGGTGAGCTGGTCATCTCCCAGACTGAGAGTTTTCCTTGTATGTTTTTAGTATGTTTTGTTAAATTTGAAGTGTCCAAACAATGGGCTATCCACAGTTCAATTTACAGACTGAAGTAACTTGCTTTCTGGAAGCGATTCCTGTCATTCAGCCTGTTTCTTCCTTGTTTCCATCCAGTTCTTTTTAAGGTAATGATATTCTTGTGTTCCTTATCAACGAGTTACCTTTCAGCATTTCTAGTATCCTGCATTCTGAAACATTTCGTTGGTTTCGATCCCACCATCTGCAGCTGTTACTCATTTCTTTTGTGGTATTTAAGATGCAGATAAAGTGGCCAAGATGATAAGTAGCCCCTGATTAAATAAGCATTTGAATGCAAGGATATTTTTATTGACTCCGTCTATTTACAAGTAAATTAAACACTCTTAATCTTCTTACAAGTTATGCTGCATTTTTAATCAGAAAATTATGTCATCTGCAGTCTTCTTTAAAGGTGCTAGTTCACTTCAAGACTGGCCTCCAGCTGTAGGTTTTTGCCATACTGGAGTGGGAATAGACTAATACAAGAACCCCATGTTCTTCCCTTCCAGTCTGTCTCAGTATCTGGCGGAGGTTTCTTTTCATATGTATGTTGTCTTCATAAAGTGAAGTGGAAAAAATGGTAGTGCTTAACTTGATTCTTCTGTCCCAACAGAAAGAGGAAATCCATTCAAAATACGTTCTCTTTCTGAAAAGGGCATTGCATTTTTACTTCCCCCTACTCTGTCCTGATAGGAATTCTGAGAAATGTGTGGCGACTGTCCCCACCCCTAGTGTGTTCATCTAATGAAAGCGCACAAAAAGGGATGGAGTAAGGGCTGCTTTATAATCAGAGGTCCGTACAGTTGAGCAAAATCCGTCTTCTCAGGTTTTTTTGCTGTGAGTGAGTAAGATAAAGCCAGTGTTCTACAGAATTTGTTGCTCCATTGAGTGACACAAAGATTTCTAGATAGAGGAAACAGTCACATATATTTTTTTTTTTTTCTCCTTCCCTTTCCTTCATGTTGAGGGGGCTAAAATAGCAAAGGATGCTTTCAGAGACTGCTCTGTGTTCCACTCTTCTATCAGAGGCCCCAAGTTTTTTCTTCATTGATGAGAGAATAAGCACTGAGAACTCTGCTTTTCTTCAGTAGAGGACAGATGGATCCTCAACACAGAAGGGAGCTTGAATTAGGGAGGAGATGCAGTAGTGTCTCTCAAAAATTACGTAGGGCTGTAGCTGATGTAGAACATTTTATAAAGGGGAAGTGTTCAGCTTCACAGAAGGTGCTTTCTCTGCTGTGCGCTTTTATGCCAAAGTTTGTGTTTTGAAAGAGCTGTCTTAGAGGAAAAGGCTGTTATTTACATTTCCAAGAAAGCTGAACTGTAAGTTGCTGTTTTTAAGCAGCTGAGGGCAGTGAGGAAGCATGGGAGGTGTGAGTTGGTATGATAGGTGTGATGGAGTATATTTTTCCAGAAATCTCTCTCCTTACATTCCTTACAGCAAAAAGTACTGTGTAACACCTGATTTGTACTTGGCCCTGAGGTTTGTTTTGTAAAAGCGTACACATTTCTTGGGGAAAGGGGAATTTAAAATTCTAGGTCTAGAAAGTTGTTCTTAGACATTCAGGTAGTGGTTTTGATTTAGATATTAATTATCGTGGCTCTATTAGGAGGCTGCCATTAATTTTGTTGTACAAATCAGTTATCGGAAAGTTTGTAGAAATAAAATGTACTGTTTTGCTTTATATTCCCGTGGTGAACTAGCACATGCTGGTCTACAGTTGCTATTTTGTCTACTAATAGGAAATCCCTGTCCCTGCTTCCTTGCTGGTAGATTTTTAGAAGTTCAGTGAACACTGCAAATCGCCTGAAGAGTGGAAAATTCCCCTGTCACACAGATGCCCTTATCAGCAGCAACCAGATGGAGCTCTGAGCAGGCACATTATCAATGTTAAATTGCCTTTTCTGAATAGAGAGGATTAAAGCATTCCTTCAGAAATGGGTGGCATAAGCTGCAAACTTAAGGATAGTAATATTCTGAAATGTTACTATTTTAAAATATGAAAGTATTTTAATAAACACTGCATATCAAAAATGTATTATTCTTTCAAGCTGATGGAGCTGAAATTCTAAAAAAATAATTTGTTTTCAACAAAACGGTCATTCTGTAGTTTCTTAAATATGTGGTGGGGAGGGTCTTAGCTTAGATGTATTTCTTATGCGTCTAAAATTCTAGAATAGATTTTAATAATGTATTCAGTTGCATTATATTGAACTTAAAATAATTTGATTTGTAGTTAAAGGACAAAATATATTTAGACCGAACTTTGCAGGGTGGATTAAATTAGCAAAATAACATTTCAGAATAATGGAATTATATTCCTTTAATTAAAGAAATGTATGTCAGTTTATTGAAAGAAACTCTCAGAGAACGTAATGTAAATTGTTTGCTCCGAGTCTTGGGGATAAAAGATAATGCAGTCCTGAAACATCCAATTCCAATATTAAGCAAAGCGATCAGATCTGACCTAAACAATTGGTGCCTAAAGGATCTGGTGACAGTAGTAAGAAAGGAAAGCATCAGTGTGATATGCAGTAATTTAGTGACACAACTCCTGTTTCATACTTAGGAGCTGCAGTGAATACCGGTGTTTCATTCAGATTTAACCTCTGAAGGTTTTTATTAACTGCCTTTTCCATGAAGGTCAGCGCTTCCATTGTAATTGAGACTGTTTTCATACTTTGTTCCTTGATGGCACATCCGTTGTGCTCTCCGTTTGTTCAAAGCAAAACAAAAGCCCTGGCGATAAACTTCTTAGACATATCTGATGGATTGAAATTTAGCCAATCTGTGTATTTTCTGTTAGATTTGCACATAACTTCACTTATTATCGAGGTGTTGTGTACAAACAGAAAATAGCCTCAGAATTAACTTTCTTTTAATTCTTCGATCACAACTGAAGAGCTTCCTTAATACAGTACTTGCTAATCAAACCACTTAAAATCATATATGGCAGTGTCTTGATACAGTCTGTCTTATCCTGGGTCATATTTTGACAGTATTTCACATAAAGAGTATTTCTTTTATTTAGTGTATGCTGGGAGTTTGTGGTGACTCTTCTGTGTCTGTAGAAGCTTGACTAATGCTGTTCCATTCAACACTTATGTTTTTACTCCAGAACCAACTTGGAACTTGAGCTGGTCCATCGAGGAGGCAACTTATGTTCAGGAGGTGCAAGCACAGCTGGGAAAAGATCGTGTTTAAGTAAGTTTTGTTATAAAGTGCAATATAAATTATTAGAATACTGAATGAAGATGTCTAGTTCTTTCTGACATTTTCTAAATTATGTCAACATTTTTTTTAAGAACCTTTTTTCTGCTATCATGAGTCAGTTGCAGTTTGAGAAATATGAAATCTCATTTGCACAAGTTACTAATTAGCTGTTAATGTGTTGTGAGTATAATCTATTTCAAAATCAATTGTCATAGTATTAATATGATATTTTTTAACAATTTCCCATTTTTGTAAGTGAAAGTAGAGTGTTTTAAGGGTAAAAGAGTAAAGTTGTTTCACCCTGGCTGTTGCTAGCAATAGTAAAGAAATTTGCTTATCTGAACGCTAATGTAGCTCATAGGTAGGTCTCATACTTAGAAATCTGTAGCTACCATGTCCTATGTCTTCTCTGACAAGAGGCTTTTGTAAATTTTCTTTGGTGGGTTTTTTGCTTAACATAAAATCTTTTAATCTTCTGCTGGAACTGCTAGAAATGGACATTTTCCCTTGCCAGAAAAAACTGGAAACCCTACCAGAATACTACTACTACAAGTACTTGTTTAGATCAAGCCCATGCAGCAGTAGCAGCAGCAGCAGATTCAGTAGTAAAAATGTCAGAAAGCTTGGGCCCAGCTCTGCCTTTTGACACATGATTTGTGGGCAATGCTTTCCTCATCGAGAGGCGATGAGCCGCCAGAGAAATCCCATCACGTGCTATGCTGTCCACATCCTCTTGAGGATAAGAGCCTTCTGTTACTGCCAGGAAACGTAGTTCAATTGATTTCATTCCCGTGTTGTAATTTATGAAGAGGAGTTTTAAACTCTACTGCACGTTGTCTCCCCTCACCATTGTTACCTCTTTTTCTCAGCAGAGCAAGGCACCCGAAAAGTGCGTGTCTTAAACTCACGTCGCTAGATCACTGTTGGCAAATTTAAAGCATTTCATAAAATCAAGGCTCTACTGATAATTTTTGTTTGAATTATGATATATTTTAATTGTATGCTCACCTAGTAGATGGACAGTTTCTCTCTGAATTTTAGCAGCTTACCAGATGCGTTACCCATTTCACAGGCACGTTATTTGGAAGACTACGATGAGCACCTTAGGGTGGAGATTTCAGCTTAAAACAGAAAGCCTTTTGAAATAAAGTGAAAAAAAATTCTGATGACATTATACATAATGATAACGTACGCCTGTTTTTACATGGCTCTACTAGCCATACAAGATCTTTAAGTCTTGACATTGTAGAAGAATGTGTGGGGGGAAGTGGCCTGTAATGTCTAAGGTCATATTTTTATCTTCTTGATAGTTTTTTCAAAGTTGGGAGATTTCAGCTTCTCTAGATAATTATTTTTTTTAAGATAAAAATGGAATAAAACACATTTATTGCATCTTAGAGCTCAATGAAATATTTGATATCATATCCGTATCAAAATTGTGTTGCATTCACCTACTTAAAAGCTTCATACATGTATAAAAAGATTGTGTTGTTTCTCTTGGTACTTTATCACCACCTAACGTCAGTAAGTACTGGAATATTATGACTTTACAGAGAATGTTTGAACCCCTGGAGTGCTGGGCAGCTTCCTTGGTGTACCTCTTTGTATCTTCATTGTTTCTATTTGAATTATATCAGTTGACACCAAGTGAGGAACTACCTTAAAGTTGGTTTTGTTTGTTTGGGCTTTTTTAAAGAAAAAAATGAAGAAAGAAAGAAAAAAAATTCCACCAAGCTGAGGCCTGATAGCCGGCCCAAAGTGGTTTGTGTAATACATGATATCTTTTTTTTCTTTATACTTACCTCACCATCTCTTCAACTTCGTCTTGCATAAAAAGGGCTCTTACGGACTAAAGACCTGACTTTAAAAGAAAGCAGACGTTTGCTGGCAGCCACTGAAAAAATCAGTCAGGATTTTTCATACATGTTCCTCAAGTCTTGAAATGCATGGAGAATGCTGTAATCATTGGAGAAATTACTTTTTGAAGAATTACAGAATTGGGAGTGATATATGGAGAACGTATCTCCGCTGGAGAATTGTTTTATGCTGGATTATTACTTCAAGAATAGAAGGCAAACTTATTCCAATTTATATATCATACTGACCTGTTTTTCCTGCACTTTTCCTGTTTTGCCATTAATGCTGGACGCCTTAGAAAATGGACCAATGTTGCCTGTTCATCAAAACAGATTCCTAGAACAAACTAAATTTACAGAAAGTTGAAGATACTTCTCACAATTGAGAAGTGTGGAAATTGTCTTCTTAATGAGAAGCTTTAAGAATACATCAGCTATTTCTTTTTAGAATACATGTTAGTTCACAAAATCTAAAATATTTATGAAATACATCACTTTTTGTTAGCAATAAATCTACTGTTAAACTTGTACTTCAGAAAATGTGAAGAAGGCCTTTAAAGCTTTCGGGTGAAAGGCACAATGTATGTGGATTTATTGTGGCTTTTTAACAGCCACGGAGAGAAGAATCTCATCTATTCATTGTTGAAACATTCACATACTGTTTAGATTCTGTATTGGCACTTATTTTGTAAAATCATTATGTAGTGAACTGGTCATATTTATTCTTGCATTAGAATAGAGTAATTCTTAATGTAAAGTGATGGAGTTCTCCTAGAACAGACCTGTGCAGTACTTCCGCTTCATTTTCTATTTAGTATTGGACATCAGGCTAAACGTGACTGCTGGGAGCAGAATAACTTTTGCATATAGGACAGGGTTTGTTTTAACTAAACCAGTACATGAATTTCCTTCATTGTCCCTTCCATATTGGTCCATTTAGAGATAAAATATTGCAGTTCTTTGAACTCATTTTATAGTAGATTTTCTTTTTCTGTACCTATTTCTTTTTCCAAGAGGTAATTCTGTTCTTAAGGTTTCATTTAAAATGTACCTTCAAGTTCTTCGTTGTCTTACACAGTGAGGAAAGAATGGTTTTCCATCCCCGTGCCCAAATCCATACCCTATCTAGAACTTGAATACTCTTTTGTTAAAGTCGTGGTTGCCCGGTATTGAAACTGCTTTTGTTTTTTAAAAGTCATTCGTGTCAGGTCCAGCAGAAGTAATCTAAAATATAACCTGGTTTTGTTTTTCTTACGTGTGAGCTAATGAGGTGTCTCTCTTGTGATGAAGCACGCCACTCTGTATTAGTCTTGTAACAACCGCAAACGTTGGCGATTAGATATCGCAGAAAACAGAATATATTGGCCCGAGCGAGCTGTTACAGCAGCAAGTGTCAGGGAGGGTGGTGGGAACAAAAAAGGTCAAGAGCTGGTTTAGTAGATTGCACTGTGAGGGCAGCTGCTCCTGGGAAGTAGAATTAAGAATGATTAATGTAGCTGTTGGTGTCAGTGATTGAGTCTGCGCAAGAAGATTGATGAAGAAAATTTGCCTGGAAAATTGCCACTTTAAGGTGTAAGGTTTTGTATCTGTATTTTCATGAGTGTGTGTTACTAAACAGAATGTAGCCAAAGAATGCAAATAGAGTCCTATTTACTTATTACTTAAAGATCAAGTCCTATTTTAAGGACCGTGTCACAGTTTCAGAGTCTGTGGCCTTGAAAATGCTCTGGGGTTTAGGGGATAATTATGGTATCTGACAGTTGTACAGATCTTATTTCTCTGTTTTATGAGGTTTGAGAGATCTAGTGTTTTGCTTTTTATTTTCATTGTTTTGTAGTTATAGAACAGCTTCAGAACACAGTATTAAAACTGAATAATGAGGACTTCTCTATAAGACTTTTTATCTCTCTTTTCAGCTTGTGTATACGTGTTTTTCTCGGGCATTGTTACTCAGGTAATCTTGCAGTGGTCGGTGAACAATTTCACAAAGTTTAAAAGTTATCTGTAAATGTATTTATAATCTGATTCTTTCTTCCTTTCACTTTTAAACAGTTCTTCCTACTCACTTTCTGGCTGCTTCCTTTTCTTCTTTTCCCTTTGTGATAAGGATAGGATTAGGATTGTTTGGGGAAATATTAAATATTCTGTCACCTCATCCTCTGGCTTCAATTTCCCTATATAGGAGCTCCTTGTCCTTACGCTTCCCACAGATAACCGAGTCTGACCTTTCATCATCTACTGTGTTAATTGGAAAGGATGTTAATTTACAAGTGGACATCAAAAAAGTGTATTAAGACTTGTGTAAACTCACCCTAAAATGTTCAGCACCTTCATAACTTCTATGATGATTCTAACCACTGAGAAACCATATTGTTCAGCTGCTTGAGGGGTGTTGGTTTTTTTGTTGGTATTTTTTTTATTGTTTCGGGGCTTTTTTTCCTCTTTTTCATTTGAAGCCTGTGTTTTGCATTTATAGATGGCTCAGTGGTTTATGATGTTGCCATCAACTTAGTCACTGCTTTTAGTACTTTTGTGAGCATGGAAAGTCATCTCACCATGATGCATTTTCTAAGCTCTTTATGCTCCTTCTGTACCAAATTTTTCAACCATGTTGATAGTCATGGCCTTCTCCATTTGTGGTGAGTTGACCTTGGCTGAGTGCCAGGTACCCACCAAGTTCCTCTGTCTCTCCCCCAGCACGACATGGGGGGACAGAATAAGATGGGAAGAGCCTGTGGGGTACAATAAAGGCAGTTTAATAGGAAAAGGCAAAAAGCAAGCAGTGCGCAAAGCGAAGCAAAACAGGATTTTGTTCTCTACTTCCCATCAGCAGGTGATGTCTGGCCTTTCCCGGGAAGCAGGGATCTGGTACGTGTAGCGGTTGCTCAGAGGACAAGTGTCTTCACAAATGGATGGCCCTGTCTTCCTCCTTCTTTCTCTTCCTTTTATACTGGAGCTGATGTCACGTGGTGTGGAACATCTCTTTGGTCAGTTTGGGTCAGCTGTCTTGACTGTTTCCCCTCCCAAGATCTTGCCCACCCCATCCCACTGGGTCGGGGGGGAAGATGTTGGAAAGAGCCTTGGTGCTGTGCGAGCGCTGCTCAGCAGCGGCCACAACACCGGTGTCTTGTCTGCCTCCCGATCCAAAGGCCAGCACCATAAGAGCTGCTGTGGGGGACATTAACTCCAGCTCACCCAAACCCAATACACCATTTTATCAATATGGCCGGTGATACTTGGAACCACTATAGCCCTGTAGGAAGAAAAGCCTAATTCTTTTATGAATTGCTCAGTTGCAGCTTTCTGCTACGTGAATATGGTTACAAAGATTCCTACCCAGCTCTCTGCAGCCACTGAAAATTCAAAGAATAAAAGCAGTTTTCAGGAATGCTTTTTGCCTTGGTACTGTGGATTTCTGTGGTCGGTTGGTTTGGGCTTTTTGGTTTGATTTTTGCATTGTTTTGGTTTTAGTTAGGAGCTGGCAATCTGCAGATCTTTGGTGCCCATCCATTCATGCTAACTTTGAAGCCGCCGTTTTTCTCACCAACAGATGATCCTGTTTCCTAAAAACCTCGGTATGCCGTTCATACCGAGCGTGGGAGAGGCAAAGATAGATACCATTAGAATTCTATCGCTAAAGTTGACTTCATACACTGGGAAGTTTGGTGTCGGGGATAATTAGCTGCTTCATCAGCAATTAAGGCTTAAGATTTTGTAAAGACTATTCGTGTCTTAATGCCTTAATAGGCTTTTCCTGACCTTCACTTTTTTTTTTCATCTTTGCTGATTCCAATCTACTGGATGAACGGGAAGATGCTGTCAGCAGATCTTTGCAGCTGCTGTTGCTAAGTGGACTATATAAATTTCTACAGGGAGAAATAAATTCCTCGGTGTCCTTATTAACAATCAAGTCCCATCTGGTTCTATCAAGTGGATTTTGTTATATGCTACAGTCTTCTCGGTAGTCCCAGGAAACTTTGGGAGAAAGAGCGTAAGGTCTCTAGTCTGGTAAGATCTTCACATAGCAGGTGAGAGAGGGATGTTTTCAATTCCATCTCTAGTCTGGTAAGATCTTCACATAGCAGGTGAGAGGGGGATGTTTTCAATTCCATCTCTAGTCTGGTAAGATCTTCACATAGCAGGTAAGAGAGGGATGTTTTCAATTCCACTTGCGGTGAACTGCTGTGTCACTGCGTTTTATGATCTTTTGACGTGCTGAATATAAATACTAATTTATGAAAGTAAGAAAGAGAAGACAAGATCAAAATAGGAAAGCAGAGATTTTTCATGATTGCCGTGTGTGTTACTTATGGCCTTCTAAAACCTAAGTATGAAAGAGACTGGGGAATAAGCACATCATCTAGACGTTTGCAAGCAAAACAAGGTCACTGAAGTCCTTGATTTTGTCATCATTATTACAGCACATTGCTACACGTTGTGGACGTGGAATTAATAATGGAAAAAATCCTCTGATTTCAACTTTGGTAATTTGAGAGTTGACAGTTCTGGGTTTCAGTGCTCTGGTGTTTCCTTTGGCTTTCTCCAATGCTTCGTAGTCAAATTGAGGTAAAGCAATTGGAGTCATTGTGGTGTAAAACAGAAAAACGTTCGTGAAGAAATAATCCTTTGTATCGTCCTCTGGCTAGTCCTTGGTTTTTGCTCGCTGTTAGAAATCTTTTCAGAAATGCGATTACGACAGCTGTAATACAGACCTCAGTCTGACTGACTTGGAAGGGGGCCGCCATCAAGCCGGTTCTGTGGCACTGCCCCGTTAGGGGGCAATGTTATTCCTTGGTTACCCCGACTGTGCTGTACTGACTTAGAGAATATCTTACTATTTTTAGGTCAATTCATAGAAAGTACTTCAGAAAAGGTCATTGTAACCATATCTGATTACCTGCTTTGTCGCTTTAGATTTATAAGCTAAGCATGTTTTCTTGCAAAGGAGCTAGAGCTATCTTGATCGCAAACAAAAAAGAATTGTTTTACAAGACTGCTAAGCTGACTTTTTCTGTTCAGATTCAGTCAATGTTAGAATGTTCTATAGAAGTTACACACTTGGAGATTACAAATAAATTCTCTGGTGCTAGAATGTGATGCTTGCCTGCTTAATTTCCTATCAGTAAAAGCTCAGGAAAATAGCTATTAAAGGAACAAAGGTTTAATTAATTATGCTATGCTTTTTTTATTTTTTTTTTTGCCTAGTCGCCCATTTCTGCTTGAGGCAAGGAGCAGTTCAGGAAAAAAAGGACATTCCTTTTAGTAGCAGAGAGGCAAGAGGGGAAGAACGGATACCTTTGTGGCTCTCATTCCAAATAAAACTATACTGGCGTTTTTTATTATGATGATTTTGATGAAGTATCAGTACATTTTCAGGGTTTTGAAGTTTGTCAGCAAAGCAATGTTTTGCTGTAATCTCTTGCCAGGAGAAAAGATGACTTATTTTGTCCTCATTGACTGTTTTTATTCAGAAAGCAGGTGACAGCAATCAATTCCAATGCCATCTACATCTCCAATTATTTTGCAACCCCAGGAGCTAATTACAGCCCTCAGGCTTTGGCAGTCAGCTGACTTCATCATGCGATTTTTTTGGCCATTGCATACCTCTGAGTAATTGTCTATTTATGGAAAATAAATTAATAGCTGCTATTTCTATGTTAAAAAAAAAAAAAAAGGACCTGTGAGTGAATGTGCAGGTTGAGCGGGTGGGTTGTAGAGAAGGGAGAGAGATTAAGAGAGTAAGAGGTAAAGGGATTGACTGAAAGAATAAAAGAGGGATGAGGGTGGGAGAGAAGATGGCAAGGTACTATGGGAAAATGTTAAAATGAAAGAGAGGAAGGAAGCAGGATCCCAGAAAATCAAACGAGACAAACCTATCAGCAAATAGCAAGATAGAGTGACAGGAGGAAAAAAAGTGAGCAAAATTCTAGGAAATAGTGTTTTAAAATATGATTTAAATCTAAACCTATGAAGATAAAAAAAAATAAAAATGCATTTTTCTCAAACTGCAGCTGTATTGTAAACACAGAAAAAGTTCAGTCTGACGTTGTTATACATTCCTCTCTGCAAATGCTGACAAGGTAGATGGTACCCGCCTTCTTGACTCGCTTAAGGGGAGGAAGAATTAGATGTTTTCTTTGTGTTGGTCGTAGGATTGACAGAGAAGTGAAATCGTGCATTATAATATATGATGAATAATAAACTAAACATCCCTTGTTCAGAAGGCTCTGGAAGTGTTTCGCACGCTGTGTTTTTGACGCCATGGATGTACAGAAGGTTTTGAATTGATGAGTAGCGGCAAACTTTGCCTGCAGGTTGTATAGACAAATCTATGCCGTGGTACTTTGTGGTGTGGTCAGAAGTTTGGAGTTTCTTTCTCTTGCAAAAGTTACCTACCAAATAACTTTATGAAGGCAGAAGGAATAATGACCTTTTAAGGATGAAGAGCCAGAGTGATGCCATGAGAGGCCAGAACTTGTAGCAACCTTAGGTTAATGTCAAATCCGTTGTGCACAGAACTACACTGCGAGAGAGAGTAATACAAGCTGTGTGTTAAAGGCTTATCAGTCTCTGTTTAGAAGAGATGTTTAGGAAATCACGTCCTCTTCAGAAACTGGAAGGGGAAGTGAAAGGAGCATGGAACTTTAGCACTGTAACAGCATATAAACCAGGATTTTTTAAAAGACCTAGAATTAAGTGCTGGCATTTCACGATAACTAAAACAACTGAGAGCTGGTCAAAGCTTTCTAAACAGCTTTTTTTTTTTTTCTGTTTCAGAATTGCATGAGAGAAAAAAACATTTTAATTTTTTTTGCATACGTGCATATACATTCACTGCCATCTATTGAAATCTTACTGCTTTTCAAAACCTTTTTTTAAAAAATAAATTAGAAAAAAAATATTTGTTTCTTAGGGTACCAGCTTACTTGGAATGAGATGACAGACTTCAGAATCTTGTAAAATAAATGATGGCAACTTAATGTAAAGTATTTGATATTATTGTACATAATAATCAGCAATCTGTCTTCTTCACCTTTCAGATCAGCTGTTCCACGTGTTGGCCATGCACATGCGCCTCTACAGCATAGACTCTGCCTACAATCCCTGGAGAAAACTGACCCAGACAATGCAGGATAAAAATTCAGAGCAAGTATTTTGATTTACCAAATAGCAGTTTTACTTTGTGAAAGAAACATCCTTATAGAGGGACTTTGGGTAAATTTCTATCTTAATTTAAATTCTCCGTGAGGTAGGCCGATGAACTTGACATCTGAGAATTTTATGTATAGATAGATACTTGTAAAATTTTCAGATTTCTTTTTACATAAAGTACAACACACTTCAGTTTTGAGTTGAAGCTTAAATACACCACTTGCAAGCTTAAGCACATGCAAATTTATTAGTATTGTGTAAGTGGAAAGGTGCGCTACCATTCTTGGTACGGATGCTAGGTTAAGATTACGTTGATAATTGATTAAAAATTGGACAACGGCTAATCGCTGTTACAGAAATAACATAAGCAGGCCTCATATATGTGAGAGAGAATTCTATGTGAAGCTAAAAATTTTCATCATGCTTGTTATTTTAAACAAGTTGTTTTCTGGAGTTTGCTTTTAAAACATTAACCTTACACACACAGCTGTCCAAGGATTAACGTTACAATAAATGCCGCC
Organism: Baryphthengus martii; assembly: GCA_013396935.1. Lineage (NCBI taxonomy): Eukaryota > Metazoa > Chordata > Aves > Coraciiformes > Momotidae > Baryphthengus > Baryphthengus martii. Next base: position 571,981 of record VWZK01018835.1, read on the forward strand.
ATGTAGCTGTGTTCTGCAAGGACTCAGCTCCCTACTTGACTTAAGATCCTTCACTTTTCAGATTCTATCTTGACAGTGAGAAGAAAGGTTTCTCGCCTAAGACCAGATGATTGTTTTTCCTCATAAGAAAAAAGAAAAAAAAGTACTTTTTTTTTTTTTTTCCTTGGCACCTTGAGTATCATCTTCCTAGCTATGGTCTCCGTTTTGTGTCTTGCAGTAATGTTAAAAAGACTGTCTTTTTAGTGCCTATCCAGCTGTGTGTGTGTCAGTGTGTTTCTGGGAGCCTGAGGTGGAAAGAATCATGGGTTTTCAAAAATTTATCTAGGATAGTGATGCCATAATCCTAATCAGCAAATTAGGAAAAATTATTAAAACATTTATCGTGGCTTCAAGTTTGAGATTTTACTGTTTGTTCTCTTAGACCCAAGTCTTTTTCTGCAGTCAACATTAGGTTATTGCAGGAATTAGACTTGATGAACAGGTTGGTTTATAAACCATTATCAGAACAAAGCATCAACAATTTTATAACCCGAAAGCCTATGCTGCTCAGCTTGCATTCAAACCGCTTTGAGAGTGTGTTTTCTTCTGTTTCTGCCCTGACCTAGATTGAGCAGTGGAACAAGGTTAATAAATTTGGTGTGTGGTTGACTGAGTTATACCAGGCAAAATTAAGATCCCGGTGATAGGCTGGTGACAGGCAGGATGGCTGAGAGACTGATCATGCCCTTCTCATTTTGGTATTTGAAAAGCTTGCTGGCTTTGGAAGCAGCTATTAACAGAGGGGCTGCTGTTTCTGCACGTGCAATTTTTTTTTTTTTTCCTGACAGACTTGATGGACTTCACCATGCATTGGTGCTGTCCTGGTTCGATTGCTCCGAGTTAGGTTTCATTGGGCAGTATTTTGAATCCCTTTGAACTGAATGATAACTGTAGAGCCTAATGGCTTTCCTTTGTGTGCTGGGAATGCTTTTGAGCAGTTGTCTTGTTTTCTGCACTGGTTTTCCACGATTTCTTATCGGACTTGCTGATGTTGGTTTGGCACTAAGTCCTAAATGGTTTAGGAAGCTGTAACTGACAGATCATCCGTTTTGCTGTGACATAGTTTACTGTTGAGGTGCACAGATACAATCAAGCTGGAATTCTTTTACTTGTTCCTCGGGACATTTTTCCTACCTTCGTCCGCAGGCCCCAGAAAGCTGGAGAGGAGGCAAGCTGGGTGCTTGTTTTTAATGTATAAATTAGAGCATAAGATGGATATGGATATCCATAATTATATTTTAGAAATTTGAAGTGGTAGTATCACTTAAAGATGACATTCGTATGATTGGTGCGTATGATCTAATTGCACACTTCTTAAAGTCTCACAGCCTTTTGAGAAATACAGAAGAGCAAATTTTTTTCAGGTACAGGAAAGAATGATTTGAAGATGATAAAGTGAAGAAGATTAAGAGGGTGATGGAGAAATACCCCCGCAGATTTAAGATGCGGATAGCACTCTGCCATTTTGAAGCTAACGAAGTAATCTTGAATCATCAACCTCACCAGTAAATGAGACTAAGTAAAGGCTTGTAGAAAAAAATTGTCAGTGAGAGGAAAACATCCATATTATTGTGATTCCAAACAATTTAAGATCAGGAAAGTCACAGGAGCAAAATAACTTTAAACGAAAACGCTGTATCTTTCTGTTTATTTTTTACTTTAAATTTATTTAAATTAAAGCAATTTGCCAGAGAAGTTAGTTGCATCTTTAGTTTAGAAAGTAATTTTTAAAATAAAAATGAAAATAAATCTATGGGATAGAAATACCATTGGATTATCTTTTCACTTTTAATTGTAGTTACTTTATTTAAATACGTAAATATTTACGATTAAAACTACCTAGGTTTACAGCTCACAATTCTTAGCTTGGTTTTCCATAACACACCTATCATTATTTATAAATAATGCATTAGATTTCATATGTCTGGGAGATCTGAGAGAACTCATTTGTAAAGAATTACTCTGCTGTACATCCCAAACCCCTGGTTTTGCCCGGTGTCGTCTTCTACAGCTGTACCCAGACTGGTCCATATTTGAAAATGACAATTGAGAGGAAAGGTAGGAAGGAGGTCATGCAGTCCACACCAAGGTGAAGTAGAAATAAGGAAACTGAGCAATAAGATAACCCTATCAAAAAGGGACAAAGTAATGTGAGCTGTTTGAAGGAAGGTGGAGGAAAAAAAGATAAAGCCAAGTCTAAACTGTGAATGGTGTAGTGGATCCTTTCTCCTGTGTACTTCATGTTGTCAAATTTAATACACCCTTGGTCCCACAGCCTGTGCTTTAGCAAATTCTTCTACTTAGGGGCAGATCAGGTTTCAGTGGTGATCAAATAAACGATTATTGTGGTGTAAGTGGGGAGTAATCGCTTCTGACAGGGGGCAGAGAAGGAGCAGCTGGAGGCAATCATTACTAAACCCAGGTGTGAATGTAATGGACTAGTCCAAATAGCCAGAGTTTCAAGAACAGCAGACCTGAAATAAAAGGACATATATATATTTTTTAATTTACATCTCTATGAAGGCTGATTATTGTTTTTTTGTCTGTTTTGACAGACAAAATGTGTCGACAAAGAATGATTCGGTAAAGCATTAAGGATCTTTGTAGTGAAAGCACTTGCAGGGGTGGGACTGCTTGATAAATTGAAATGCTGAAATATACTGGGTTCTTTTTAGTAAAGTGTTTTGGTGTTGTTTTGTTCTAAGGTGATTGTTTATAGTGTCATACTGGGGCAACAGACTGCAGCACAGGGATGGGAATGAGCAGCTGTGCCTGGGACCCTCTGAAGTCACATTTCCATCACAGAAACACTTGTAAAATTGGAAAAATAAAACAGTTTTTATGAAGATAGTCCAAGGCAGACGGAGAGTAGGATGATGGGACAATGTGATTTAGTTAAGGTTTGTGCAAGAGAATGGTGTATAGATGCCCATGCTACACCAGGACTTACGTGCTCTATTCAATAAACGCACGAATCCTGCCTGAAACACCAGTGTCTCAGGACAGAATGTTACGATGTGGAGGTTTGGACTATAATACCAGCTTCAGGAGTACTTGCTCTTGGCTATCTCTTGAGAAGATAGCTCAGCACCTTCTTCAGCTATGCTGATGTGACTTGAGTAGGCTGCGTCATGAACAAAGGCAAGGAACTAATCAGTGTTTTTAAAAAGGTTTGGGAGTGGGTGACAGGGGAGTGCTGGGGGCACAGTGGTGAAAGAGAGATTGGGAGATGCCCCGTGTTAGTACTGTCAGTGAAATCCTGTGTTGTGTGATGAGAAAAACTGACCTGCTGTAAGATCTGACGCAATGAAGAGCAAATTGGAAATTGTGATTATATCCTTGAGTGCAGCCAAAGTAAATAGTAGAATTCTACTTTGTTATCATGAACATCTGAAACTGTGTATTACTCTGACCTTTCTGCAGGCTGGGATTTATGGGCTGTATTTTTCATCCTGCAAGTACCAGAGAGAATATAAATTTGCCTTAGTTGATTAAGCCTTTGTTTAGCTGTAGCCATGTCCCTGCGTCTCAGGTTTTCTCTACCTGACAGTTCGAAGAGAGGAGAGGCTCAAAACTTCCACTTCACTTTATTTAATGAATTTTAAACTTTACAATCAGCTAGAGCTAGCATCAACTGAAAATTGTAAGTGTCTCTAGCTAAGAGAAAAGAGGAAGGGGAGCAGAAATGTAAGGAAAGGCCATAAGCAAATGCTGCTCATTTCAAGGTAGAACAGAATTTTCTGTTCCTCTGTATCCATTCCCAAAGAAGCGATTCCCACATAACCTCTATCAGGAGGAGGCTGCAGAACACCGAGGCAGAGTTGCTCAGCTGTCAGCTGATAGACAGCTCTGGTATTGGCACAGAGAGAGGTGCAGCCCGGTTACCTTGAACTGGAGGAGAGGTCAGTTCCATAGAGAAAGTCGAGCAGTGCATTTTTCATTTTGATATGTCTTTATATTGCACTGTGCAGTTTATTTCCACCTTCCTCCCCTACCCTTTGTGAAATGGATACAGTGTGCAAGCGTAATACATCTGAATAATTTCATATTACTTTGATCCCATCTGAAATTTTACTTGCTTTCATTTTATTCAGTGCTTCTGTGGCACAATTTTTTGTAAAGTCAGATTTATCGAGCTTTCGCATATGCATTAGGGATTAGCAGGATGGGCAATTTCCATAAAACACATTTTTAAACACGTTGTATAAATTCAGTTTCAGTGTCATAATGAAAAAGTTGCTTAGGCTCTTTACAAATGACAGAGCAGTTTTTAAGTGCTTCATGTGCTGCAACGCTTGACGTAAATGGAAGCAGCTTATCGAAAACCCTGACATTTAATGTAGCTTTACTTCATATGAAACGAATAACTTGGACAAAAAATTCAGTCGGTCCTGCGTGTGGAAACGATTTTTAACATTTGTGATGTTGCCACTCAATCATGATATTCTTCATACATATATTTCCTAATTTTTTCATAACTGATATTTAACCTAATTGTTACATGACTGTTCAATGATTGTGATGGTGATACCCCTGTGGGAAAGAGCTGTTCAACTGAATGTGACCAAAGGGAATTCCTTTATTTTTTTATCTTAATATTATTCCAAATTATTTTTTTTCTCCAAAATTTATATATAACTTAAAGGTGAGAAGTAATTTAAGAGATGTCTATGGCTTTAAAGACACTACATAATGAGGATTATTTCAAAACTCAGTATCGTAGACCGTAAAATGGAACTAGCCATAGGTAAAAGTAGAATTAGAGAGACTTGGTGAGGTTAGCATCCTCTTTGCTTGTATAATTTTGAAAATGAGGCTTGGTAGTGTGACACAAATTTTTGCCCCCTTTGTTTTCTTTAGAAGTCACTATACTGATTTTTAGAATATTTGTTCTTTGTTTAGTATGCTCCCGTATGTAAATATTTATATTTATGTCTGTTACAATGTTTTAAAACAATCATTTTCTAAAAATGATTGATTATAACAATAGGCTTTATGGATGATGTTTATTCTGTAGCTGTTTGGGTTCATTAATTCAAAAGCACCAGTTAGACTTTGTTTTCTGTAACTTCCATTTTATATGACCAATCACCCAATCCATTTGTGCTCACTCTCACAATTGAAAGTGGTGCATAAAATGACCAGAAACTTTAGCCATGTGGTAAAAATTCTGCTTCACAATGTGCCTGTGAGCTGAGAGGGGGGGGGAAGGAGAGTCATTACAAAATGTATAGCTGGATAACACGCTTAATATGACCAAAAGCATTCTTTTAATCCTCCTCTTACACGTCTGCTTCTGGATATTAAAATTCATGTTACAACTGACTCCTGGCAGTGGCTGTTGTAGGGAGAATTCTGAGGTTTCATGAAATCAGTAACTCTATAGGAGTCTCCTTCCAAAAGCAGCATCATGTGTGTGCCTCAGATTACAGACTGGTAGGATCCCCAAAGCTGTTAGAAGGTTCTAAAGACCTTATGTCTACTTCCACATCCCACTGCACATGGACAACCTGTACCAGTACGTGATCTGCAAGGGCTCAGTTTCTCTGTGTGTGTAGATGGCACCAAGGAGGAGTGGATGCCCTTAATAAAGAGAAGCATCAACTAAGTTCATGGAGTAGCCAGTGCCGGCTGACTTCCATCAGAGGAAGAGTTTGGTGCCCTTGGAAGAGAGACAGTAATTGGATCAACAGTAGTTCACCGGAGCTGAGACAGGAGAGGACTTGTGTCCTGTCTGCATGTTTCTTTCCTTCATCTGATTCTGTTTGTACAGAAATTTGGGCACTTGCTGTAGGGCATAAGAAAGCCTCATGGGGACACTCTGTGATCCACAGTGTCTTGCAGAACAACCAAAAGGAGGCAAGAGTGAGGCTGTGCTTTTAGGGGTAGGTCTTACTAAGGATATGTGTATACTTTCAGTATAACTATCAAGCGCTTCATCAGTTGTGGTTTACCTGCAGGACAGTTAAGCTTGCTGGAACAGAGCATGAAGCTAACCTTCAAAGTGTAACAGTTGGACGTATTCTGATTTCTTGACACTCTCAGGTGGATTTTGTGGGAGGCCCAATGAAGCGCTACATGGCATAGAAGCCTAAAGCTGCCCTAAGGAAGGAAAGCTCCTACCAGGAGAGACAGAGACTTGTTTTTCCTGCAGCTTCTGACCAGTGAGAAGAATGACAAAAGGGGAGGGAAAACCGATTACAAAGCTTAAGGAGCCACAGAAAGAAAATGTCCTTCTAGGGCAGCATTTCAGTCACATGGCAATTGAAAGGAGCTGGGCAGAATGCGATGCTTTCTTTTGCAGAATTTATGTCCATTTGTAAGCAGCTGTTGAGGACTCTGTTTTATATGGGACAGGCAAGCTCAGTTACACTAAGGCCTCACGATACAGCTCCTGTAGTAGTAGTAGTACAGATAAATACCTCAAACAAACATCTCCTCAGTTACTTCTATTGGCATTCAACAGCCAACCAGTTCCCTCCACCTCTGTTTGGAAACGACGATAAGAACCCAAACAGCACTTCCTTCTGTGGATGCCACAGAAGGGGAAATGTGAAAACAAAGGATGCACATCACATCGTGCCAGCTGCTCCTGCTTGACATCTCCTTCACAATCCCTGTCAATTAGAGAGGGAATAATGATTGACATTTTGATTTTCTGCCATTTTGGCTTGGCTGTTGAACCTGCAGAATGTTGGGGGTTGGAGTATTGCTGGATATTGCTACACAAAGATGGAAAATACTACCTTCTAGCCACAAACATTTCTGATTTTTAAGTATAAGACTCCAAGGTGATGTTATGTCATTCAGTTAATCCAAATAGTTCAAAAGTTTGCAACATTTCGCTGTGCTTATTTGCTATCCTTTTAGCCACGTGGGATTTTTAATAAAGGTAGCTTGAGATTGCATAATCCCGCCTGTGATGGCTGCTTTACTTCATTTCCTTACATAAAGGAAAGCAATACCTTTTCCAGGGTCTCAGTGTTTTTCAATAGGAGCAATCCTTTTAACATTTTCTTTCAGGATTTGTTGTTGTTACAGCGTGGGTATATGGATACGTGTGAAATGCCACGCTTTGAAAACCAATTAAATTACTTTTTTACTATGCAGTATAGTTTCTTATTTTAGATTGTAAGTTCTTAAAGCAAAATACTGAATGTTCCTTGAGTCTATCTGTACATAGAAATAACTAATTCAGGCAGTTTTGGAAAGTTTTAAAATACTTTACCAAGAGTCAGGCACACAAGTGGTAGCCTCCTCATGAGTTATTACAATCTATTAGTAATGTTAAATGGTTTTTAAACTGAGATAAGTTAACAAATTTGGCTTCTGTAAACTTGATCTCAAATGTAATACTTCTTAAAATAAGATATGAAAGTGAAAAATGGTTTTACAGTATCAGAAGTTATTTACTTTGGGTTTTCTTTCTAGGCTAATAAGTGATGAGCTGCCAGAAGTTCCTGTGCTTTACAGAGATGTCTCATCCCTTTTGCTTATCCAGATCTTAACCATGCCTCAGCCATTGCACAAAGGTATGTTACAAAAACATGTTTACTTAGGTGATTATGTATATGAGGCTGCATTCATGGTGATTCTCAGGATGGTGAATCATTGCTTGTCTGCTGTATATTCTAAAATAATGTTTCTGCCTTATCTACAGCGGCACTGAACAGAAGTTTTTGTTGTGGGTTGGCAGGCTTATCGGTGTCCCCTGTCTTCTCACCTTATCAGTCAGCTTATTCAGTAAAGATACAAGAGCTGAGGGAAAACTATTAAGTACTTTTACTGGAGGAAGTGTCCTTTGTTTCACCTTCATCTCTTTGCTTAGAGGGACGCTCAATACGTCAAGTTGAACTGAGTGCCTAAGGGTGAGAGATTGTAATTTAGTTCAAGTTTCAGAGTTTAAATTGCAGCAGTCTTACGTAATAGGAGGTCATATATGAAGCTGATAGTTGCTGTAATGCAGCAGCTTCAATAGAGACAGCACATAGCAACTGTTTAAGAACCTACATTTCTTTTTTTCTAAAAACAGAACAGCTGAACCTGGTCCTTCTTGCTAATAGGCAGTATATGCTCCAGAAGATGCGCTAGTTCAGACCCTCTGGTCTTGGGCTTCATTATTTGTTGCTAGACCTGTATTTTAAATCGAGAACAAACAAAAAATGTTTTTGCTACTTCACTGACAATGAACAGAACATCTCTTTTGGGGTATGTGTGGCAATTTTGGTATCTGCTTAGTCTTGGTAATTTGTGAATCGGTAGATACAGGGACAGTTCCACTCTTGATGCATGCAACTAACTTACAAAGTATAGTAGCAACTCTCTTTCCCCTTACGAGTTGTTCATTCCTCACTATTGAATGTTCAGATTCAGCTCACATGACTGTATCTGCTAACATCATGGGTTGTGTTTTTTCGATTCAATGTACATGTTTGTGAATTAAGTATATCCAAGAAATTATTAGAATACGAAAATACCAAAAGCATAAAATATTTTTGAACGGGAAGCATATTAAAAATATATACTTACATTAAAATATTAAAATTAATATAAGTTAAAATATAACTTAAATTAACTTTTATTGGAAGGACTTAATAAAAGCAGTAAACAAAAGTTTAAAGAGACCAACATCTTCTGAAATACAGGAAAGGGAGTGGGGAAGCCAAAGTACAGTGAGTGGTCTTTTTGTAGTTTAACCATTAAACCCCACCATTTATGCAAATATACCTTATCCTGGGAAAGACAACATTCAGCTGATAGCAAGGCATCTTGTGGAGAATCCTGTCAAATACCACGTTTCGTCTTTGCTCTTAGGTTTAGTGTTACGTTGCAGTTGAAAGGGAAATGGCAGCTGGTCAGGAGGAAGACGAATGCAACCGCTTCAGATCTACAAAGCATTAAGTCGGAAATAAATTGTCATTTACCTTTCTAATTTTTGTTTCATCAGAATGGTTAGGCAGAATAAAAAGAGTGTCTTTCATGATTTCTTTGTCTTGAGGTGTAGAATGCAGTTCAGAAAAACAGGTAATAACAGATTTGTTTAGAACTTTCGTAATGGGTCTGTAGATCACGGTTGAATTTGAGATCATTAACTCTTAGTAGAGAGATGCCTTTCATGGATTACTTGAAGTTCAGTGCTGTCTTCCTTTGTTCTGAAGTTATTTCTTCAAGTAACTGTTCAAGCTTCAGATAAAAAATGGTTTTTAAGGTTATTTATATAAAGATGCCCTTCTGAATTCAATTAAAGAGGTCCTAGGTCCTTAATTTTGCATTTGGTTCACTTGGTGGATTCTTTCTTCAGTCATTGCCTGCCAGCATATATATTTGACATTGAATTAAAGATGCATATTACTAGTAATGTGTTTATTCATCTGCACATTTCTTGCACTAATTTTGAAGAGTTCTAGACACGTTTCCTGAATAAACTTTATTTTTAAGGGGGTTTGTGTAATACATAGAACCAGATGGAATGCTGTGAAGTAATTTCATTCAAAAAAGTTTTGTTAAAAAAAATAAAGAACATAAAAGCATTTCTCAGTATTACTAAAAAATAATAATAAATTCTGCATTAACCACGGGTTTGATTATGATGACCCAGCCATACTAACTTTTAGATTGAGGTAATATCAAATGAGCTTTTTTTATGTACAAACACAGAAGTCCTGTCCTCATTTTAGTGTGGAACAGTGCAACAGATGGGACTGACAGCATTTCCATAGCTTACTCCACAGTGTGCTAATACACTAGCAATCTTTAGAATTATGAAATGGAAAAGATGATGCACCAGGGAGGCAGCAGGAAAACCCCACACACGTGTGCTGTGGAGGGGCAAATAAAATTGATCTTTGCAGTAGACGAGAATGTAAGAGCTCTAGCCTTATGGATGCTTAGAGCTGGCAAAGAGATTTTGCATTTTACACATAAGAGATAACGCATAGTAATGGAATAGTAATTGATGCTCTGAGTGGTGTTTTCAGTATGTCTCCCATGGGATGTTTTTGTGATTACGAAATACTTGTTTTCCATCCCTTGATGCTCATTACACGGCATGCTGCCGCTGAGCTGCTCCTGGTATGGTTTCTGAAAAAAAAAAAAAATTTGTACAGAATTCGGGACTTCTCTTAAAGGTGACCCAGATGTGGGCATATGCATTTCTTCGTCCAATTCTGGATTCTCCAAAAAATGTAATTCATAGTAATTTGAGTCACATACATGTGAGTAAATACAAGAATATTAATTTATGTTTAAAAACCATAATACATGCTGGATATATTCTTTCTGGTGAATTGAACAATTAGTGTTAAGGTGGGGATAGGGACTAGGAGTAATTATAATTAACAAAAAATTGATTTAAAAAAATATAGTAATTCTAGAGGATGTGAAGACACCGAGTGCTGAGCAGTGTGTAAATGGGCTATGGCAGATCGGCGAGTGTCGACCAGCAGTTGAGTTTTGCCGCTATAAGTGCAGTGGTTTTCATTTGCGCTTTCACAGGAAAATTCAACTCTATTGTTTGTACCTGCTGTTGACAGAGACAGAGCTCGGAGTTTAATTCTAGCCACGGTTATAGACTGTAGCTCAGGCTGAAGAGGCAATTTTTACAATTCTGTGAGTGCGTGTGGTTTAATCTTGTAGAGATCTCAGTTTCAGAAGGCTTAAGTGAAAGCTTGCCCGCTACAATTCCTCAGGAAATCTCCTCCTGGGGAAATGTGGAGAGAAAAAAATCATTGTAATGCTGCCTGCTCTAGAATGGGGTGGCTGAAGTATGGCAACATTTGTTGTCTTATTTAACATAAGCTCCACAGGAAGATATACAGAAAAGTAGTACACTGTTAATTACATAGCTACAAATGATCATTTAGGTGCTTAAATTGTGCTTATTGTATATACTCAGTGACATAAAAAAGTTTCAAAATCCATGTCTGCTTTGGTTTGTAAATATTTGTTGCATAAAACAGCAATTGCTATTCCCCAGATTTAATTATGTACTCAAGTCTTGGCTGTGTTTGTTTTAGAACTCAGTGGTGGGGTTTGGTATCAGCTACAGAAAGGAGAAGCAAGGAGTTTCATCTCCCTTACCTCCTTTCCGTTCTCACATACAAGCTTGTTTAAATCCTTTGGGGAGAAGGAATGAATGTAACCCAGTTTTTGTGAGGTGCTTATGTAAATAAAGTTGTGTCTCTTGACTTCAAAGCCTGAGAGGACTTTCTAAACCCCTCATTTTTGTATACATCGTTTTAGATATATTTTATAGTTACGTTTATGCTTAAGGAGTGGTGTGATGGTAGAAACTTCTTTCATCTGCCTAGATTTTAAAAAAAATCAGATTGTTTGAGATGGGAAATACAGCCTAAAATAAAGAGAGGAAAAAAAGACTGCTACTATATCTCCATTTCAGAGAATGATGACATTCACCTTTTTGCTTGTTCCAATTTTAGGAAGTCTTATTTTGCCTCTGTTGGTAGCTTCCCCAAAAAAGATTTCAAAGCCTTTCTCCTGCAGCCTTTATGTAGGAGATAATAATAATGGATTATTATCTTTTACATATTATAAAAAATTTAAACAATAAATATCTTTTAAACAAAAGTAAGTTCTAAAATAACAGTTTCTCTTTTGTCCTCCTTCTGTGAGATGCAGTAAATAGATACTCAGGACTTGTATCTGGAAGTGAAGGGGTAGAAACTGAAGTACGCTAAATGTCCTTCTTGCCGTGATTTCTTTGGGAACTTGACTTCTCCAGTATTTGTAGGAATAGAACTTATCCTAGATGGTTTAAACGTTGCCAGAAGAGGTGGTAGGATATGCATTTGCTTACATCCCCAGCACACAATTAGTTGTAGCTACCAGGAATCGGGAGCTAAACTTGATGTAGCGTTTGGACAAAATAGACCTTTGTAATGTCACCAGTCCCTAGGAGGAAGTCACTGCTGATCAGGATTAAGATGAACATATGGAGCAGTGGAAAATTACTTGCCCTGTATTTGTTTTGTTCACTACGGCTGCCAAGTCACTTCTGAAAGCCAGTAAATATATTTATGTTGTTTTGTATGTTCTAGGGGTTTGTACTTTTTGTACAGCACTTGATTTTTGCCTGAGAAGCAGCATTTCTGTAATGAGATACTGTGGAATCAGTGTATTTGCTACAAATACCAGGTGTTTAAAAATGACTTTCTTTGTTTTACAGAGCACTTCACCTGCATTATAAAAGTGCTGTTCACTTTACTGTATACTCAAGCCTTGGCAGCACTTTCCATTAAATGCAGTGCTGAAGACAGGATAGCATGGAAAGAGTCAGGAGCTCTCAAAAAGGTTGGTTCATTTATTAAAATATTTATGAAATTTTCCTTACGTATTTCTGGTAGGAATGTAACAGATACTTCCACTTTCCTTATAATAATGTGGTTCTGCTTCACAAAAATTTACAGTGTCTTTTGTGTCTGTGTGTGCAGTTTTTCCAGTTTTGGTATGTGATGAGACTTAAAAGCTTCACAATGAATATCTAGTTCCAGAACTGAGATTCAGATTTGAGGCTATACCTCCATAGTTTCGGCCTCACGTTCATTGGAATGGTATCGAGTTAAACGCTGCTTTCCTTCCTGTGAAATTGAAACCTTCCTAGAAAAGCCGTGGGTTGATCTGATGCACTCCTTTACAGGAAAAAGACAAGCTTGGTGGTGGTGGGGGGGGAAAACCGTCCTTTTTCTTACTTGTTGAAGTTATTTGTGGCTAGCCATATAAATGTCTCTCAGTATGTGATGTGATGAAGAGGCAGCGAAGGGAATTTGTAGACTAGGCAGGTAGATATTTCACTATCATTTCCTTGCCTGCTGATAATATTTACAAGGAAAATGAAGGCACATCTTGCTATTTCAGTTCAGCTGATTGAATGCCAGTTCCCACCAAAAAACACAGCTCCTTGCACTGGGATTTATTTAATCCTTCAGTCAGTTTTCTTCTCCGAGGATTGATTCCCCAGAAGGTCAGAAGAGTGCCAATGCCAGACCAAGGGAAAAGAGGGAAGTGTTTGGGCCAGGAGAGGAAATGGGTGGAAGAATACCCCTTTATACAACAGCCGGGCCTCAGGTTATGTTGGCTGTGAAATGAAAAGCATACTGAGAAGCATGACCTGCTTTTCACGTAAGAGTTAGATTTGTCATGCTGGTCAGGCACAACTCTAAGGTATTCAGAACAGATTATCTGCTGGTCAAACAGCTACTATGCAGAATTTGTTTTCTGAACTTGCATTAAGTATTTCAGATCACTGGGCAGTACTGCATCTTGTTAGCTCCCTTTCCACTCTCTTCTTTCAATATATTTTTCCTTTTCTTAGAATTTCAAGAATATTTGCTTGAGATTGTTGCTGGTTGGGGTTTGGGGATTTTTTTTCCCATTTTTCTGTTTACTTAAGTTATTCCCCAGTGATAGATAATTTTGCAGTTTAAAGTTTATGATAGCAACCATGTAAATAGCTTGAAGTGTTAACTAGCTTACCTTCTTTCATAGTCAGTATGAAAAACATGGACTGCTTTTTTCTTAGTAGCCAAGGTTGCAGTTTATCTGAAGATATATTTACAACACATAGTTTTCTGTCTACAGTGAGAGATTTTACTGTAGGAAAATAAACTTGGGGTCTGTGGTAGGTGGGCTTCCTACCTATTAATACTAAGATGTTTTCGATTGTAGCCTGTGAAAGCATTTGCTTCACAGAAAGCACTTTGTACCAAGGCTTGCAAATTATGGTAATGACTCAGAAAGTAGATTTCTGAAGTAGCCATCTCTGTTGGTGTTAACACCAGTCCATCTTAGCGCAGTTTTCACTGATGTGCTTTCACTTATGATGGATGCTAAGGCCACGTGGGAAATAGTAGCACGTCAAACAGGACGTTACTGTGAATGGATGTTACGATTTAGTGTAATTCAAATAACAGAACAGATTGGCTTCCATCAGTTTTAGAATTTTGACTTTTCTTCTGTGAGAAACCTGTTGAAGGCTGAGGAGAGCAAAAGAGGTAGGGAGTAGATATGGACACTGCATAGGTGCTGTACTGGGAGCATCTCGCACTCTCCCTTGAAAACATCCTCCTCCTTCCTCTTGTCTGTCTCATGTAGATCATCTGGGTACAAAGGTCCAAGTTCTGACAGGGGTTTGGCAGTGTGTGCTTAGGATGATCTCTGCATGATCCTCAGACCTTCAGGGACTCCTACACTTCCTTCCTTCTTGGCCTCCACCCCAGTGATAAATTACGCCAAGTGTAGATGCTTTGCAAAAGTCCCATATAGAAATTTGGACACCTTCCCCAGATGTCTTTCCAGTTTTCTCCTCCTCCATAATGTTGTAGCCTGGACTCTACGGGTGTGCAAGAGACCTTTGAGCGCTCTCCTTGAGCTCCTCTAGTCTTCAGATTAGTTCTTCCTCTGCATGTCTGGAGGGACGCTGGTTTTTAGTTTAGTTAATTCTTTTAAGTCTCTTGAGGCCCAGATGGTTTAAAATATCTAGTTCAGGCTGGCTTTTTCTTATGTGCTGGTAATACTGATGTTTTGATCTTGGGATGACTGCACAGATCGCACCCTACTTAACTTTCATCCATGGATAATGCCAAGTGAATCCATTTCAAATTGGTATTCCAGACATTAAACTCGAGCTGAAGTCTTTCCTCTATATTCATGCCAAATGATCAAACAACATTAAAGAGTTTAACTTCTCAGCAGGGCTGAGAGGTGGATTTTCTACTTTTGATTCCCAACTTCACTCTCATTATTTGTGCAAGGTGGAGTAAACTTCCAGGAGTAACGTAGACGAAACATTTGTCCTCACTGCTGATTTAAATATATATTCCCTTGTAATTCTTAGATTATCAACATAAACAGCAAGTCTCCTTTCTGGATGCCGAAAGGCGAAGACCCCATCTGAAATTAACAATTATAATTGATGTCAAAATGCACTAAAGAAACCAGCTGATGAGTTATATACAAGTATATGAAGTCTTCATACTGAAGCTTTTATATGTTTAACTTCATCTAGTTACTTTGGAATTTTTTTGAAGAATCCCAGTAACGTTTCGCTCCCTCATCATTTGTTATGTTGATGATATACGAACAGAGCTCAAAATCCACATCCAATTATATTTTTCCTGGGTAGAATTTATTATGACTTAGAAGAAAAAAATATTTATGCGAATACTGCTTTCTGTTTCCGATGGCTTTCTATAGTCATTGCCTTTAAATGTAAATGCTATGGCACAAAGCTAAGTGGCTGTTTATTCTTTCCACTAAGTATTTTTTTCCATCTGTAGTAGATACTGTTCATTCCAAACACAGCTTTCTATTTTCTGGTAGAATAAATAGCAAGTGTTCTGTAATTCTTTTGTAACTCATTCTGGTTGGTACATTATAGAAAAATACTTTAGTTTGTTGGTTTTTATTTTAAATCAGTTGTATTAGAATTTAAATTCTGTCAAAACATGATGTATCCATAAAGTGGTTTTCCTCATTTTAAAGTAAGCATTTTTATACTCACAGAAAAACTGGGGGAAACGCCGCATTATACAAGTGTTGTCATATAATAGGCTAGAACATGGGAATTGCTAATTCATAGTTCACTCTGAGCTAAATGCAGTTGCCTTTCTGTAGAATTGTATCTTATTTTTTTATTTTTTTACACAATGTGTATCTTTGTAGGTCAAAATTCCTGTGTTGATCCACAGGAAATGTACTTCATTGCTGTTACCTTTATAGGAACTTTTTCTCCTTTTCATGACCAGTGCATTTTGGATTTCTTTCCTTCTTATTTGCAGAATACATCCAGTGGAGAAAAATCTTGGGAAGTATTGCTGGGTCATGTGATTAGTGAGCTGTCTAAGGGCAAGATATATGAAGAAGGAGAGACTGAAGAATTAACAGCGGTATTGGCAAATCTCTTGAGAATTTATCCAGCATGTCCCCTTTCTGTCTCGTCTTTTAAGTTTTTCAGCGTTGTTGTTACATGTTTTTTCTCTGCTCTTGCTAAAGACTGCAGTACAGCTCTTTATTTTCTATGTCTCTTTGGGATAGGTGGCCTGTGCAAATCTTTCTTCTATTAATATCACATGCGGCCAGTGCTGTGTTGAGAAAGTTACTGACAAACACTGTGTTTTTTAATCAGATGTATGAAAGACCTTTCAGAAACTTGGGAAACTGAATATTTAAGTAGAAAAAACATTTGTCAAAGGGGAAAAAAACAAAACACAGAATTCTTTCACATTATTAATCAAATGCTGGCCTTTGGAATGTATGTTTATTGCAGTGGTTTATACAGTATACTTAAAAAAACATTTGATTCAAGTTGGAATTTCTTACATAGGAGACAACTTATCTGGGGCAGAGTTAAGTAATTGCTTCCTTCTTCTGTAGGTAAATCCTGATTCTGTAGAGTGCTACCTGCAGCAGTTCTGCCTGCCTTTCCTCAGGATCACAAGCCTTCTTCAACACCATCTTTTTGGAGGGGATTTGCCTAGTTGCCAGGTACAGATTGAGAGGGGCGCACTCAAATGTTTCCATTTAAAAGAGATCAAACATTAGATTTTTAAGGTGTCTTTTTCGTGTTACGTATTTTCTATCCTAAGATACTTTTTTTTAATCATATTTTATAGCATTGCTCTGCAGCATTGTTTATCTTCTGTGAATTTGTTGTCAAGGCAGTTTGCCTGAAAAACGGTGCTATATTCTTAAAATTCAGGAAATACATGCTTATTTTATCGGGTCATAAATGCATGTCTCAAAATGGCATATACTTTTAAAACTTGCCAGGTATTTGCAGAGATGGCATAATTTCCACAGAGACTGGAATTCAATCCTTATTTTGCTTAATGCCTGTTAATACTTGGACTTTATTCTCAGAGACAAGTAATCAGTGGACAGTTGTTTAAGTTCTGTGAGTGATCTAAGTTGAGTTTGCTGCAGGTCAGCTCCCTTGTTTCCTTGCCTCAGTATCACCTCATCTCTAAAACTGCTACAAGCCAGTTTAGGGTGCTAAACGGGAAGAAAATTACTGGAGAGTTCGGGGTCTTCTTTTTTTTGTTTGTCTCGTTTTGATTTGTGGGGTTTTATGAGTCTTAGGTGGTTGGGTTTTTTCCCTGAACGGTTTTCTTGTGTTTTGAGAATCTGGATTGAGGTAATCTGGAAAAAATTGGAACCTTTTCTGTGTCTACGGACATGACAATTAACATCACTGTAATAGAACTTTTACTTTTCTTTTAGTAGTTTACTTTTAGACTTTACTTTTTTCTTGGAACAGATACGTTTTTCATAAACTATTTAAAAACGCAGAGTGGGTATTAACCTAAATCTCTCCGGTTTCATACCTAAAAGGAAGATGAAGAATTCACCGTTCTTGCAAGCTGCCTGGGTCTGTTACCATCTTTTCAGTCGGCTCATCAGTTCACCAGTGCCTCTTGTCTCGACTGGCCAGTGCCAGCCTTTGACATGATATCACAGTGGTGCTCCGAATTGGCTTCATTTGCAGAGAAACATCCAGATCAAGTAAAGGTACGTAGCAAAACGACTTCTTCCAAAGCAGTCCTGATGTAGAAATAGCTGTTTATTGCTTGATTCACTGTGCACAGACACTGTTGTTTTGGATAAGGATCTGAGAACCTGACTTGTAAAAGAGAGAGAAATTGTAATCGGAATATTAGTTATTGGATGTGGGTTGGATTGGTTAAAAACAGGAATAAGAAAGCCTGTCTGGTTTCCATGATTGCTGGAAACAGGAAATAGAAAGGCTACCCTTAGATGATACCAAGTGTGTCCATACCTTCTGCACCTGCAGCCTGTCGGGGCACAGAACTGAAACTTTGTCTTCTAAGAAAATACTTGTCTGTTAGACACTACTGATACTTTTGAGCATCTTCAGTTGCGATACTGGAAAAAAATCCAGAGGATAAAAGCTGTTTAATAGTTGACTGATAAAAGATGATAACGTCTTCTCTGAAGGTTAAATAAACAATACGACGACTTGAATCAGTGCAATTAGAGTATCAGTTGTGAAATGGAAACCTTTCACCATTACTACATTGTTTTTATGAAGAAGCTGCATCCCAACAAGTCAGGTCCCCCTCTCCCAAGTGTATGGGGTTAGAGGGAAGCCAGGTGCATTCTTCACTCTGCAGCGTGACCTGCAGCTGCCTTTGCATGTTTGCAGGCATGAATTAGGCCATTGTGAATGAAAATTTGAATACTCAGATTAATCTCAAAATACAGCTGCTCCAGTTTGATAGACATATGAGAGAGATTGCAGTGAAACTGTCAGTGTTCTGTCAATCATGGACAAGGAACTGGATACAAATGCAATTTTCCCTTTTTTCTTTTTTTTTGGCAAGTTAGCTTTTGAGGTCATACGCTCTTCTTCTGACCCCTTATGCCCATCAGTTTGAACCCAGTTGAAAATTAGTAGGTTGAAGGAACAAAAGAGAAGAGCTTTAAAAGTCAAAGAGAAGAGTTAGGCTTTGAAACCGGTGTTGGGATAGTGCCTGCCTTATCAAAAATTCTTTAGTACTGCTCTCAAAATTTATCTGTGCAACATAGTTTTGAAAAACAGGCAGATGTCATCAAATACTATGTACAGAGCCTAACTTCAGGTTTGGTTTTGAAAATTTTCAACTGATTTGTAGCAAGGAGACGGCTTTCATAGTCAGTGCCAGGGTTTGGCAGCAGTGTGTTGATGTTGCCAAGAAAATGTAGTGTATCGAGTGGGAGTCTTCCCTGTAGATCTCTCTTAATCCTCTTCCTTTTAGCTATGAAGATTTCGGCGCTTTAAAAGTTTCCCATTTAGAAAAGGTCCTTGGGAAAAGGCTAGAGCCCTTTTTGCACCCGTTACAAGAGATGAAATGTGGCCACAGCTGGGGAGGGTGTTCAGCTAGAGGCAGGTGACTATTGCAAGGTGACTTTTAACTTCTAAATTTATGAAATGCAGGAGAAATAAGAGGTTATTAAACTGCGTGCTGCTTTTATTTGGTATTCCCTTCTCTTACAAAATACAAATGCATAAATGAATGTGCAGAACTGATGTGTTGTTTTAATCTTACTTGTAGGCTTTGCTTATCCAGGAACCCAAGTGGGACTTGCCCCGCCTCCTTCAGTTGCCCGAGAATTACAATACCATTTTTCAGTATTATCACAGAAAGACTTGTACTGTTTGTACCAAGGTTCCTAAGGATCCTGCTGTTTGTCTAGTTTGTGGTACTTTTGTATGCTTGAAAGGACTATGCTGCAAACAACAGAGTTACTGTGAATGTGTACTGGTAAGAAAGAGTTAATTCAGACTTTCTAATTGATTGTCAAACTCATGCATGATTTTTAACTCCACTGCTCGGTTTTGGTGGTTTTCTTTCCAAAACATGTTGATATAATCATAGAAGAGTTTGGCTTGGAAGGCACTTTTAAAGGTCATCTAGTCCAGCCCCCCAGAAATAATGTTTAGTGTTTATTTTCTGATAGATGGACATACACTGGGTTCTAGGGACCCGTTTTATCCACCTTTTTAAACCCATAGCCCACTTCAGCTGTTTGAAAAACTTCTACAAAGCCATTGTTTGTGATATTGAATGATAACCAATGGAATTTAGGTACATTCTGATTGTTTGTATATTATTTTAATTTTCCTTTGGTTTGTTCCCTTGCCTTCAGCATACATAAGAATATCCATGTGTGGGTTTTCTTTTTCCTTTTTATAGAGTGCTTTTTGATACATATGACCATCTGCAGCCTACAGCTAGATAAGCATCATTTTAGAGGCCTTCAACTTTAATTCAGCAGCAGAGTTTTGTAGTCAGCATTCGTATAAATTCTTTCAGGCACCTGAGTTGGACAGCATCTAAGTATTGTTTTCCTGTCTATAATAAAGGTTTGCTTTGACCACTGTTTGGTTTCCTATTAGACAACAGTTACTAGAAGGCTTGAACTACACGAGCTTTACAAAACTACGAGGGGAATTTGTTGGGGAGATATTTACAAATGGGGCATAAAATCAAATCCAAAGCAATTTCAGAGGGATCTTTGACCTTTCTGAAATTTTTTGAACTTGCCTTTTTCTCTCATACTGCTAATACGGTGGCGGAAAGAAGGGTGGATAAAATTTGACATAGAATTAAAAGTTATGTTTAAGATGTTAAGCTTCATGAAATCAAAAAAGGTGTTAAAAATAATCTATGTAGTAAATTATATTTTATTATAGTTGATGAGATTATAGCCTCTAATTGTAATGAAACTATATAGGAAGAGCACATTTTTAAATTGCTAAAATGAATTGATTAATACAGATCATGCCATTTATAGAGTTGAATGACATATTGACGCAAACAAGAATTTATTAAAAACAATTATTTACTAGATTTGTAGAGCCATAGACTAAATCTCTGAGCATGAATAGAGACAGCAAATGTTTAGCAGTAGAGACTATTGTAAAATAGGTAATATTAAGTTTTTCTGAACACTTACTCTTGCCATCTATGAAAAATATTTGGTCACGCTATACAGTTTGCTATACAACAACAAATTCAAAAATATTGTAGAGAATATTTTTGCTCATTTTTGTTAGGTAATTTTTTTACATGATAACAAATACCCTCACTTTTTGAGTAGGGAACCATTTTTTTTTTAGTGCAAATATTATTCTGATAGCACAGAGGTCTAGTTTGCTTGGAGACTTTTGGGGCAGGCTGTCCTTTCTCAAACTGTCTCTCAGTAATGTGTGTGTTATTTCAAGCAAAACTAATTACCCTTTTTTAAAATCAGGCACTATAACAGAATCTTTGCACTCTTCCCTGTCTCTATCCATAATATTACAGCACTCTCAAAACTGTGGAGCTGGGACAGGAATATTTCTGTTGATTAACGCGTCTGTAATCATCATCATACGAGGCCATCGTTTCTGCCTGTGGGGTTCTGTTTATCTAGATGCACATGGTGAAGAAGACCGAGATCTTAGGTACTATATTTTCATTACAAGTGTATTTTGTCGTTGCTCCTGTGCGTAGATCAACGTTGTTAGGCAATACGGGCAATAACAGATGGTCACAGATCTCCACCTTACTTGGGTGGAAAAATCCCCACTTCCTGCAAGTTGGACTGACTTTTGGCCCAAAGGTGGTGTAATCATGATCATCGAGTTGTACGCACCAGGCACCCACCAGACAGATTCCTATGTTGCCATTCCCAATGATGGTCAATTCTGAGCATTGCTTTGGGAAACGCTTCTCTCCAAAGTTGTTGCTTGGCCTTTTAATCAAATGATGCAATTGGATTCCAGTGTAGCTTCCCAGCTGCACGTGCTTGAGAGAACAACAGATGTTTTCTGGATTCTGCTATCCCAACAGGCAGGGGGCTCCTGGCAGTTACCTTATTAAAAGCAAAACCAACAGCCCCTCACCAATAAAAATGCATGCTTCCCAAGGAAGAAAAGTTGTACGAGTATCATATGTTGATTATATAATGAAGCAGTTTCCCATTTATGTGGCACATTAACCGTTTGTTCTTCCTTTTGTTGGTTGGTTTGTTTTCTACAGGCGTGGTAAACCTCTCTACATATGCAAGGAAAGATACAAAGTGCTTGAGCAGCAGTGGGTGTCTCATACCTTTGATCATATCAATAAAAGATGGGGGCCACATTATAATGGCTTGTAAATCATCATCATCGTCGTCGTCTCCTCACCGTATCATTGCTGTTCCCGTGGATGAATGCATCTTGACTGACAATAGCTTTAACTGGATAGGAGTTCAGCTCTTTGGCTCGGGGTAGAGTGGGGTCTGCGCATAAAAGGGAAATGCAACTTTGTCAACATGTGAAATTTTTGAAAAATTAGCTGCTGTTACTACTAAATAATCATACGATAATTTGAAATTAAATCCTCAAAATGGTGTGAGAAATCTGATTGCACTCAGTAGTCCATTTTTTCTTTTGTTTTTTTTTAAAGCCCGTTACTGTTAAGAAGCACAAATTTTACTTACAGTTGTTTAGAGGCTCCAGGGTTAGCTGTCAGGTTTTTATTTTCGTCTGCATGGAGTTGAGTTTTTAGCAGTTCTTGCTGAAACAGTGTATATGTCTACTACATCTACTAAATATGCTGGATAGAATTCCTTTGCCTTTTTTGTGTTGGTTTGAGGTTTTTGCTCGGTATGCATTTGTAATTAGACAGAATTTGTAAAACAGTTGTGAGACTGCATGGCAACAATTGGTCTGGAAGTTGAATTTTAAAGAGTATTTCACTTATCATGAGAGGTCTTGAAATATTTCAGGCATTACTGAAAACTCGTGTTCTCAGGAATTTAATATTTTTTTTCTCCATAAATAAGTGAAATAGCTGTAAATTAGGTATCTTATTGCTCTTAATGTAATCCAGAACACGTAGTCTTTCTTTTTTTTTTTTTTTCTTTCTTTTCCAGAAAGGAGATACATTTTTTTTTTTTTGTCCGTATCAATTGAATAAACTGTTAGTGACACCACATACAGAAATTGCTGTATATAGAGAATTTGTACGATGCCCTCCGTAGCAGATCCCAGTAACAAGTGTAACAACCTAAGCCTGCCTGGCATTTCAAACCAGGTGAATGTTTCAGACGGATTGGATTGGAAATGTGCAGGCTGTTGTGCAAACCAAACAGAATTGTGTATCTTTCCTGTCATTTCAGGAGGTTCCTCTGTATTGTATTTGTTTAGGGTAATCACTGGGGTTTTTTTCTGCTTGGTTTCCTAAAAAGGAGCAAGGGGAGGGGAATCAACAGAGGTAGCCTAGATATCCAGCCAGTGCATGTGCAGCCTCGCTGGATGAAGGCCAAACCAGTTTATGTGTAGAGGGCTAAAAAAAATCTATGAGAACAGGCGTGACTGGGCTAAACCCCACTGTGTAAGTAGGTAGGAAAGATTGTAGTTACAATACTGGTATGTAATATATTGCTACTAATGTTTTTCACAGGTGTTGGACATTTGTTGGCTATTTCATACAGTACTACCAAGCAGTTCCTGGTAGTTTTGACTTTCATAGCTTTGCGTGTAAAATAAAATTTATATGTGTAAAATAAAACCATCTTATGATAAAACCACAGACACAATGAAACCGGTTCCCCAGTGGAAGTCATTACCTAGTGAAAAGTGTATAGGGGAAATGAAATGACTGTATAGCAATTGAGGAGAATGGACAGAAGGAAAAGGAAGCAAATACAATGTGTTTTTCTGGATACCCCGCAATTCAAAAACCCCCCAGAATAAAGGATGCTGGTTTTTATACATACATATAAATATATATATATTTCAAAAGTATTACAGTACTTCCTGTAAGATTAGAGTTACTCTGTTTCCCCAACTAAATGGCTATGTCTTTTCCAAAATATTACTTTTTTGATACTGTATTATAAGTTCTGCCTGTAATATTTTTGCATTGCTCATTATGAATATCAGGCCATTTTGTAAGTGTGGTTAAAGAGCAAAAAGATTCTCTACATCTCCAGCATAACATTATTACAGGGCTCATGAACTTGAGTAATCTGTAGTTTGAAGCTCCAGTGCTATATTTACAAGAGATAATGTATCCAGAATTTGATTACTGTGTTTTATTTAAAATGGAATGTTCTCTGGTTGTGCATATGGATGTGAAGTAAAACTATTAGCCTTAACTTTAACATTTGGGTATTTCATAGTGTTTATTTTAGTACTGGTGAATTAGTCACCAGTCAATTTAAAAACAACAACAAGAAAAAAAAAATCACTTGGTTGAAAAATTGTACTTGAATATCCTTGCATGCTGCTGAACAAGAATTTTGATTTCCCCCGTAACTTTTTTAATCCTACTTTATTAAGCTAACCTTGAAAAATAACAGGTCCAAACTACAGTGGTGTGTGCGTGTATTACTCAAATGTTCTGGTGTGATATCCTGTATGAATGATCATTTAAGTACAGTACATTACTGTAGAATCTAAATCAATCTTTATAACACATCAGAAGAGTATAAAACTAGGAATACAGTAATCGACATTGTAAGATATGTTAATAAAAGTCTACTGTCAATCTGTGTGTCCATGGAATTTTTTTCCTCTACCTCACTCATCTAAAATGTAATTATTACTGAATTCCACCCAATAGCCAGGCAGTTACTGAAATATCAACAGCTTTGTGTATGCAAAGGACTTTGCATAGAGACTAAATGCTTTTTTTCTTTTTTGTAACTTATACACAGTTACGTGTTTTGTATTAGTAGTTTGGATTATTTTATTTTGCTCATAACTATACCACTTAAAATGCTGAGTTGAGAAACTGTACTTTTGGGAAAACGATGCTTGATCTTCTCTTTTCTCAAATCTGTTTCTGGATTAACTACTACTTCGATTTGATGAATGTAGATACATTTTATATATATATATATATAATGTATTCTTTTTTTCCTTTTCTTTTGTCCTTTGAGAAATTTGCTGAAACAATCTTGTTTTGACTTTGACCTTTAGATAATAGCATCTTTTTAGTGGCAGCATGAAATTTTCAGTGATATTTTCATCACCTCTACAATAGGAATCCTGCACAATTTACAGCATGTCACAAGCAGATGATACTTTTTCTTTAAAAAGAGGATCTTTTGCTACAGTATCCAACAAATGCAAAAATCTTTACTGCAAAATCGCATGGGATCAGGTTGTGCTGTGTGTATGGCTGCCAGAGGAGCTGATCTTGACAATGATTTTAGATCTAATCTTCATCTAACCCAGATTCTGTGGCCTTGCTTTTCACTTTCTTTTCTCAGAGGTGGGGGTTGGTGATGAAGACTGAGTGTTGGCTTAGCTAAGAGTGGAATTACACTGTTTGCAAAGCAAGAAACCCACAAGAATGAGCTGTCCCAGCGTATGGAGGTTCACAGCTCTCCGTTGTGGGATGTGAGGATTTGCATGTCACCTGAGGAGCTGTGTGACAGTTTCTGTGGCGTGGGTTGCTGACTGCAGTCAGAGATCCCTACTGCTGCTCTGAAAACTGCACCCCATGAATGTCTCCCCTTGGGAAGGCACAGTGCCCCCAGCACCTACTCTCACAGAATGTTTGGGGTTGGAAGGGACCTCTCGAGATCATAGAGACCAACCCCCTGCCAGAGCAGGATCACCCAGGGCAGGCCACACAGGAACAGATCCAGGTGGGTTTTGAAAGTCTCCAGAGAAAGACTCCCCAACCTCTCTGGGCAGCCGGTTCCAGGCTCCATCACCCTCCCAGGAAAGAAGTTTTTCCTCATGTTGAGATGGAACTTCCTGTGTTCCAGTTTGTGCCCATTGCCCCTCATCCTATCCCAGGGCACCACTGAAAGAGACTGGCCCCTTCTACTCAACACCCACCCTTCAGATATTTGTAACGATTGATAAAATCCCCTCTCAGTCTTCTCCAGACTAAGCAGCCCCAGGTCTCTCTCTCCACCTTTCCTCACAGGAGAGATGTTCCATGTTCACGTTTTCTCAGATGTTTGCTGCAGGTGCTTTGACACTGAGGAGCCCCAGCTGCTGTGAGGCTGCTGTCCAGCCTTGTGCCTTGCCCTACCTCTTCTGCCGCTGTAATGTCCTGTCACTCCCGCTCTAACCTTGCCAGGTTGTACCAGCTAGTAATTCCTGGGAATGGATGTCCTTAAGTAGGAAAAGCACATTCTCAGTGAAGCACATTCACTTTCTGAATTCTTAGCTGTATAAATGGCCAGAGTGTAGTAATAAATTAAAAAATCTTTTTAATTGATACATTTTTAATTTATTTTTTCTATTCACTATATAATTTTTACTTTCTTAGCACAAATACTGTTCAGGATATTTAATGGCACATGCTTCAGATATTGTGTTTCTTTGAAGTACTGCTGGGAAAGCAAAATTGAATCTTGCTTAATAACTGATAGTTTCAAAAAGCTAATCTTTCTACTCTAAAACACAATTTTTGCAGCGTATGCTTTTGCATGGTACAGGAAGATGCGGGGAAAAAACCCCACATTTTTGAAAAGCATTTGAAATTTAGCTATGAGTCCCAGTTAAAATGTCTCAAAATGAGTTTTCATGAAAGTAACATTATTTGAAAAACCATTTTCTGTAATTCTGTCACTTGATGTAGAGCAGGCTGGTCCCTTAATTTGTGAGATTGGGAGCTGGTTCCATGGAAACCCCTCACACCATTGAACAATTTACTACACAATAAACAACTATTGTTCCTTTTGTCTTTATCCCTTGTATGTACCACATGGATGGCAAACCCTTCCATTTCTATCAAGTAGGGAAACATGTTTTAAGGACTAGAGCGAAATAATTTATTTTTTTTTTCTTTCATTACCTGCAGAAATTTTCTGTGAGAAAACTATTTGGCTGAAGGAGTCTGATTTTACAGGAAATGTCTTATACTGCCCATAACATCTGTGCTATTTTAGCTACTGGAAATGCTTAAATAACTGTTGTCTAATACATTTCCCATCGTAGGACTGCTTTAAACTCTACTACTAAACTTTTTAATAATTCTGACTGAAAACTATTATGGTGGTCTTATTTCTAGTGGTTGGATTTTTATTTTTGTTAATATTTCAACAAAAAGAAACAGGATACCTTTCAGAGATTAAAACAGAAAAAAAAAACAACAAATGCATTGTTTTCTTCATTTTAACACTGTTTTTTCTAAGCGTTGGGCATATCTGCTGTCTCTTATGCATAAATGTGGTGACCAAATGTCTAAGGGTCACATATTGAAGTAGAATGGAGCCGCGCACTGAAGCACTTGCCAAAACAGAACATGTTCTCAGGGATTACGTGTAAGTACTGGCAAATACCTAAAGCAGATAATGAGCCTTTGTTTTTCAGGTATCAAGGAATATCCTTTGCATCTGGCTCTGGAAGCCACTAATACCGTTTGCTGGGCTAAGTGTTGTTTTGCTTCTGGTTCTTTGAGAAGCTGAGGATTTCTCCCTATCATGCAGCCACGGTTTTTTTCATGCCTTTGTTGTCTCTGTATTGTATATGCATCTACCTTGTTTGTGTAGTAGTCCATAACAAAAAAAACAAAAAAAAAAACAGCTGGAGGTTTAGAGTTATGGAATAACAGCTGGAGAGCCCCCTGCAACTGTGTAAGGATACTTTGCAAATAGGGCTGTGTTCTCTCAGAGCACTTGATGCAGACATAGCCAGGGGTTATGTCCTGAAAACTAGTTTGTCGAGGCCGTGACTGTTTTCTTGCTGTATGGTGCTAGTCATTTGAGATGTGTTACACACCAGCTTTGAAAACTTAAAACGAACTTTGCATTTTTTCAAGCCACCAGCTCTAAAAGATACTGCCTGCGTTCTAGGACAGCTTCCCATCGCTCTCGAGAGAGTTTAGTCCAGAGCTGCTCTTTTATTCTCAGAGATCTCTGTAACAAGGTGCTTGGTGAGAACTCCTGGTGTAAAGTTTTCCCTCATACAAATTACAGATGTGCAGGTTTTGTTAAACTAAGATTTTTTTCAGGGCAGTTGAAGGGACTGAAGTATTGCATTGTTTAGCTTCTCCAGCTGTCTGCTTTATCCTGCTGGCTTTGTCTCACAATTAACTTGTAAGCTCCTTTAAGAGAGGGAACACCTGTTTGGATCAGTAAGTAATTAAGTGCAGCTCTGTCATGGTAGATCCACTGGGGTTACAGCAACCCAAGTAGGAGGACCTGCCATCATCAAAGATAAAATTGTGCACACAGGACTTAAGTGAGATAGGGCCCTTTCGTGCTTTCTGCATGTTTTCACGCCTCGCTGCCTCCAACACTCTTCTCACACAGATATTTTGGCAGGATCAAAATCACTAGGATATTAAAATTGGTTTATTTCCCATAGTCAGCTGTAACTGGACGTAATGATATCTCTTCAATATCTCTGCATCATCTTTTTTTTTTCCCCTGCCACAAGCTGCTATCTCAAGAAACAAATATATTCTGAGAGTCAAAGATGCTTATTTCCTTTCATGAGGCTCATGCTGTAGTTGTACAATTGATACCTTCCAGTGGCTGGTGTCATTTAAATAACCTTCAGATACCTGGCTATAGAGAAATGGCTCATACTTGCATTTTATCCCTACTTGGATTGGTGGTTTTTAGTCACAGAACATAGGAGAAGGATTTCATATGGAAAATTTTCCTTATACAATGACAGAAGTATTTAAAAAAAAAAAAAAAAAAAAA
>VWZK01018835.1:606324-832224 GCA_013396935.1 Baryphthengus martii
CGGGCGGTGCTGGCAAGGCTCGTCGCTACCGTAGGGAGCTTGTCTTTTCCCCGAGACCCAGAGAAATCCGCTCCCAGTCCCGGGGGAGGGAAGGGCGGGCGGGAGGCCACCTCTGCCCCCCTGAGCCGCCTGTGCAGAGCCCTACAGGTGGTGCTGGGGCTGTGGGGGTACCCTGCCCGGGCAGGTTCCACCAGCTGTACCTGTTTTTTTTCTAAAATCTACAGGTAAGCAGTACTCAAGCAGAAAAAAAAATCTCCATGATTAAAAATTGCAGAAGATGCTACAAGGCAAGAAGTAAGTAGTGATGAGACAGGATTCAGGCACATCGGGACAGAGCCATGGGTTACCTGAAGAAAAGTCTCTGTAAGTTCCCTAAATGTCAAGATTGACCTGGCTTTAGTATATAGTACCTATTGCAGCAGCCTGTTAGTGTCTAGTGAACCACAATATATGTTGCAAATACTGTAATATATGATGAATTCCCATAAGCAAATAGATGTGTTCTCTTCCTCCCTCCCTGCTCCATACAGGTACGCAATTACTAATAAAAGAAAGGAAAAGGTACTGTTATCCATAGACGGTATTGTACACAAATTGAAAAGAAGAGGCTAACTTAAACCGTCTTTCGAGTCATTGCTCTGAAGCAGTGCCTTTAGTTCTGTGTAAATATAAAATGCTTTTTAATTTTCATATTTAAAAGCTTTTTTTTTTTTCACTTCGTTCTCCCCTTCAAAATCTGCACTCTGGAATTCCAGCTTCATTGTTCTGTGAAAAAACAAGCCAGTGTTTTGTTCTGAGGTATTTTGAAATTGAGAAACTGTTCTTGTACAGAGATGTGTTAGTATGAAAGTATGTAATACTGGTTCAGCGTCAGCAAATCGGTAGTTACTGAGTTTTTCTGGCAAAGCACTGAAATGGTTATGTCATAAGCTACTGTAGAATCTTCTGCATGTTCTGAAACTAAGCAGAATCCCCTTTTTAAACCCTTTTTGCACCCTCAATTTGAATTCCAATTTTTAATGTGCAATTTCAAACTATAATGCATTTATTTTGTAACGTTATATCCCTTAATCCTTCAGTGTTTATCCAAGTTGGTGTAAATTATTGACATTGTAGCACATAAAGTAAAAATAGTAAAAAAAAAAAAAAAAAAAAAAAATTNGTCTTTTACGAACTTCAAAAAAAAAAAAAATTCTTCTAAAGGTAAATATGTGACTTGAACCAAGCAGAGCTATTTTTCTCCTGGGCTAAGATTTTCATGTGGTAGTCTGACTAGATTGCAAGGTGGATATAGATTTCTAAAAGCCATTTCAGACCCTTTTAAATGGAAGGTCAGTTTAAATGCAAATAAATTGTTTTGGAAACAGAAAAAGAAGAACTTCTGTGCTGGTACTTGCTGTTCCATGGTGTTCCATGGTTAGGAAGCTGTAGGAACATTATCTGCAGCAATATATTTTGTGCACGTTGGGCAGTGATGGCCGCTGTGCAACTCCTTCCTCAGAATTATGTGCTGCCCTGTTGATGTGTGTGCAGAGTAAATGATTTATCCAGTACCATCCAAAATCCTTGATTAGAAGAAATATTGAACCTCTGTTGTAGGCTTCCTAACTACAGGGAAGGGGGAGATTTAGTGAGCAGTGCAGTGGCCATTTGGTTGCTTTAAGAGCTGCCAGGAAGAGTTTTGCAGTATTTCTGCCAAATGCATTCAGAATTAAAAGTTCATTGGGCAAAGACAATGATTCTTGCTGTGCTGTTGCTTGGAGAGTCTCACTAACAAGGGACTCCGGAGTACAGGCTTGTCTGAGGAAGAGAAACAATTTGTGTCACAAACGCAGAAGTTAACTGTCTTTACCAGCCTTCTGCCACTGAGGAAGCGGAGGAGAAGGGCATAATGAAAAAAGTGCTTACACACCATGCGACATTGTGAGGGTAATCAAAGAAAGTTTGTCTTTGGGAAAGGGTTTTGAGGTACTGAATATTATGGGATTATTTTGCTTTTGTTCTGCTTAAGAAATTGGTCAGTAATCCCCCCACCCCAGCCCTGTTTTTAAGGTGTGGTATAAACGCACTTGGTGTGATACGTTGTCTGTCTGTAGCTTTTCTTTCATTAGTTCTTACAAACTTTCCTTCCCTAGAGGTGGGTTCTGGTGATACAACCCAAAGAAATGCAAGAGAAGAAAGTGAGATGAGAGAAGTGCCCATGGGTCAGAAACAGAAAAGGAGCAAGGGGGGAAAAGCCCCTTACAAACCCTGAGCAGAGCTGGCCAGGTGAGCACTAAACATTTTACCAACCCATTCTGCTAGTGTAGAGCTAGAGAATAGAAAGGCACCTTTGGCTTGATTTTTTCCAAGGAAGCTGGGAATGCTCTGCACCTGCAGGAACATTCAGCACTTCATTCAATAGGAATTTTTCTTTTGTTGCTGTTACTGTTTAATTCCTTTTCTTGAGACTGAGCTAAGCTGTAGTGCAGCAGAACGAGCAAGCTGTAGCATATCCAGCGATCATCCAGGACACAAATTCAAAGCAGACATTTTTAGTCAAGAGTCCTGCATTACAGACTAAAATTCAGAGCCACGTTCCTCACAGGGCTAACAGGAAGAATCAAATATGCGGACCCGTTTGCTGTGGTGGATTATCACTGTGCTGTTTGATAAAGCTGTGTAGCTCCTAAAATGGAGATGGGAGATAGGAGGAATGTAAGGGAGCTGCAGTGGGGGAATCTAAAGGACAGAAGAGTGCACAACGAAGGTGCTGGTCTCTTGAGGAGTTACAGTGTGCAGCTTGAGGAAAGCACCTGTTCCTCTGGGAAATTAGAAGGCTGGCTCTGCAGGAAGAAATGGAGAAGGAGCATGAAATCAGTCTCCCATTAGTTCCCTCCTAGCTTGTCCTGCCTATTGTGCATCTTTCTTGTCTTTGCACGAGCTCTTGCTTTGGCAGTTGGGCAAGTGACGTAAACAGCGAGGAAAGGGTGGTTTGTCTGGAGTGATGCCATGAGACTGATGTGTGTGGTACGTCAGCAGAAGGAAACCCCACAATGAACTGATGCAGTCTTAACAAAGGAAGGCTTTGGAATTGATGCGCCGCACGAAAAGTCTGAATTACACCCGGAGAAACTGCCGTTGATTCAGTGTGCAAAACTTCTGCAAGGAATTTTCCCCTCTCTGAATAACGCATTGTGTAAGGCCATACGTGTTTTCCTTGTATCAAAGCTGGAAAGCTGGATGGCTGTGGCTAGAATGCCACCACTCTGGGTTAAATATCTGACAGCGTGAGGCTGAGCTTTCCCCTCTGAATGCTGCATAGCAGGCAAGGAAGGGCTGAATGCAGCTGAGAATTGGCTTGTGATAATGGCAGGTGATGAGGGGGAGGCAGTATGAGATTTTTCATTCTTTGGTCCTGCTTTGTAAGGAACAAGGCATATCAGTATCCTCTTGCTGGCTAGTCCTCTATTTCTCCACCCCTCATCCAGTTGTTCCTTGGGCACTGTCTGTACCCTGCTCTGTGGAAAGAGAGTACTGGTATCACCTGTGGAAAAAGGAGACCTTTGCAGAACTACACATTTGAAAACACTGCACTGACTTAGTTTTGCAATGTTTCTTATGAATTAGAGAAAAAATAATGCATCTCCTGACACAGTATGATAAGAATTAATAAAAGGAATAGCTTTTAGTAGCAGAGCGTATATGAGATACAAATATCTCAGAATAAAGGAGTAGTTAAAGCTTACACATGTCCTTTTGCATCTTTCGCTGTTCCTCTGCCCTTGTAACTACTGCTTTCTTGGTCAGAAAATCAAGAGAAAGTGTAAGGGTGTGGAAACTGGATCTTTGCCTGCTTGTCCTACCGGCGTTATGGTTGATGACAAAGTAGCTGGAGCCCGTTTTGTTTTCCTTCTTCCTGTGCTGCTGGTGGCATATTGACTGTGGAGAGAAATGTGCTTGGTACACTGGTGAGCGTGTTCAGCCCAGCAGGGATAAAGGCATCGTTACTGCTATCACTCTATTCAGGCAACTGTTTGTCTAATATTCTGTATGGACATTCTGGTTTTTTGGCTTTGCATGGACATTTCTCACCTTACCCACGGTTTCCGTGACACTAAAAAAAGTCCATCTCCTCCAGCCTCCCAGATATGCCACTACTACAGCAGAAACAATGGGGAAACATTTACCCCTCCAGTTCACAGAGCAATGCTTTCACTAACCGCCAGAGATTTCTGTGGTAAGCAACCTGAAACACTTGAAAGGGATGCAGTTTCCAGGGGGTCAGTGTTCACGGCTGAAAGCTTCAACAATATATTAAGCTGGGCATTTTGGCCAAAACAAAAAAAAAGATGTGCTCTTATTTAATCTGTGTTGAATTATTATTTGCACATTGTGTGCAGTGGCTGAACATTATGGATTCAATAGCAAGGTCGACTCTGTAAAGCAGATAGCACCTCTGTTAATAAATGTATACTTCCTGCCTTGTACTTAGCTGGCTTTTATTCATAGAAGACAGGAACTAATTGTCCATCTTCCCTTGTGTCTAAATGTGAGAGCCAGCCATTTGACTTTTGGCTGCCTGAGATTCAAACCTGGAGGGAGTTCAAAGTAAGGTATAAGAAAGAAAAGTCAGTTCCAAGTAGGGAGAGGTACTGAAGTGGAGTAAGCAAGTTATGGCTCTGAGCCCCAGTTTCACAGAGGTGACATGCAGACAGAACATTTCTGATCTGTCCTTTTCCTGAGTGCTGCCCCCTTCCTGGCTCCACGTGCTGGTCCTGCTTTTTTATTGTTGTGAATGTCAGATTAAAAGTCCACCTTCCGCATGTAAAAATGCATTTCAGCACTTCAGGTGAATCCTGTGTCTCCCACTCCTGGAATCAGGAACCTGGCGTTTAGGTGGAGCAGTGTGAAGCGTCTGAAGCAATAATGTCGTTTTCTGAATGCCGTCCTAATCACTAGTGCCTGCTGCATGGCATTGTGAGCAATAACAAAAATTCTGCAGAACAGGATACAGAGGAACTAGAAATTTCTCTCTGGAGAAGAGAAATCGATGTCGGTTTTTTCTTTCATCCTTGCAAGGTTTCTGATGTTGGTTGGTACTTTCTAATTGCTATCAGCAATATCAAAAGACAAACTTAAGTGAAAGAAGTACCAGTCTTTGCCCAGAAATCCATAGGTTTCATGCCTGCTGTGCCATATTGAAAGTCAATTGGATGACCCAATTTTAAACTTGAAATGTTGTATGAATTTAGAGACTGCATCAGTGTAAGTTGCTTGAAGAGAACATCCATGGTCTTAGGTGCTAAAAGCTGGAGGCCTAAACAGTGCTGAAAGCACATTGGCAGTTAAAAACTGTGAAGTGAGGTGACCAGTGGAATGGGAGTGCCTACAACAACCATATGATAAAAGCCAGCTATTTCCATTATAGCTAAATTCTGCTCTGTAAGAGACCGATATGAGGGCAGTGCAAGGGACTCTCTCATCATTCCCCTGCACTACAGTAAGCTTCATCCTGCTTCTTTCCATATGCCATTTGGTGTTTGAAACAGAGCAACTGAGAAAGAGTTCAGGGAATTCTCTAAGTTGCCTTCACAAACTGAATCGGTCTGTAAGTTTTGAATTTCTGTTTCATTCACCATGTGCTTTTGAGACCTCCTCATGTTCTTTTTAATAATTCAGCCTTTCCCTATTCTAGGTTTATTGCTCAGAGAGACAGTACCTTTTGCAGAGTCCAGCATATGGCCAACAGGAGCTATGTCAGGTAAGGAATGAAACCTTCAGTTTTTCACCTAGTTCTCTTTGATTGTTAATTAGCTTTGAAATGGAGCTATAATACATGGAGTGGGGTTTGTGTATGTCAACAACTGTTACCTTGGGTAGCCTGTTACTTTCAAACAGCTGGAGAAATGCCAAAGATCTCAAGTGTCTTGAAGGCTGTCAAGCTTTTGCTTTTTATGTTTGTTGTTACAGCAGCTGAGAACACGGCAAGTCCTGAAGCAGACTGGATTAGGTAAGAAAGAATTTTTCAACATCATCTTCTATGGCACCCTGGAGAAAAACCAAATGTATTGTGTCGTTCTGACTCCCTTCCCACAAAATAGCAAAGTCTGTGTCTCATTCTGCTGACATGTCATAATTATGTTAATGGTGGTCAGCTAGTAGCTGTGAAGTGTTGCTCTGCTTGCAGCTGTATTTCTTAGCCTTCTTCTTCTTCCTCAAGTAAGGACATGAAAGCTATCAAGCTGGGCAAAATAACTGACTCCTGATTTCATTTTAACACCAAGAACATTGTGAAAGTAACTCACTGAGAACATGTAGTTAAAAATAACGGTTACAGACCGTTGTTTCTCAGCGTGGCCTTCATACATTTTTAGCAGCACGACTGTATTTGACTCAGGTTGCACTACAGTGTTAATTCCATTCACAAGCATTCCCTGGGGGTTGAACTGCCCTTGTGTGGGCTTGTTCGGCCACTTCTTTTTATATTGCTATTCAGAAACTACTTGCTAGACAGGGACTTTTGAACTGAGTGGTGCACGACATGATGAAATACAGATCTCTGTGACTGGTAAAATTCTTATTTATATTTATTAGGGAACTCTTCAGCCCCATCTCTGAAGGAAAATACAGTGCTTAGTTTCTACAGGCCTTACCTGTTAGCTTTCTTCAAAAGAGTGATTGTTATAAATTGTACGTTAGAAGCTGCTAGTCTTGAGTTACGAGTTTGTAGTGTTGATGGTTGTGATGATGGGCAGTGCCTGCAGTATTGGACAAGGAATATGCTTTTACAACCTTGATACTATAAGAAAGAATTAGTTGTGAAGAGCACAAACTAGACTGCTTTCATTGTAACTCCTGTCTGAAGAATTGACTCATGGTATACTTTACCCCGCTTGGGTTCTTTGCAAAAAAAATAAAATGGTAGCTCTCTCTTCCATTAGGATTCATGGCCCTGTCAGTGTCAACCTATTGTGAAATGAAATCCAGGGTTTCATTATCAAAAATGTTAAAAAGAAAGAGCAGTTCACTTAGAATATGAATGTGGTAGATAACAAAGTTTCCAACTAAGGATTTACATGTCTGTTAGGTTGAAGAAAAAAAAACAATAAAATATTCTTTCGTGGGGTTCTCGTGTATGTACATAAGAACCAGAGCAGCTCTTTTGAAGCCATGGTGATAATGGAGCTAATGACAAGACAGTTGGCACTGTCGCGCTAAGGTGATCTTCGCTCTTGCAAGACAAAATCTAGTTAGATTAGCACAGTTTTGCAGAGATATGCAGTTATCCATGTGTATAAAAGATTTGACTCCTATTAGCCAGCAGATCCCTGTGTCCTTGGCAAAGCTGCCTTTGCAAGATAGGTATATCTACAGACTGCACAGTGATCTGCCCTGTGCGTCACGGTTTCCTTTTCAAATTGCTTTGTGACTTGCAAATATATAAATGTTTGGGGGGCTAGGTGTGGGATCTTGGAATGTTGCAACGATACCTACTCTGGTAAGGCTGCCCTAAGGCCCAAGTGTATCAGATTCCATAGGACCAATTAAACCTTCTGCTCTGTCCTTGACACGGTTCCAGCCCTGCCACAGGGGCTGTGCTGAACTTGTAACTAAGCAATGGAGCCTTATCTTTGCTGCCTTCCCAGCCTTTTCTCTTTCTTACAAGTCTCCAGTAGGGCTTGCTGACGGCAGTCCTGCGTCTCCCGGCTCTCGGTGTACTGTTTTCTACCTACAGCTTTCAGGAGATAGAAATTTTCTTTGCAGTACAGTTTTATAGGAGGAGTCTGTGTCACTACTAAGCAGCATACTGTAAATGCTTTGGTAAAGACTTTATAATATCCTGCAGTGGAGGAGGTATCCTGCAAAGAGGGAGGGCGTTTGTTTTCCTATATTTTACTGATTGAGCCCAGCTGCAGAGCTGACACTGGATACGGATTTGAGATTCATATGGAAATGGTGTGTTGTTAATAAAAATAGACTGGACTCCTGTTACAAAAAAGTAGAAGTGTCTCTGGATTTTTATTTTTTTTTGTGGATAGTAAAGAAAAAG
This sequence comes from Baryphthengus martii, assembly GCA_013396935.1. NCBI lineage: Eukaryota > Metazoa > Chordata > Aves > Coraciiformes > Momotidae > Baryphthengus > Baryphthengus martii. The sequence continues at coordinate 614,357 of VWZK01018835.1, forward strand.
ATAGAAATATTTAGCGATTTTTTTCCCCTAGCATTTAAATCTGAAACAACAGCAAGTGCTGCTTTAAACTGTTTGAAAGAGCCCTGTCTCTGCTCTTTTTAATCTCCTGGGTAGGCATAGAACTGGAAGAGTGATGCTGATCCCAGTGGGGATCTTGTTTTTGCATTTGACTTGGAAAAATAAAAATCCCATCCATTGTTTCATAAATATTTCCCTTCACAAGCAGAATTTTAGTAAAATCTGCCAGTTGGAGAGTTTTCTCATTCAGTCTTCTCTGCTACTTCTCTCGTTAGCTGAGGCATTGAGCACATGTCAGGGAAAGAGAGAAATGGTTTATGATAGTTCAGTTGTAAAAATAGTTGGTTCTACTATTCTTTGGTGACCAATACTGGTGCCAGTTCTCGTCTCTTCCATGGTCTGCCTACTGCTTCACAGAATCACAGAATTGTCATGGTTGGAAAAGACCTCTAAGATCACCATGTCCAACTGTCAACCCCCCAGCAAAAAAAAAACTAACCAAAAAAAAAACCCAGAAAACACCTCACCATCCCACTAAAGCATGTCCTGAAATGCCTCATCTACACATTTTTTGAAAACTTTCAGGGGTAGTGACTCCATTATCTCCCTGGGCAGCACGTTCCAGTGCCTGACTACTCTTCCAGTAAAGAAATTCTTCCTAATACCAAATCTAAATCTTCCATGGTGCAACTTCAGGCTGTTTCCTGTAGTCCTATTGTTATTTACTTGAGAGAAGAAGCCGCACCCATCTCACTACAACCTCCTTTCAGGTAGTTGTAGAGACTGATAAGATCTGCCCTCATCCAGCCTGGCATCAACTGAAGGGTAGAAGGGAACTGTAGTTAATTTGAGCCTGAAAGACAGGGCTAGAGGTTTCAGAAATGCTTTTCTTCAGGATCTCTCTATCTCTCCTTTTTTTTTTTTTTCTTCTTAGTAAATGTATCCAAAATTATCTAATTGGCAGTAAATTTTAACACAATTGAGAGTCACCATAAAGAGAGAGAAAATGGAGATGGAGGAATAGCTTAATGAGAGAAAAGAGTTGCCCCATTGGCTTAAGAAGGCATGAGAGTTAGTGCACTGAGCACACCAAAACTCTAGCTGGTAGAACGTGATTTGCTTTCAAATGCTTAGCCCAAATTTTGCAGGATCTGGCTCTTCATTGAGGCATTTGTTTTAAAAGACATTTTTTAGACAATTGCTCTCCAGTATAATTGCCTTTTGGTTTAGAAAAAGGAGAAAGTATTGGGAAGTTCCCTGTGCCAGCTCTTGCATACTTTTTAATACAGACCCTTTGAGATTAGCCAGCAAAACCTGTTCTTCTTCAGGTTCCTGATCTCTACAAATATGTCAGTGAGACAGTCTAGATACCACCTATGTAACCAGCACCCAGTTACATCACCTCTGCCATAGGACAATCCCATTATGTTTGCAGCACATCTGAACAATCTGTCACTGAGCTATTTGTTACATGGTTGTGTGTGCCCTAAAGAATTGGTATAAAACCTGATCTGAAAGGAAGAAAAAAATAGTAAAAAATAAAAGCTCCATTGCTGATATTGAAAGTATGTAACAGCGCTGTCGCCAGCAGCTTTCCTGGATGTAGGAAGACTAAACTCAGACTGAGTGCATTAAGCAGGAGGAGTAATAAATAGTGTAAAGTAGGATGGCATTTTACATGTGTCTATGTTTTTCACACTACATTTTAAACTTACTGATGGGCTGAATGATAGATGTGATTAATTCCATCTGGCTTGTAAGAAGAGGGCGTGTTTGGTGCACATCTTGTTGCCTTCACTTGTTCTCTTATCGCTTCCGTCAATAGTTACATGGGTGATCTTTATGCTTTGTGTGCAGCCTGTGAAGTGAACGTAAAGACCTGTCAGACAACCTTTTCTGATACATTTTCTTCTGAGGAAACAAACCTGACATAAATGTCACCTGCAGTATGAGCAACTGGAGCAGATGGAGCATTGAATTAATGGCTCTGAGAGGCAAGCCAGGAGAGATTATGAGATGAGATAGATATGGTAGATACGATACATGATCCAAAAAATTTCGTGTGATTAAAAATGAGTTCAAGAAAGAAGAGTGTCTCTTCAAAATGCTGCGTAGTATTTAAAAATCACATATCTTTTGTACTTTTGGAAAAGTGTTACAAATCCTTTGGAATTACGTTTGTAGGGAAGATCTCCCATTAATTTAATTGAAAGTATATTTTTGAGCTGTGGGTCTTACAGGTTTTTATAATGGATATTTTGAATATACTGAAAGGTAGGGAATTTGCTTATAAAATATATCTGGGCTTATGCCTCACATTTTCTGGCAAGATGTCTCTCAGTGAAAAAATTATTAGAAAACTAAACTGAGAGCTGTATTGAAAATCATATACATTTTCATCAAATGTAGAGGAAAGACTGATGTTAGTCAAAGAAAGGGACTTGAGTTTAGCAACTGATAATAAATAGGAGGGTTATGTAAGTGCAGCTCCCTTTCTAGTGTTCCTTTTATAGGTGCAGGGAACGGAAGCAATTTATATGCTGACAGAAGGTTTGGAGTGTCTGCAGAAGTCAGCGAACAATAAATTAAAGGAGCGTGTCAGTGACTTATGTAAGTAGGCTAAATTGTTTCTCACTAGTAGGAGTTTGGCCTCTTTCCAGTTTCAAGAGTGAAGGGCTATCACAACTGGCTGTAATAATGTATATGTTGTAATACAGGGAAACAAGCTGGTTTAATAGCTGGACAAAAGGTGGTGGTGTGGTGATTTGTGATGGCAGAAGGTTGCTCAGCTGAGAGCTTCACAGAGTTCAGCAGCACTGCTGAGAAAATGTGCTTAGTTTCACACTCTCTCATAGCAGCAAACTCACTGCTGGTGAAATGAACACCTTCTTTGGACCAACCTGTGAAAAGGCATTTGAAACAGGAAAGCCATCCACTCTCTCAGCTGGAAGACGAGTGCTCTTTGTGACAGGCTGAAAGACTGGGGATGCAATGTGTAGGAGGAACAGCTAAGAGCGCCATTTGGAGCCTTGTTAAATCAGATAACATCCTTTCAGCTGTAAACAGTTGTGGTGAAGAGTCCACACCTCACTTCCACCTTCATAAATTAAGGTGATCTTTCCATGTGTAAAAGTCTGTGTGTCCACAGGCATGGCTTTTGCAAACTGAATGGCTACATGAGAAGCAAAATGGGAAAAACAGTGTTTTAGCCTTTAGGGCTACGCTGTGGGCAAAGAGGCTGCAATGCTGCCGCTTTCTCAAGGTATGGTTCTTGGTGAAGCTATCTTAAGGTTTCCTCATATTTGCTTCCACACGCTGCAGTCATTCCTCCTGATTCTTGGAAAGCTGTTCCTGAAGTGGAAAGTCATGGAGTGGCCATAGTTGCCAAATGCTAGTAAGTTCGAGTTTTCAGAGACTTCTCTGGAGATAACCTGAGTTTCTCTTTTGATTGGCAGTATCAGCTCACTCTGACGTCTGATTAACACTTACTTCTAATAACACGTGTGCACAGACTCAGATACTGCAGCAGTTTCTGTTCAACTGTTACTTGCATTCTACCATGAGTTGAGTGAAAGAGAATAAAGGGAATATTAACCACTTGGGGATTACTACAGACAGCTCCTCAGGGAGCAATGGCAGAAGCTCTGATAAGAAGCACGTGAGACAGGAAGCTGGTACTATAATCTTAAAAGAAAGTGAAACTGGAAACCCCCTGGGACCAAGAGCCAGCAACCAGTACAGCACACTAAAGCAACAAAGGGCCGCAAATGAGGTGTTTGAAAGTCAGGAAGCTGGCAGGAGTGGGATCTGCTGAAGCAGCTGGAGAAGGACCCTGCAATTGGCACCACAGTGCTGCGAGGGCACAATAAATGAGTTTTCTACTTGGAGGGTCTCTGAATGAAGTGTTTGCCTTGATTACTGTAGTCCCTCAGAGGCACAGAGAGAAAGAATTCACTGCACACAAGTGTATTTCTAGATCTGTAAAAAGTCATGGTATACTTTTCTTCTGAAAGAGATTTATTACTGCCTCCCCCCACCCTGCAGCAGCCAGCTCTTACAGTAACGTGCTATTCCTGAGGCTTTCACCTTTCTCTTTCTTTTCATCATTCAGCTGGTTACTGTCTCCACGCTTACTATCTTTCATGAGAGAGACCACACTCATTACATGCTCATTGTACTTTTGAAGAGAATTGGAGAGCAAGTTTTGTCTTTTCTTCCAAGAACTCAGCTTTTTTGTCATGATTTCCTGCCTATTCTGAAAGCATTCAGTTACAGATATATACACTGCTTGTCCTAAACCAGATAATTAAGTCCTAAAATTAATAGAAAAACTGCATGAAGTTACGCTTCTGTCTGCATATCAGTGAGTGCTGCCGCAAAGTTGCACCAATATCTTCCTAAAAAGAAGTTTCAGGCATTGCTGTTGTTGTGACTATTTCTTGTAAGGAATGTCATGAACGTTGCACTGCCACTATGGGAAATTTATTATAGTCCATTTTTATAGTCGTGAAGTGATCTACGGTGTAACCTTCTGTCTTTAGTTAATCTGACTTTTTTGAGTCTTAACAATGGTATGTTTGGAGAGATGCAGAAACCATAGTGGGAAAGTTTCAATGATGAAAACTTTTGTAAACTTTGGATAATGCAAATACATAAATCTTGTTTGTCTACCTGGAGTCATCTTTCGAAGAAAATGATAAATATCTCTTGTACTGTGTTGTACAGGAAAGGGAATTATTAGGAGTGTTTCAGGAGGCATCTTACTCTTAACATTGAGAATTAAAAGAAGGAAAGATCTTTGGCAGTTCTTCACTGACCGAGAGTGAAAAGGCTCTATTAAAGTCCTGATGACAAATGGATATAAATATTTCATCAACCAGAACAATACTTTGTTACTGTTCAAACTTAGTCTTATGCTTTCATGAACTCCAGAGACTTACAAACCAGAATCATTTTATATTCTGTAGCATAGACTTATTTTGTTAAATAATATATACTAATTTGCCAGAAATTTGCAGGAGCTCTTTATTTAACAGACGGAAGGAAATAATTACCTTTGAAAATAGATTTTGGGAGAGAAGACGTTTTTAAAAGCCAATCCTGGGATGGAGTTCTGCTTTACAGTGTGGGGTTTGGTATAATTAAAATTGGTTGTCTTAATAATTAGTTAAGAACAGTATGTCCTTATGGCCTCGAATGCTTGAGGAAGAAAAGGAAAAAAGAGAAGACAAAAAAAGAGTTTGTTTACCTTAAAATATTTGCCTTACAATTTCCATACCATACTTGTTTTGATTTCAATGACCATTTTCTATGTGAACAGTACCTAGCATAAGATAGACGTTAAGGTTTAGTCTAAGGGTCTCTGAACTCTAACAGTTATCACTAGACAATCTTGTTTGTGTACGTGTATCTTTGTCTGTCTTCCTTTAAGTAGGGGAAAAGAGCAACCATGAGAATAATGTCTCTGGCTCATCTGTTAGTAGGGCTGTTGAATCTCACTGGGTTTGCCTCTTGATATGCACTCAAGGATCTGTAGGTCTAGTCTTTGGTTTGAAAAATGTGCCAGTTTTTGCATGTTCTTAGGGAGGCTAGCCTGAAAGAAGGCATGAATAAAGTGACAGTAGACACTCCGCAGCGAGGGCTGGGCTGCTCTGCGAGGGCAGGTGAGCCAGGAGCCACGGGTGTCAGCGAGGCAGCAGGGACAGTGGCCTCACCGAGCAGGGGGCATCCTGGCAGGATCCCAGCCAGGCGAGGGGGCAGGCCCAGGGATGGCAGCCGGGGTCGGTGACAGTCCAGTAACTGCCAGGTGAGTCTGTACCAACAACAGGCGCAAGGACTGGCCAAGAGATCAAGTCCATGGGTTAGTGTTTGGGTCTGGATGAATAGGGTATGTGCTCAGGCAGAGATATGGCTGTAGGGTAGCTCAGGCAGGGACCAAGGGTGATGGCCTCAGCTTAAATGCAGCTCCCAGAAGAAGCAAATTCCCCGACATTGCAAAATTACATAATCCTTTGCGCTGCTTATGTCTCTTTGCATGTGCTGGGCATTATTCTGTGCTGGTTGTTGCAATTGCTCTGATTTACTTGCTGATCTTGCTTGAGGCAGAGCTCACGTGCCTGTCTGCTGCAGGTCTGTTTTCTCCTACTATTTTGGATTCCCAAACACCTTTGTTATGTCAGAGTACAGCCTACTCTAGATAAGAGTTGCTCCGGCATGGATGACTTCAGTTGCTGACACAATCTAATTGCCTTGTCAAGGATTAAATCTGGATTTTGCAGTAGTTTCCTTCTGAGTGATTGTGATAAGATCTTTTATCAGGGACTTATTTAACTCGTAAGCTTGTATGATTGTCTCTCTGTCTCTTGACAGCCACATTTTTTACATGTTTTCTTCGTACACATAGCAAAGCCAAACCTCTAATGGATTTCATTTTTCCACGGAGTGCCATATTCCTCCCGGTTTTGTGAAATTGCACTGTACTTCCTTTCTACATCTGAATTAGCAAAAGTGCTACTAAAAAAATCAGCTGCTTCAGAATCTGACTGTCATCTGAAAGTTTTTCTTCATTTTCCACTGGCATGCAGTAGTTGAAGGTACAGAATGAACTGTGGTTTACAACGCCTCATTTTTTCTCCACTTTTTTTGTTCCTGGACCTCAGGAGGCCAAGTGAATCATTTCTGAAATCGCTATGGGTCTGAGGTCCTTGAAAAAGAGAATTATTTTTCAGAGAACAAGTCCAGCTTCTCTAACCTGTCCCTGTTGGATGGGAAATTCTTTTTTTTTGCCCTAGAAGTTAAGAGATATGAATTTACAGTTTCAAATTCAACTGTCTTTGTACTTTGTGTCCTTTTTCTGGTTGAGAAGAGTCAGTAGTGATGAAAGGCAAGCAGTGTTCATAGTCTGTAACGTTGTTTCCTGGTGTTTGCAGTAGTACCTCTGCTTTCAGACTCATGAGAGCAGAGTCTCCCCCGTGCTCTGAACTGGAGAAGGGCTCTGTAGTCTTACCGTGGAAATCCTTTGTTACAGCATCCCTCAAAAACTAGATTGCATGCTAAACCAGTATCTAACTCCAGGACCATTCATTATTATCACATCCAGCCTCTATTAGAGGACTCAGTCAAATGAGACACATGCCTTGATCCCATTTCTGTATCTGCTTAAAGTTCGGTTGATAATTTACAACATAACAAATATATAAAAATCTGAATGTTAACATAGACAGGCTTTGTCTCTGAGGTTTGACCATTTTCCAGCTAATGTTACGCTTCACAGTGGACAAACAAATTATGAAAAGTTTGAGCCAAATGTGAGTAATCAGTAAAGCACGTTACAGGGCAAGTGAGACTTCCCATCAGGCCTAAAGCCATCAGCCTCTCAGAAGGTGGCAAGCAGTAGTTTGATGGAGGAAGAAATTGCTCCCTTCTTAGATAAATGACTAGTTCGTGTTTTAGGTCAGTGAGCAAAGGCAAATTGCCCCAGATGTGGGAACAGATTATAAAGCAAAAGTGGTTGCCAAAGTAAGATTCCCTTCTGTTAGGGGAATCTGAGCTGAAAAGGAGTGCTGAGTTTATTAGATAAGTAATAGCCCTTCAAGGCTGATCTGAGTCTAGATGGATGTAGACTTGTTTCTTTTAATTTCCTTTCTCTTATGACTTCATAAACCTTGGTAAACTGCTTTGTCTATTGTGTATGTGGTAAATAAATCCGTGTATTAGCCTTCTCAGTTGACCTGGTTTGAGTGAGGAATGGTATCAGTATAGCCAGCTAACTTCAAGGAATTTTTGCCCATAGGCTTTTGCAATCCATAGATGGTGCTGAACTATTCTCAGGCAGAAAACAGCCCAAAACATTTGTCAGAGGCTGTAAGAAGTGTGGAGTTGCACAGGTCAATGCACAAGCCAAGTACCTTGGTGCCTAAGAAGAAGAGATATTTCTGTTGCTGAAAAAAGGAGAACTCTCTGCAAGGCTAGCAAGGTTCCCAGGGATTGCAAAGGAGTATGAGGGTAGAGGACGTTATCGCAAATTTTACAGTTTGGGAAACTGGAGATAGAGAAAAGAGAGATAATAGTTCTAGGGTACACACAAAATTCTTCTGTCCTGATACTTTAGCCCATTTCTATACTGTGCTTTCAAGATCGGGTTTCTTCCAGCTCCTCTGAGTTGCTTCCCATATGGTGGTTGCCTTCACTAATGTAAAAGTTGAGCAGAGTATTAGGTCAGCATGCCTCTTAGATAACATCTCATTTTTAGAATTAGTTCAGTTTTCATTAGTGAATTAACTGGACATATAAATATTTATGACTATCTCAGATGTCTGATTACAACAAGAAATAAATAATTCATTGTAGAAAATTACCTTTGTACAATTGATACCACAAGGATATAAATCAGATACGGCAGTTTCCAAAAAAGCAGCACAATGTACTGGTTTTGCTGGAACACCCTCAAGTGAGCATCCTTTTGGTCCAACTGTTGCTGTTCTGAGCTGGGTAACAAACCTAAGGAGGGAATAGTAGTGTTGTGGAAAAGTCTATTTACAGAAACTGTGTAATACAAGAATATTGACAGCTGGGATAATTGAGGGAATCCATATACATATGATTTCTGATTGATGTAGGGAAGTTTCTGTGTGTATATCAGAGTACAAGCATTATGTTGGATGGGGGTGCATTTGCCTCGTCTATTGTACTTCTGTGTCTGTAGGTTTGTTGAACTTTACACCTGCTGAAAGCTAACAAACAGGGAAAGTTAAATTATGATGAGTGAATGGCCTTAAATAAAGATTTGAATACTTTGTGTGATAAGCCAATTATCAAACTTTATACTTAAACCGGGAGGCTAGACTTCAGTGGGATGTTTTGGTCACAGAGTGGGTTTGAAGAGGAACCACCTAACAAGGAAGGCCAGAAGATTAAAGGCAAGGGATTCTTACCAGCCATTTTAAAGGAAAATCAGCTCCTGTTTCCACAAAAAGGGTGCTTGCTGCAGATATCAGAAGGAATGACTAAAAAGAAGAGCAGCCATGTTTCAGAGTAAATGGCACAAGCTCGAAAGAAGAGATTTAGTACCTTAGTTATAGAGAGTTAGAAGCTGAAAGAGTTTGAGGTGCCAGGAAGCTGAGACAGTGAAGTATTAAACCAAGATGTTTATTGTTTTGACTGTTTATTTATGTTCCTTGTAATAGCTAAAGTAAAGGAGTTTTCAGAAACCCCATTAAATCTGTGCGTGTGTCTGTTTCACCTCAGACATCTTGAAAAATGCTCTTGTTGGGGAGCTCCAAGAGAGGGTTTTGAGGCCCTGGAGAACGGGCTGCCAGCATCCCTCTGTGGCTAGCTAAGCTGATCCACAAAGTCACATATTTGACCAGAGAAGCCACAGTGCAGGTGCTCTGAACCCCAGGGAACACTTACCAGCAGAGCGGTCCGTGGGGTTGCCTCTGAACTGTTACCTGAGGAGACTTCTGGGAGGGCTACTGAAACAGAATATTGCTGTGATGAGCTGTAGCCTGGGATCCCTGTGTAGCAGACACCTTTCAGTACCAGGTGAATACTTTCAGTACCGCTGGAAGGTACTACTTTGTCCATTTTGTAAACAGAGAACTCGAAGCATGTGTTTCTGTGGTGCAGGAAGTATCTCTTGAGTTCTCTTAACTCCTAGGATTGTATTTGAAATATACGCTCTCTCTATAATGCTATCTAGTAAGAGGAGCATCCTAAAATAAGACAGTAAAACCCTTACATCACATCACTTGTACTGTATAAAGATCTCTTTCTTGAATGGATGATGTCAGTTGCTGTTTTGCTCATCATGCTTTTATTCTGCTTCAAGCTTTTCTCTTGTAGATACCCTCTGCTTAGAGAAAGGTAGGAACTGGAGTTATTTGCAGAGGGTATCCTCACAGAGGAGAAATGATCCATTGCTTGTAGACCTTGTAGAATGCAGTATCTGTAGGTTAGAGCATTGTTAAAAATCTGATGCAATGGTAGTGCTGTAGATCCTGTGTCGTATTTTGTGTACAATCTAATATTCTTACTGTTAGGGTGAAAACCTTAGCTGATTTCTCAGTCAGTGCTGCTTGTGGTGACATGCAAGTATATTATCTATTATCTTGTTTTTTGGTTTGTTGAATTGTATCACAAAAAATTTTTCAATTTGTGAAAGCCCACAGTATTGAGCACGGAGCTGTTCCAAAAACTGAACAATATGCAAAAGGAAACTGAATAGCTGCTAATGAACTGCTAAAGGCTGGTTGTTCCAGGTCATAGTTACTGTACCCAGTGCATGGTACAGCATCTTCGTTGGTCATGTTTTCTCTTTATAAATTAAGTTTAGACATTCTCTTAACTTTCTTCAGGAGCATCTGCAGCAGCCCAAGAGTTAATCTGGGAAAAGAGGCTAGTTTGTTACTTTATTCTGTGTTTAAATTCTGTTCTGAAAGTTCATGGATGATTTTTGTTGTTGTTATTAAATTGTTCTCTCTTCAAGATCACAGCTCTTGGAGGTGTTAATCTCCCTCAAATCCCCTGAATCAGTAGGAATTGAAATCGATTAGCGCTTCTCAGCGTGAAATACCTGGCAGGAGCAAGCTCTGAGAATTTTTGCTTGTGTGCATATTGGCATCTGTTGTTTCTCCCAGAGTGCTTGTACCTTTTCTCTCAATGGGGTAGCTGAGTAGTAACGTTTTTGTATTTGTGAACATTAGGCCCATATGTAAATTGTGTAGACTTTCAGGTATCTTCCCTTGTATGATAAAGGTAAATCGGATCTTTCTTATTGATGAGCATATATCAGAATGTATAGCAAAGCGTACCAAGGTCTAAATTACTCATCAAAGTTACAAAGCCAGACTTTTTACTGGATGAATACCTGAGAGAATCAGAGTACTGCAGCGCTGTTGTTTGCCATGCAAGTCACAATACACAAATGCGTAAATCGTGAAGATCAGAAAAGGTCCTTTAGTTATTATACTATACTGTGGAAAGCTATTTTCACTTTTTTTCCCTCCCCTGAAACTAGCTTTCCATCGGAGTTTGCTAACACATTAATCTTCTTTCCTGCCTTAATTATTAACAAATGGTAAGGTCTTTTTTGGGTTCAGATCAATAAGAGAAAGTTATTTTTGTTCCTCTCTATAGATTAAGACGTTATTAAATAACATATACAGGTACAACAGCTCTGAGCAGCTTCTATGTGTGTCACTGTCTGTCCTTTATGTATCTGTACCCCAATCTCTAACTGATTTTCAAATGCAATAATTAACTGTGAGCAGCAGTGGGCACTGGCATTGTCCTGCCACTTTTTGTTAGTCTTTTCAGCTGGGAAGATGTGAAGCCAATTGCGAGTGGATTTGCCTTGGTCTTTGTTACTGAACCCAACTTGGATGGTTCTAGGCCCAGATAGCGTAACCCGAATAATACGTCTGTAATTTACTAAACTTAATTCTTTAAAGGTTCTTTTGATAACTGCTCCATGAAGATAGCTGCTGAAGGAAGTTTAAAATTAATGAATTCTATCTCATATGCGTATTATTATTTTTGAAGCCTGTTAGAGAAGAGAAATTATGCAAATTGGTGTCACGCTAGGCTACTGCACACATGGTGCTAATGCATAACAACTAGCTCACTGATGAAAATACTTCATCTTAAGCAAGAGTCATTGTCAGCACTAAGAGATGTTCTTTATATCGTGGTTAACAGTTTATTATTTTTTTTTCTTATGGATAAAGGAGAGTGTTCTTATTAAAAATCCTCATTAGACCAAAACTACTGTCGCAGTGATACCGGAGAACTATAGCGATGAATTATGATTGATTATATTATACAATTAAGTTATATTGCAAAACAATGGGAAGATCCTTTAAAAAAAAAATAAGCAGTTGTTGCTCACTCTCTGTGAATGACTAAGTGGCTTTAATTCTTTAGCTCCTGCATGTAAAAGACTTGATAAATAGATCAAGCTCAGGATCAATTAGTGTCACAGTGATCTTTAGTATTAATGAAGCGAAGCTGCTAGGATTGAACCAGGTTATCTGTACTCCTCATGACAGCATCTTAAGCTGATATGCACTGCCTTGTCCATCTAGTACTGGGTATGGGAACCAGTTGTGTGCAGCACTGGCCGATAGAAGCGCTCCCTGTGAGGAAGCTAACTTAGTCCTGAAGAATTCCGATATCCTTAGTGGGACAAAAATCCAATATAAGATAAGCTGGTTTCAGAAAACAGGTTGCTAATGTAAGTTTGCAGTTATTTTCTTCCCAGGTTTATCCTACATCTGTCTTAGATTTCTTTTTCCTCATCTGTACACAAGGCATATCAAGCTTTTCTGATGAGACTGCAGTGAAGAGCCTGGGTTTGGCGTAAGGGTCATCATTCTGTTGTAGCTCTTCATCTTTCCATTTTAACACTAACACATGCATTTTGTTTGCCCTGTTAAATTGCTGCCAAAGGAGGCAGAGAAAACCTTCTCAGGTATTGATTTTTCACACATGGGGACTGTAGCTCCTCGTCACTTGATTTGCCACCTGCAGTTTATAACTGAATGGGCTCATGGGATTATAAACTTCATTTTAGTGCTGAGTTCCGAGCCTGAGGTGAAATGGATGTGTTGGCTGTTAGTCATTTGTAACTGCTCTAATACATTTTACTTGTTGGAGTTCTATTTAGATGGCTGATATAAATAGCATTTTTGCAATAGAAATGCCGCTGATCAGAGCTTCCTGTTTGAGTTGTTCATCTTAACTGACTTTTGGATGTTTAGCTCTGATCTTGGATAATCATTTCTGCTTAATATTTTTTGAGTTTTTCTGGTTTTCCTTGTAAATAATGTCATCATTGTCAACTGTATCATGGTAACTGACCAGGTACATACATTCAACATTTGGTCCTCAGAGTCATAGATATGGAACTAATTAATTAGCGGTCAAAGAAATGAAATGTGTTATAGTTTCTCATGAATGATCAAGGGCTTTTTTTTCAGTGGTACTCAAAACTTTACTAGAAGTTTCTGTTGATTTCTATGTTAATAGTAAGGTACCTTTTACCTCATAGAATAAGACAACTCTGCAAAAATAGTTTCTTTACCATGTCGCAGGAAGTGATTGTTTTACAATAATTTGAATCTCGGTAAAGCATTCATTCAAAAATTTTCTCTGTTGGTCTCAGCTTCCATTATAGGTTTTCTTAAATACCCAGTACCTCCCAGAAACCTTGGAAGTGACATTTTTTCATTAACATCACATTTCACTGATTTTGGGGAGAAACAAAAAGAAAATATATTTCTTACATGTTAGTGAGAAGGGCAACTTTGCTTTCCTAGTCATCTCTGAGAACTGTACAACCTTTGTATACCTTGGCTTGACCTTTTTTTTTTTCTTGACTTAAAAGTCAACACTGATCTTAGGATATTTATGTTGAACTTCAGCGAAACAGTCTTTTGAAGTGCTGTGAGAAAGTCCTTTCTCACAGAAGATTGCATCCAGATTTGACAGAGAAGTAGAAATCCCCCAAATAAACGAGTTCCTAAAGTTTTTGTAAAAATCCGTGTCAGGCTAGAGGAATGAACCATAAGCAGTGCCCCCTCTGGGGGACCGAACTTGAATTTTGTCCTTGATATATTCTACTTTGGTTGTTCCACCCATGTGCTAACAATTCCAGCTTAGCTGCAGCAGGTGTTGTCTCTTGAGGGTATCAGAGGCTCTTGCCTCTGGTAATTATGGTAATAATGGTAATTATTATGAAGATAGGAAATTGAAAAGATGCAGATTTATCAAGATCATTTGTTTCACTGCTCATGAAAGAACTTGCTTTGTGGCTTTCTTAGTTTTGTGAACTACTGTTTACAAATCTTTTTACTCTAGCTACATTTCAGCGTATTCAGTTAGAGAAATTTAGCTGTGGTAGACTAGAATAAAGCCTGTTGTAGCTCTGAAATCCTATGAAAATGAGAGGGATTGAATGATTCTAACAGAAGGAAATTTGATTACTAATACAATGCCATTGACATCAAGAAGATCAGATAGAAGAATCAAGGCACAAAGAAACTTTCTGAAGTACTAGTGATCTTTTTTATTAAAAAAAAAAAGATGGAGTGGCTTGAGTCTACCCTCGTTTTTAAGACCTTCCTACTCTAGAAAACCCCAGTGGTTGCTTGTTCTGTTCTTGATTATGCAGTAGATTGAGGCAGTGTTTAACTTAAAGTTCATGGCCCCATTCTGTGCATGCTGAGCAAGTATCTTTAAGTCTATTACTATACTGTTGGTAAGTTCCATTCAACGAGAAAATGGCTTGAGGTGAGGCAAAACTGTTGTAGACAACAGCTTACGTCTGTGGTAGAAGAGAAGCGACTTCAGAATCAATTCCTGGGAAGCAGAAGAAACCTGATTTTTGAGGGTAACACAGTTAGGAAAGACCCAAGATGCCAGTAGTGTCCATGGTTGATTCTAAGAATGGGGTTGTGTTTTGTGCTGTGATGGACTGGAAGCAGAGACAAGACAGCAAACATTCTCAATGCTTTCCTCAGAACTAGTGTCCAGACACAATCCGTTGCCGCTGGTTATCACTGTTCTAGCTCTGTGCCTGATATTACAAGTCTAAAAGCTTAGATTATCTAGTCCATCCATATAAAGGAAGCAGAAGGAAAGAAGGGAAGATGTTCCTGAATTTGAAGGACTTTATGTAGAGAAAGAGAGTGTATGTAAGCACAACTAGTAAAAAGTTAAAGAAGTTGAAGTACATGGAAAGGGAGAACATGTTGCCAGTTACATCCTCTCCATCTCCATTTTGAACACCCACAGAGTCAGTGTCATGGTTTGTGTATTTAAGGGAGACGAATTCTGTAAGCTGAATTTAGCAGGAGTGTATTCAGGGATCTACCTTTCATCTATAAATAATAGCAGTTCTATACCAGATCGTCCTATTTTTCAGTTTTGTTGGCCTAGTGAAACCATCAGTTAAAATGTGGTTCTTTTTGTTTGTAAGTTGTGTAGCATCAGTAACTTTTTAACTTACTTTTATCCTTCTCCTTCATCTCCTTCCATCACTGACCTTTATCCCGGCAAGACCTATGCACATCCCATTCTGCAGTCTCTGAGACCAGCTGAGAACAGTTACAGGATGGTGCGTTGATGGATTCTTTTGTGTGCTTCATTTCAGGGTATTGACATCCTCTTTGTTTTAACTTAGCCAGTGAGAAACAGCGGGAGGAGACTAGCAGAGGAAGCTGTTCTGGCTATTGATTTTCTTGGGCCTTTTGGTGGTTCATTAATTCTTCTAACAATTGCTTCTTAGGTGGCTGTCTGGATGTGACCATTACTAGCCAGCAGAATAGGGACTGTCATGGCTGGGTGAAGCCAGAGCTGATAAGGTCAACTGTACCCTCTGAATTCTACCAAGTTATTAATTCAGTCTGGAAGCAATATTGAGCTCCCTACAAAGAGTGAAATACCTTCCTTTTGAATATGACATTCTTTCACAGTATCTGTAGATGCCGGAAGAGTATAAGCCAACTGTTTCACAAGAGACACAAATAGAACCTTGTAAGAATTAGTCCTCTATGTGAATCGGTCATATGGAAGCGGTGTGTTCAATTTTGTTTCACTAGTCCTGACTGGTATTGTTACTATATTCCTACCTGCGAGATTTTAATTCAAAACTGGCCAGTGATGTAGACTGTGACTGTTAGAAAGTGCCAGGCTGGAGTGAGGCTCTTAGTAATTTCAAACCCTCTACAGATGTGTCCCATTTTACTGTGAAATAGAAAAGGGTGCTTGTTGGAAGGCAACGGGCAAATCACTGTTGTGTAGCATTTGAGTAAGGCAGTACTGAAAATAGAGCGGTAATTGTAAAGCTATTTCTGGCACTGCTTTTCTTGCTTATGAGTCCCTTTTTTCCCTATAATTTCTGAGAAAGATAACTATGATAATAAATTTGTAAGAAAAAGTTGCTGATTTTATTCCAGAAGTAATTACATCATAAAACTGCATGTAGTTGTTCTATATAGGGTTTGAGGTTTTTTGTTTTGTTTTCACAATATAGGTGAAGATCACAGTAGAACAGTGACCCCACATAATTTTCCAGATGGCTATTTTGAGGCTGTTTAGAGCTGTGGAATACAATTGGAAGGCTCTAGTTCACAGAGGGGGAAAATTATTTGTGCCCTATCCGTAACCCATCTTTCCTTTACATTATCTTTTAGATCAAACAGTGCATGTACTCTGTCTTAGGGATGCTGTTAAGGGATGATAACATGCAATCATTGATTCTAGCGTCGATTTTACAGAGAAATATTTTCTTTAAATGCAGAAAAATGTTACTTGCATGTTTACCTGACTACCATCTAAGTTAGTCTCTTATGCGTGGTCTCACAGTTTGTTCTGACTGTTAAAGGTTTTTAAAACAGAAAACTCCAGGTGTTACAAAGAAACCCATGAAATTTACTTTATTGATGGAGAATATCTCTTTTCATGGAAAAATGAAAGAAACTCTGTCAATGGCTGAAACCTGTTAATATTTTTTTGTCTTACACTATTGTTTGTCTTGGTTGGTCAACTTTTACATGATTTATTTTAAGTTAACATATTATCTGTTTTAAAAAACACTAATCGTGCTATTTGCCCCTATTTCAGCCTGAGAGCAGTTTGACTAGACTCCATCAAGTGGTCCTTACTTTTGCCTTGCATTCTGCCTCTTCCCAAGTGTACAAAACAGGGTTTGGTAGAGTGCTGTGGGATTGTTGATAGCATGGAGTAATTCCTCAAATAGCTGAAGTGTGTGCAGTCCCAAATAGCTTTCTGTAAGATGCTCCCCATCCAGTAGAGTTAATTGCCAAAGTGTAATTTTTCAGCATCTGGTGTGGGCTATTTTGCTTGCCTGCATGGAACAGATTTAACCACTGAGAAGTTTTCTCCAGCTGGTAGCAGAGATGGTGAAACACTTGTAATCAGTAGGTCTCTAATAGGTTGAGGCTCTGGGGAGGGCATTGCGAAGTTTTTCACAGCTAGAAGCCTCACTGTGTACATCATTTCAAAGCCTGGAGAGGTGTGAGGCCTGATGGGGGGCGGAGTGAAAGGAGAAATTTTTTCCTATAGAAATTTCAGCATCAGCATTTTAGTGTTAAGGTCTTCTGAGTATGGGGTTGTAGTAACAGTGCTTGCATTCATATGTAACCCTTTACTACAGAAATAAAAACTAAATGGCAGCCCTTCTTAAAACAAGAGCATTAGATTTCCTGCTTTGCTGAGCTTCAGGAAATGGAAATAGAAAATAGAAAAAGAAAAGCACAAATTCACTTTACAACTTTAGCTTTTTGCTTTAATGGTTACATTTTGTGCTTGGGTGGGTTTTTTTAATAAATCCAGATTTTACAATATTGAGGATAACAGCAGATACTGTTGTTTTGCCTTCTTTTATACTGTAGAACATTCATACCTACCACAGGAATGTTGCAAGAGTTGCTATGTTGTGTGCACTAGGCACTTCCACTGATGGCAGATGTAGAACCTCTTTTAGGAACATATTGCTCGAGCTCTGAAAGACTATTTTAGTTTAAGTAGAAGAGGTTTATGGTACATTTGGCAAATCTGATTCCATGTACTGCATAAACCTGCTACCTATAAATGCTGCCTTATTATCACAATGCATAGAAGTGCTTACTCACTAACATTTTTCTTCAGTGTTCCACCAGGACACCATTTGAAACAATTCTGATTTTATTTTGTTGACATTGTCTTCTTGGTATAAATAAATGTCAATGCATTTAAAAAATTTGGAGATACCATTTTAAAAGTTATTTGTTAATCAGACCAATAGCAAGCAATGGCACTGTGTTGTTTTGTTTTAAGGAAAAATATATTTATCTACAACAGCTGCTTGGAGAGAGGCATCAGAATAAATATTGTATCTGTACAAATAGTGCTATGCATCATTTTCTGGACAATCTGTGTGATAGGGTGGTAGTTATAGTGACAGTGAAATAAGAATCAGGTTGGGTTTGTTTTTTTTTTTTGTAAGGTTGCATGAAAGCTGTTTGCGGTCTGTTCTGTTTCTTTGCACGTGAATGTCTGTAGGGTTTGTCCCAGAGCATTAAAATCACACATGTTCAATATGTTTGGTTTTTTTAACCTGAGATGCAACTGTTCCAATTCATGTTTGTCTTCACCACCCCCCCCACACCCCCCCAACCTGCAAGCAAGCTTTACTCTCGAGGTTGGCTTATCAGGCACTGCGTGTCTGTGGCTGCTGTCTCCAGTGCATGTAGTACAGTCTGTTCACTGCCTTCAGAGGAGTCTTTCACCTGACCTGCTTCTCCGTGGAGGTGCTAACTGTATGTGTTCAGAATACCGTTCTTTACTTGCGGCGTGCTGTGTTGAATCCAGGTAGTGAGAAGCTGTCCTAATAACTTAACATTATTGACCCACAGCAGATAAATTGCATTGACTCTAGCTTGCTTTTTTTTCACCCTTGCCCATCTTTTTTTCTTCTTTTCTTTTATTATTTGGCACCATCCTTGGTGCAAATGCATTTTTAACCGAGGAGGAATATAGAGGTTTTCTCTAAATGTGCCAGCCATTGTTTAGAAGATTATACTTATTTTAACCTGACTTTGCTAACAGCCATGTTTTGTGTCTGTTATGTGGTAAATGACTTTAACAATATGTAAGCATTTTGTCTTCGGGTCTAAAGGAATTTCTCCTGGAAAGGAGCAAAGCTTGCAAATTAGTTTCTACATATGATTCCATTTAGAATATTGCATTACAGACTTCCACTGCATGTGAATTTGCACACGGGTTATTTTCTTCTCTACCATGAACAGAAAACACAATTATTGCTTTAATTAGATTGAAGAGCTGCTGCTTCATTCCTTATTAATTTATCAGTCTCCCCAGCCAGGCTCACATTTCTTTCTGACTAAATTTCTCATGCTATGTAGTTGTCACTGATGCTGGATATAGCGAAGGCAGCAGATTAAAAAAATATTTCAAGCAGATTTGCAGATATCAGACATGCTTAGAAAGAAATAGCTCAAACCTTAAAATTCAAGGGTATGTTTGAGGTGCTGCTAGTTGATCCACCTCCAAAAATCAGAAACTTTTACAGTCATTGGTGGTGATGTCTTCAGTTGCTTTTTTTCTGCTTCAGTTTGTTCGTGGAACTTCTAGTTAACGGTACAGATAACTAAAGTGGCCACCAAGTGGGCAAATAATCTTTTTTAAGAGAAACCATAAACCAGTCTACTTCCCTAATGATGACTTCTGTAAGTTGATCTCATCTTAAACTTCATCTTTCCTTTCTCTAATTCCAGTTCAGGGGCAACATCTAGCTTTTCCCTATTTGAAATGAAATCCTAAAATAGGATTGTCATTTTCCTAATCACCAGAACTTGCCATCTATGTAATTCCAGGATTGGGAATAAGCCCTTTGCATAGGCTGCTGTGATCCATTCATCACTCAGGGGTATTTAGGGTACCGACTCCCCTGACCAGGAGATCTCCTGAAGGCGGAGGAGCAGTCAGCCAGTGTAGGGGACCAGAACACCCTCTGACTGAAGTACAGAGACAAGTACAGTTGTTGAGAAACATCTGTGGTATGTCACGTCACCCAAGTGGTGAACCTGTTATCTGTTACCCTGTTGGTTTGTATTTTATGATACCAGCCAGCCCAGGCTTAACTTTCCTTAAACTAGTCGTACGTAGCCCTGTTGTAGATACATCAGCTCTGAGGAGGTGTTACACCTACTGAATGCCTGTCTGGCAATTAATTCAGGGAGTGTTAGACAAGAATGTGTTAAAAGCATGACATGGCTTTGTAATGCAGTGGAATTAGGGCCTCATTTCATAAACCATGTTAAATCAGTTGTGTAAAATGCCCATTAAAAGAGCATGCAATAGAGGAAGGGATTGGATTCTATCAGAACCTGTTAAAATGTGTTCAGAATGATGCAGTGTATGGGGAAATGTTTGAATCACGTAATACGTACAGCAAAGTAAGTGAAGTGGTCCACAGAGTTTTCTTTCCATTCCTTCATTTAGTGATCTTACCTTTCTGTGTGGTTTTCATTTGTGATTCTAGCTGTATTTCTCCTCAAATTAGGACATATCATAAGATATCTTCTTTGGTATAGATTTACTTAGGGCTTCCCACTGTGTGCTTGTCTGCTTTGTTTTCCAGGAAGCCATTGTATGGGTTGTTTCAATATAATTCCAGTATGATCGGACTAGAATCATTAGCCGATCCCTCAGATACCTGGGAAATTATAGAGACTATTGGGAAAGGCACTTACGGTAAAGTCTATAAGGTTGCCAATAAGAAAGACGGGAGTCTGGCCGCAGTAAAGATTCTGGATCCTATCAGTGTAAGTAAAAAACATTAATCTGTAACTTCATTGTTAGTTGAAAAGAATTCTCAAACAGAGTTGAAATGTGCTCAAATGCATAAGGTACTGAAAGCCCCCTGAAGGGAACAGTTTTGCAGAATGCATTGACAGAAGGAGTTTGGTACCAGCACCTGAAAGCTGCCACTTACAATTTCACCATCTTGTATGTTATTTGCCTAGTTTCTTTTTTAGAATTAGGTAGTTCTTCCGGTACAAATACAGGTATCTGTGCTCGGAGCATGAAACTGATAGGAAGGCCCGGAGGCATTCCTCTTTGGGGCCTGCTACAGCAGGGAAAATACAAGATGCTCTTGATGTGTTCTTATTTTATTCTGCGTCCTCTTTTCCCATTACAGAAGTACTATGAACTTCAAGATATGCTATAGTTATCTTTTGTAAGTGGATAATACTGTGAGGCAATAGTTAAGATAAAACCAGAAGAGCACAAGTCAAATTCTTCGGGTAGGTCTGTGCCAGCTCCCGTTTTTGTGCTTATTAAATGCTCAGCTTCCCTAGGGAACCAACGCCCTAGTTTTCAATGGAAGCTTTAATGGGCTGCTGCTCAGCTTGGATCAAGCTGGAGTTTGATCATGACAGCTAGGCTGAAATATTTCCTAAAAAATGTTAGTTACGTTTCTGTCATCTACCACTACTGAAATTCATCTAGTTTTTTTCTTGTATAAACCTGAAGAAGGTAATAAATGATATCCCTTTTAGCAAAATGCAAGAAAAAGAAAATGCATGTTTCTGCAGAAACAAGGAAAGATTCAGTGCTTAAGTACTGTTCTGGGTTGTGGCCGGTGTGCTGATATTAAACAGCATTTTGTAATCATCACAGAATTCTTTAATTAACAACTAGTAACATTTACTTATTTCATGGGTTTTGTTTTGTCTCTCTTGAATTGTTTCTGGTGTATGTCTTTTCCATACAAGAATGTCCTTTGGTTTTACTGACATCCCCTTTGAGGTTTTGTTAAATTGTTCTCTGTTTGGTCCCCTCTGATGACCATAGAAAAATGAATGATTCAAAGGTTCATACGTTTACATTTAGCTAGCACATTAAAAATACATGTATTTAAAAACAGATTAAGAAGTAATACACATGTAAATG
Organism: Baryphthengus martii; assembly: GCA_013396935.1. Lineage (NCBI taxonomy): Eukaryota > Metazoa > Chordata > Aves > Coraciiformes > Momotidae > Baryphthengus > Baryphthengus martii. Next base: position 635,855 of record VWZK01018835.1, read on the forward strand.
TCTTATTTAGACAACTGAGCAAAGTTTTGTTTTTACTTTTCTGGTTAAGTATACTATGCACTGAACAAATCCTTGAAGAACAACTGCCTGCTTTACACAGACTTCACATTTCTGTATGTAAAAAAAGCATGATAAAAAAGTGGCATGATTTGACATGGATTAAATTTACAGTATTGCCTGTGTACTTTCAGCTGCATTAAAGTAAAACCATTTAAAAGTACAAACTGATTTTAAAATGGTGCTTTTTATCTATGAGAATTTGTTCTTGCTTTGTACGGACTTAATGTGTTTATGTGTTCTGTGTTTTTGTGGTTTTTTTATTTAGGATGTAGATGAAGAAATTGAAGCAGAATATAATATTTTGCAGTTTCTTCCCAATCATCCTAATGTTGTTAGATTTTATGGGATGTTTTACAAAGCTGATCAATACGTAGGAGGACAGCTCTGGCTAGTGCTTGAGGTAAGAACATTTTGATAACGTCACATCTCAACTAGCAAATGTTTGATTTCTGTTTTTTTATTGCTAGAAGAGTCACAGGCTTTCATGATTCTCTGACTGGGGCCGTTAATCAAAGGGCTGGTGATAGATGATGGTGAAAATCACATCCAAACTTAAAGTTTGTTTAGTAGAGAATGCGCTTGCATTTTATTTTGGTTCACATTGCTACTACATTCTGCCTCTGAAACAAGCAAATCCTTTTGACAAGAATGGTTTGCCTAAAAACAATTTTTTTTTATTTTTTTTTTTCATGTTGGAGAAAACATTAGGTAAGATATTTCTCTAAACTTCTAGAGAGCTCAAGCACTTGAGGGGAATGCAAAAGATGATAAAGTAGTAACATGGAGGACAGTTCACAACCATGCTGTCTGTTGCAGGAGTGAATAGAGGAACTGTAACGGGAAAGTCTGATTTATGGTAATTTAAAACTAGAGGCTGGTTGTTGTAGAAAAGCTAGCAATAGAAATGCCTCTTGTTCAGTGGCAATCAGTATTCTTCCAATGAAAAAATGTATTTTGGTGGCCTTGTTGCCAGTTAAGGGACTAACAAAGATTGTTACAAGATGAAGATTTCTTCTGGATTTCAAGACTTAATTGATACAGAGCTTTGTACAGACTGATGAGCAGTAACAAAGGTTTCTCTCCATTATAACTAGGCTGGTAAAAGCATTCACTTCTTAACTACTGATTCCACTCCCTGCTCTTGAATGGTGGCTGGAATTAGAATAGAGATATTAATTTCCACTTTAACTTGTGGAATCTCAACAATACATGTAACTTCTGTGTACTACAGAGTTATGTAGCTTGAATGAAAACTTTTGGATGTGTTTCATCTTAAATCTCAGTAACTGTTAAAAAAGGAGCTGTAGTATTTCTGTTTTGGTGTTCCATGGCATTCCATAGGAGAAAATTTTGTAAAGCAAAATTGTGACATATTCTATGTGATAAAATTCAATGTCAAATTTGAGAGAGTTGGGTGTTTGTATAGGACTTATCAATTAAGTATGTTAATTTCAAGTGGTTTTTGGTGCACATTATCCAAAGTTTTAAAGAAATTTGATATTTTAAAAATTATGATTTCCGTAAACAGGTAAATTTACCAGACAAAACAATTTATTGCCTTGGAACTTACATGCAAATATATGTATCCATACCAGTTACTTATTGTATTAGAAATTAATGAGTTTTTTAGTAAAAGGGCATATACCAAGTACTCAGACTTTGATCCCTGAGTATTTGATGAAATGTATTCATTGGATGTGTGACTTCCAAAATTTGTAATAAAGAGGTGGATTTTTTTTTCGCTTTAGGCGTAATTTTGCCGTGTTTGCTCTCTACGAGCAAGACCCCACTTTGATAAATGCCTAGGATGAAGAAGGGCAGCAGAAGTGGACACCTTAAATATTTTTATGATGATGCACTTTTCAGATAGGTGTAGCACAGAGAGCTGCGAAGCAAACTTCCCTGCTTTGCAGTCTAAATGTGCATCAGTCCACTTTTTAAAGCAGTGCCATTGGGTGGTAGTGAAGTTTGCAAGTGCAGTTTGTCCCAGATCTTTGCTGACTGTCAAGAAGAGTGTCACTGACAGCTGCAGCAGTGTTTGTGGGATGTATTTATTTTCAAAGTCAGTCATTCATTTAACATATGCTCCCAGACAGCTGTCAGTCTGTATCATTTTTCAGTCACAACCGGCTTGGGTTTTTTTTTGAAGTGAGGGCATACTTTGCTGTGTTTTATTTGCAGGCTAGAGAAGTTTAGTACAGACAGAACAATTTAGTGCAATGAAGCAATAAACGAAAATCTTTGACTTAATGGCTTGTCAGCAAATGGTTAATCAAGGAAAGAAAAAATGCACATTGTCTCCCGAGATGATGTTCCTTCTGTAAATAGATCTGACAATTGATATTTAGCTGAGTGCTCCCTCCTGATTTATTTTTAAAAACATATATATATAAATTCCCTACTAATGAATTAAAAAGTAAAGTCCAGTTCCTGCAGAACTCATCAATGTTTTCAGTGATGATTTTTTTTTTTCGGGAACCTACTTACGTAAAGGATGTCCTACTTATCATGTTATCTGATCCTTTCCGTGTACTAAAACTTTTAGTCTAGTGGAATTTTTTAATACAAGGGGAAGTTAGGAATAAATGAAGGAAAATATTGAAATATCACAGAAATTAGTGATTGAACTGATAGTTCATAAAAGTTGAGACATGCAAAACATCGGAGTTTGTAGAACTTCTGTTTTCATGCCATTCTCCTGATCTGCACTGTCGTATTTTTAAACTTAATACTAATGACATAAAATGAGCTAGTGTTGAAATGCATGTGATTTCTGTGTGGCAGAAATGTTGGTGAGGGTGCTGGCTACAAAAAAGATCTGGAGGGGAAAATTCAACGGAAGAGAGGCAATCCTCCCGTTTTTGTTTTTTTTTTTTTAACAATTGTGACTATTAAAGTAAGGAAAGGACAGAGTAATAGGAGAAAGAAAGAGGTGGATAGCTGCTTAAAAGGGCATGGACAGTAAACTAATGGTGTGGATAAAAATATGTTTACGAAGATTCTAATTTTATTTTTTTCTCCCCCTGTTTTGATGTATGGCAGCCCATTAGTGGGAAATGCTTTCAAGAAGCTGCTTTACTGGTTCAGAATGTTTCATCTCAGTTGTTTGCAGCACATGCCATCAAATCTGAGTATAGAGATATGGCTTCTGTCTACTTAATATTGCCTGCCAGCAGGAGCATTGATGGAGTGAAAGTTTAAAATGACTGTAATTTGTTGCCTACCAGTTATCAAGGTCATCAATCTTTTCTGTCTGGCCTTATCTTCACACAAAACCAGTTTTTCAAAGAAGACAATGTACTTACTGTTGTAAAAATACTCAAATAATGCAAATTTGACTTATATTTCCTCTTTTAACAACAAAACACAGTGCTGTTCGTAATGCTTTGATTTTTAGTTAAATTTTAGAAATTACACTTTATAATCTTTGGTCTTCACTTCCCTCCCACCGCTCAGGTGCTGTGATTTATTATTGACATTGATAATAAAATTTGTTCTAAGGTGGGGTGACAACATAAGTAATTGCAGGGTAAAAATCGAGTTGTTCCCAGACTGGTGTTACAGTGCAGTTTGGCATGGGAGGTGTTTGCAGCCTGAGCGAGTATATGGAGTAACTGAGATCTTATCTTGCTTTTTTTTCCGTCCTCACGACTCTCCCCTTCACAGCTGTGCAATGGAGGTTCTGTCACAGAGCTCGTCAAAGGCCTGCTGAAGTGTGGCCAACGGTTGGATGAAGCTATGATCTCATACATCCTATACGGTGCTCTCTTGGTAAGGATGTTCATTGGGCTTGTAATGACAGCAGAGGGTGCAATTTACTCATCTCCTACGTACATTTTCCATTTTTAAAGTATGGTAATGTTGACGATATCTTGCGGGCTATTGTAGCAGCAGGGGTTGTATCAACCATGTAATCTGGTGGACAGATGTTTCTATAGAGTGTGTGCAGATTGTCTTCATTACATTCCCTAATAGTAGGGTAATTGTTTTTAAATAAGGGAGTAAACTTATTTTTGTTACTGCTGGTATATAGGGCCTTCAACATTTACACAATAACCGGATCATTCATCGTGATGTGAAAGGGAACAACATTCTCCTGACAACAGAAGGTGGAGTCAAGCTCGTTGACTTCGGTAATGACCACTTCCCATTTGTTTTCATGATACATGCAGTTTAGCCAAAGGCATCTGTTTACTTTCCCCTGGGAAGGCAGAAAGCCGTAGTGAGGGACTTTTTCAGAAGGGTACTCAGAGTTATATTAAGAAGGAAATATGGAGAGGGAACCTAATACAGCAAGATTAAAAATTCTGAGCAAAAATCAGTGATAAACTCTTAACCTAAAAGCTTAAACTTAATAATTTAATAATTAAAAATAGTTCTGAAGGTACCATTTTATTTACAGAGCTCTTTTGCATTTCACAAGGAATGTCACTTTCAGGGCAGTTGTCCTCCTAATTTAAATTTAGATATTCTATCTTTTGCATATGAAAAGGAAACGTTCTCTCTGAAATGGTTTTTGCTAGCCTTAAGCATACTTTTTCCCTGTGAGCAGAAGGTAAAATAGTCCCTTGGGTCCAAAACCCAACATCAATTTAATTTGTGATTATTGCTATTAGATTTGAGCATTGCCAGTCTGGAAACATCATAAGAAACGAGGAAGGGGTTGGGGGCAGGGAGGGCAGGACAGGAAGAGAGAGAGAGATAGAAATGGGCTTGGCAATAGAATTTAACTCAGTTCAGCAATTATTTTTCCCTTTAAATGTGCACTTAGAAAAATAAGGAAATGCTATAGTCCCTCAGATATGTATGCAATGAAATGAACAATTTTGTTAAAGGTAACAGAAACAGATTATTAGTAATATGATCTATTGATGAAACCATATAATGCACAGGGTAATCATCCTTGAGAATAGTGTTGTGTGAATAACAGATGTTGGCTTAGCAGTGCATGAAGGTAAAGAAAAGCATCCACAAAATGAGTAAAATGGCGTGCCAAAAAATTCTGCAAATAGTAATATTTTTTAAAAACAAATCCAAAAATATTAAATTTATGCAGTGGAAAGAAAATTTAATACTGATGTTGTCACGGTATTATAAATTTAACATAAAAATCTATTGAAGATGCTAAAGTGGGTTGGGAAACAGGAGACTCTTCAGTATCTTCTAGGGACAGAAATTCATTATGTTGAATGGTAAAGGCAACAATTAAAATAGTGCTGGGAGGAACATATGGTCTGAAGCAAAACTTGGAGTGAGTCCCTAACCTAGTACAAGGGAGGAAGATCCCTTCTTATTTGGGGGAATCTTGGTGCTATGATTTTTGTTTGTCGCTCATTAGTCCAATCCGAGAAAAGTTGGCTTTTCTCCCTAAAGCAAAATGTTTTTATCAGATACATCAAAGGCTGTAGTGGCAGCGGAAGCTCAGCGTGGAGATCTGGCTTCCCAAAGCAGATCAGTGTGCTCCAACTGCAAGTGCCACATTCGAGGAAACTGAGAATCCCACCCTTTTTGGTCTCCCAGATCTCTGATTCTTTAGGGTTTAGGTTTTTTTGTTCTTTTTTTTCTACTTCTGAAGTTGCAACAGTAAAACAGGAAAACTACAATAAATATGACTACCTCAGGAAAAGACATGAGTTAATTCTTGAGCGTTTCCTAACACAGGTTAAGAAGCACAAAGAAACGCCCACATATCTATTGGCTTCCTAAGGAAGCATCAGGCACCAAGCTTTCATTAAGTGATTCTTTTTCCCCCTCTAGGCTACTGTCATAGTCACAGAAGGGACTCTGGGAACGAACCGAGCCCAAGTCACAGGCAATACAGTTTGTAGAACTGTTTGTCTCTTTTGTTGAAGAAAGTGGAAGGTACACGGTGAAAAATGCAAGGAGTTCAGGGAGAGAAGGGACTCGCAGTTCATACGGTTGAATGGAATCAAATTGGAGACAATTCTTGCTTCTGCCAGTGTTTCTCTGGGATGTTGACAGGTCACTTGCAGGAAACTTTAGAAGTGTCCATTCCGTTCCTTATTTTCCCAGTAGCCAGTTTGAAACATCTTGTCCTCCTTTGCAGAAGAGCTAAGTGTTGTTGAAGTACAGCTGAGATCTATTACAGCTTTACTTGAGGCATATGGAGTGCCGGAAAACCGAAAGATCTCAGATTAAGTGCCCAAAAAACAGTGGATGCTTTGCATATTTTTAGGCTAATCCCTGGAACTAATAATCCTCTCCCATTTTGCAGGAATGTTAAGCAGATTTATTGTTTGATGAGGAGAGAAGGAAACTTGTCAGAAGGAAAAGAAAATGATTTCAAATTTAGTATAGGATTGGATATATTAAATAAGTAACTAGAACTCAAATTGATGGGGATAAAAAAAAAAAATGACTGCCTATTCGGTGAGCCCTGCCCAGTGTGTCCACAGAGACAGAATCTTGAAGAAAAAAAAAAAAAAGTTACTTCATGTTTAAGGCTGTCCATATGTATATCAGGTCACAGAGAGGATTACACAGATATCCTTAGTTGAAGCTTTTTTTTTTTACTTTTATTGCATGACTTTACTGCTTGTTTTTCCAATGTAGCGCACATTTCTTCCCCCAACTACTCTCAACAGTGTGATATATTTGAATAAATCTCAGTCACAGTGTAAGTCGACCCAAAATGTCTGCAATTCACCATTCATTTATGCTCCTGCTTGCTCAGTCTCTCCCGCTGTCTCCCTCTCTCAGCTCTTTGATATTCTGCACTGTTTTGGAGTGTTGCGTAGACAGCAGCTACAAATTAAGCGAGCTGAAGAGAGATCAGAGTTAAATGCAGAGGCTTGCTGTAGGTCCTCGCCATTAACCGTTTCACAGCGGTATTCAGGAAATCACTGAAGACTTGTAATCACACTGAAAAATGAAAACCAAATACAGAATCGAATGTTGGAGCCAGCAATCAAATGATTTCATTTATAAATTATGAGTCCCGGTTCCTTATTTATTGGCATCACGTAATGTGTATTGTATGTATTTCTGTCTGGTTTTGTCTCTGGGTAATGCCATAGGAACAGACCACAGTGGTTTTTTCGTTTTTAAATAATGCTAAGGTGAAATACGCTTTCAAGTCAATATTGGTTTTATGTCAACTTACTGGAATGCTCCTGAACTCTACAATTCAGTTTTATGTTGACCAGAGCACAGAAGAAGTGTTGCTGTGAAAGTTCATTCTGATTTGTTGACATCGTTTGATTTAACTCCAGTTCTTTCTTCCTTTTTTCAGCTGTGCTTCAGTAGTCCAGCCCCAGTCAGCAAAGCACTGAAGCAGAGGCTTTGTTTTAAGCATGTGCTTAACTCCCTATGGACAAGCTGCAGTGTGAGCTTGATCTTCCCTGCTTTTCTCAATAGGGAAAGACTTAAGCAAGTACATAAATGTTTTGTTGTAACAGGAGCTTCTGCAAATACTCTAGTGAGCAAGTTTCCTGCCAGCGGTGTTCAGGGAGTGAATTTCTGAAACAGAAGTTTTACAGTCAAATTGTAATTGGTATAGTTTCTGTTCATACTCCTGAAAACAGCAGAGGGAAGTCTGTGATACTTAGATGCCAATTGAATTTTTGAGTTTGAATGAAAGCGCTTCAAACTGAGAGTGATTCACAAAAAATCTCTCAGCAATTCTGAACAAAGCCAGCAAGCTGAAATCGAAGAAATTCAGTACAAATGCTGTACCTATTTTGGTCAGGCGCTCTGCAGCTGTACTCCCAGCCTTGGGGTTTGTTTTCCAGATACTTGAGATAAACTGACTGAAACGACAGAATTAATTTGAAGCCAAGTTTTTTGGATCTGTTTTATTGCAGGTGTTTCAGCCCAGCTCACCAGCACGCGGCTGCGTAGAAACACCTCGGTGGGAACACCCTTTTGGATGGCACCTGAGGTAGGCAGGCATTCCTGTCCGGGTTGTTTCCATACATTGCAATGCACACTTTGTGGCCACTTCCATGTAGTAAGAGAAAAGGGTATATTTTCTTCCCTCTCCTGTGGCTGTATTTCTGCACTACTCTACATCTAGGCCCCTGTTCAGTAAAATGAATGCGCTATTAGAATATATAAAATGAATTTCTAATAATCTTTGTCTGCAAATAACAGAATCTCTTTGAAAATTTTGCGACTTTCCAATCAAATACTGTATATTTTGGTGTGCTTGTCTGCGCCTCTAAATAGAGACTGGGAGGAGAAGGAGGAATTTCAGTATTCTTACAGCCTTGCCGTAGGACTTGCAAAACCCTGACTCAGCTCTATGTCCTTTAATGTTAATCACTGACTGGGGACCTACGTTCTTGACACACGGACTGGCATAGATTAAAAATGGAGAAAAATAATTTAGCCCAGTATCTTAGACCATATTTTTACATACTCCTCCCCAGACATAACCCTTTTTCTTCTATTTCATGAAGCTCTAGAAAGTTTTAACACACTGTTGAACAAGTCCCTTGTGTACTTTCCCTAAATTTGATGTGAAAGATGTTAATCCTCAGGCTCCCTGCTTTAAGAGACAAAAAATACTTTTGTAAGGTGTAGGTTACAAAATTAAAAAGTAAAGAATGAAAATGGAATGATCTGTTGATTTGTATTGTTAAACTTTCATAACAGTAGTAGCTTTATTTTTGTTGAAGGCCTTTAGACTTATTTGAATCTTGGGGAATTTGGGATGGAATTTGTATCTGTTGCAAATGCAAACAGGTCTGTTTCTGTGTGTCAAACATTTAAAAGTTCATGCAAAGATGTTTTGAAACATTTTATACGTTTTTATACATCTATTTCTGTTGCTAAGGAAGGCTGATTATAGCTGAGCAGAGAAAAGAAGCTGCTGTAACAAATCCAAAATTGATCTTGCACAGTCTCACAAAGAATGGTTGATATTTTACCATCTCCATAACAACCAGCTGACGTCACAAAGGAGACACAAGATACCTTAGAAACCACTGTGCAAGCATTATTTATGGAATCACCTTGGTTGGAGACATTCTGAAACCTTTATAAAATACTCCTTTATATAATAACGGACATGTGAAATATTTTATTGAACTCGGATTATTAGAAGTTATTTTTACAGCACTGGCTTTCTTGAATAATTGCCATCAAAGGCAGTAATCATACTGAATTTATTTTCCCACCCTACTTGAAAATCCTCATTCTTGAGGTAAAAAGCGAAAAGAAATAAGCAGAGATTTTGATCTGAAAAATTTTAACCTGCAAATACAGCACAGGTGTAACCAAGGTGTGTCATGTGCGCAGAACATCAAAACAGGGGCAGAGGCAGCTTTGAATGCTTCCTATTTTGAAAAGATTTGTCAAAATAACTGAGGCCGTACCGTAAGCATAATAAATCCTATCACATTTGCATACCTGTGTGAGCCAGGCTGATCAGGCTTCATGTACCAATCTGCAAAAGAGCTGTGAGTTGCTCACATTTCCACGATGCTGCTGTTGAAATGGCTTTTCGATGACGAGTTGTGTAACACTGGTGCTCCAGTCACTACAGTCGCTTTCTTTGAGTTCATGCGAATGACACATTTCAACCAACGTGCAAGGTGCAGTTTACCTTTCTCCTGGGGAGATCTTTCTGGTATTTCTAAAACGTGCAGCCAGATGAAAGATTAGGACTGCAAGAAGCTGAAAAAATTTGTTTGGGTAACAGTGTATTAGCAACAGTGTTTTCTGGATGAGACTGGGGTGAGCTCAGTGAAGAGCAGAAAAGCACTTAACGCTCGCAGAAATCTTGCTGCCTGGAGGTTTTGATGTAGAGTAGAATCTGTGTCTAACCTCAAAATACCATAAAATAACTGGAGAGGAAGGAAATGTCAGTAATCAGAGAAATAGAAAGCATGAAGGCTAGGAAGTGTTTTACTTTTTTAAATTTGTACTTTTTCTCTATGTGTGTGAAACATAGGAGCCTCAGTGAATGCGTAAGGCAATTGTGGGACCTCATCTTATCTAAGGGTGAGAAAGATGGATTTAATCTGAAGGGGGAGTGGAGAGGGGATATGAAAAAGCTTGCCTTGGAGGAAAAGACTACAGGAGTGTTTTCAGAGAAATGAACTTTGTGAAATGAAGCTGACAGGGTGTATTTTCCAGGGTAAACTCCAGAAAAATAAAATCTGGAGAAAAACGATGCGAGATATTCAGGCTGGTAGATAGGAATGACTGGCTGTAAGCAGGAGACAAATATACTGGAAATTAGAATTACTAGGTCAGACAGGATCAGGAACAGTCTGTATAATAAGGAAAACCATCGTATTTAAGATGAAGTTTGCAAAATGCATCAAAGGGATTATATGACATGGTACTTCCAGTAGCAAGAGTTCATAGGGAAATAGCAGTGACAGAGGGTGGCGTAGGGTGTTCTGTTCTGATCAGTGTTCTTACTGGCAGCACGAAAAGCAGCAGCTTTACAGTTTTGAGTGACTCAAACATCTTAGAGGGCTCTTTTTTTCTGATGACTGTGAGGCTTGTTCAGCAGCAGCAGGACAAATCTTTTTGATTTGTCCTTGAGCATTTGTTCTGAGCAGAGCGTGTGATTAACAAAAATGTTGCTGAAAAATGAAAATACAAGGAAAAACTAGACTGTGTGGAAGCAACAGAGGAAGTTGACAAGGATGAGTCAGTTTGAGAGCAGCTTTAAAGTAGACTCACTGAATCAGTCGTGACTGTTTAACCTAATTACTGTTGTCTCACACTTACATGTAGGAACTGGAACACTGAGTACAGGCATGCCAAAAAATGATAAATAAGGCAGGATGGTTAAAGTATGGTGGGTGTTTAAAGCTGCCTGTTGCCAAACATTTAAGTTACCTTAAATCTGCTTCTGCTGTGCTGAAATAAATTGCGTGGAACGCTAGCAGGAGGAATCAGATTTGAAATTTGGAACTGCACTGCCTTTACATCTTGTAAGATAAAACTTAACATGTAAAATATAGTTCAAATAGAGTTACAGTTTTCCTTCCCCCCCCCTATAATTACAGTATCGTGATCTAGCTGGAAACTTGACTCTTGAAACAAGCTAAGTTAGAATCTGTACATCTGTACTTTTCGTTGGCCCAAATCTAGTTTTAAAAACAGAAGTAGGAAAAGGAAAAGATACTTGAAGTGAGAAAGAAGTGGAGAGATGCTGAAGGTGATTTAAAACCACAGAGGGTATGCTGTTATATTTTACTGATAACTGCTCAAAAAATGACAATGGTTCATCCATAAGTAAGTCTTAAAAGGAACATAATTAAAACATAGCTGATCCTTTGAAGAATTATGTATTGAAATATGACCAATATATGAAGGGAAGGGTGCGATACACATGGTAGACAAGGTTGAGACATTGGTAAAGGCATCGCATGAGTTCTGTAATGACGAATTAACCACAGGTAAAATTTTCACCTTGTTTTGCTATTGATTTCAGAGGGATTTCAGATGTCACAGTATTATTTAAAGCTGTTTCAACTCTGTATTTTACATATTTCTTACCATCTTGCCAAAATGAGGTAGTGATTAGTAAGACTGCCCCAGAGATAACAGATTGTTTTCCTTCCCCCTGCTGAATGAAGGCATACTTTCTCGGATAAAATTCATCAGAACACATTTCTGAAGTGTTGGAACAATAGGTGACTAGTTTAAATTGTCTTTATTTTTCAGATGTTATTTTGTATTTTTTTTTTTTTATTTTAAATCTGATCATCATTTCGGTACAATGCTGTGCCTCTGCATCATCTAAAGAAAAATCAACCAATCTGGTAAAAAAAAGCACTCCAAGAAGTCATTTACATTAATGTAGTTGAAAAATATATAAAGGGAAAAAAATCTGGTTTTACAAAGACTTATAGCAGCTTTTCAACTGAAGTCAACATTCGTTACAGTAAGGGCTGTATTCAGACCTTAGAATTTGGTCCAAATAACATTTTTCTTTGGGTAGATCAGGGCTGATTGCTCTTATTTACCTCTCTGTTGTAGGAGAAATGAAAAAATTACAAGAAAAGACCATTTAAGAGTAAATACATTTCACGTATAGTTAAATACTGATATGGAAAAACAGCATAGAAAAGATAACCCCATCACTAACCTGGGCTATGTTTTTAATTAACTCTAAACGAGCACAGTGACACTTTCCTCTGAAACTATTGAATATATTCTCATTTTGTCACACTTCAGCCTAGCTTATTTGCCAGCCCTTTGCTTACATTGTGGGTCTCAAGGTCAGCATCCTGTTAATAGCTCTCGGTCTCTTCACTTTAATTACTTTTTAGCTAAAATTAGCTCTTCTGATACGCACATTTTGACTACACTTTTAGATGCCAGCTAAGCATGGAATTTTGTAAATGCTGATTTATAATGAACTGTAGGAATCCACCACTCAGTATAAATAGGATGTAAATTTCAAGAATATATACATATTTATTTGAAAACAGTCATACAGTGAAACAGTGTGTGTATTTTGTGAGGAAAAAAAACGTAAGAAATGATGTACCTTCTCTAATAAGGAAAAGTTTGAAAATATTTCCTTATAACATCTTCCATGAAGATGGAATAACTATTCTCTTACAGATAATAAAATAGATTACTGAATTAGCTCTTACTACAGTGGTTTGGGTTTTTTACCTCATAAATTACAGTGAATGAAATAAGATTGAAAATGTAATTTACATAAAAAAACCTGAATGCTCTTACGTAGGAACATCACAGATTGGAATAGAGAAAACTTCTGCTACTTTTACAGAATTTGTATTTATCTGGCACCATGATTAATTAATAGTGAAATATTTGAAAATCCCACATGTTTAGCAGGTAAAAACACTAAATGTGGTGAATGTTAAAGAATGATAGGAATAAATAATTCATAACATAGATTTTTGTTACGTTGTGATTTGAACAATTGCTTGTTGTTTACTCTCACTGTATTTATGACAGCAGATGAGGCTTAGGGTGTAAAGGAATTGCTCAGTTGCCATACATTTTGAAATTACATCCCTGCTTTCAAATGGTTAAAGTTGTAGGACACTGTGGTGTGTTTAGAAATTCTTTTTAGGAAATATTAGCTATCCTCTTGAAATGTGTCACTGAGTCTGCAGACTCTGGTCCTCTGGTACATGTGGTGAATAGGTATGGGGCACACTGGGGAAGAACCTTTAGGGAGTAAGTGTGGGAAGGCAGAGGGAGGAAGAGTGGGAACCATTGCTCTAAATAGATAGGGCAAGACTGTTTGGGAAAACTGAGCGACAAAGGAGTGAAACTGTTTTCTTCAGGACTTAGAGCAGGTCAATGGCAGAATGTGGGATAGAGTTAGATTCTAAATGGCTGCATGTGACTGAAATGCCTGTGACTCTGAGATGCCATGACTGGCATGATTTAAACAAAGTTGTCTTTTGGGGAACACACATCTTTAGAAACTGAATAAAGAAACAAAATAAATGGCAGTTTCTGCCCTGGTTTTGGTTTGTTTTTTTTTTCCCCTCCTCACTTTCTTAATTTGCTGTGGCTCTCAAACTCAAGCTTTAAGAAGCTGCAGTAGTAAGGAGTTACACTGCTTAAGGTTCAGGAGGAAAGCAGTGGAATTCAGAAAGCTGAATTGGAATAGAGAGGTTTCTTTAAAGGACGTGGCACACAGGAGGAAGGACAGAGCGCAGCAGGACAGCACTGGTGAGCTCTCGTGCAGAGTGGGATCTGGCAGAATGGCGAGAGTGACCTCCTTGTGGGCAAGCATGGCAGGAGAGGGTTGAAAAGGACATGACAGCTGAAGGCAACCTCAGGGAACCTTGCCAGTAACCTTGATAACATGGCCACAGTCTTGTGAGGGGATGTGGAGTGGTAGCTAATGCTTCTCTTTTGTTCTAAACAGCACCTTTGGAGGGATTGTAAGATTTTCACGTAGGGTCTTCAAAGATCTAAAAACCAAAACAAAAACAGTAGAGAAAATCATGTCAGTACCATATGGTCCTGCATATTTCTCTACATGAAATGTGTTTATTTATGAGGCTGGAGTTGCATCCGAGTTTTCAGTTTCTTTATGAAACACCATTTACAAATCTTTTGAGGTGTGTAGTGTATAACCTTACTGCTCAGGAGTAGATCTGAAACAAAATGTGTCAATAACATTAGTATCAGTACTGCTAAGGCTGTGACGGGCTTGTGGTATAAAGCAAAACAGATTTGTATGCTTGAATTAAGTATTATGTTTCCCTGTGAATGTAGCCTGCTGCCAGTGCACTCTAATGGTTTTAGGAATATTTCACTTGGGTGACTTAAAAATAAAAATAGATTACTTGCAGCTGTTAAAACACAGTTGACTACTTGACGTACAGTTTATTTTCTATGAATCAACATTAATTGTGGTAATTACTCCTGAGAATTATTTTAAATCATTACTTTTTGTTTTGGTGACATTTCTAACAATGTAATAATTTTCTGATACGTCATGGAAAAATTTGTATGATTATCATAAGTAACTAAAATCCAAATAAGAAAATGAGGGAATATAGAACCGATTTCAATCACAAAATTGCTCTTTTGTTTTTTTAAAAATTATGTGAGTGTGCTTGATGGGAGGAAGGAAGGGATAGAGATAGATACCGGTTTGGTCTTGATAATTCATTATTCTCAATACTGCTACATGCTCTCAGGAGCGACTTTTTTTTTCCCCCCTCCCAGTGCACAGGAATTAGAACTTAATATTATATTTCCTATGTAGATAAATTAAGTTGAGTTGCATAATGTCAGGTGGAGCGCAGGAGTTCAGCTGATTTATTTCATTTGGCTTGCACAGCTAGCAATTTTGTTCTCCTTGCAGCAAGGGTAACAATTTTGTGCCCCATTCATTTTACACACGCAGTGCTTTTCAGCGTTGTGCTCGCACACCTCATAAGCTGCTTAGTTAGCTACGTCAGCTGAGCGCAGCACCGCCTTTCTTCAGGAGCATCAACCTCTTTAACTCCAGGCTCCGTTCTGCGGGCAGGTCACCAGCACTGATGGTGTAGCACACTATCAGTCTCCAGGTAGCACATCTGTACTGCTCTGATGGGTTTTGTGTGTGCTTGCAGCTATACTTTGTGCGTGCGCTGCATAGACTGAGGCAAAATGAAAGTAAGTTCATGTTTAAAAATTCTGGGTAACCTTAAAAGGGCTTGATGTATTTTTCTTCAGCTAAGCATATGTATAGCTGCTTCTCTGCCCACAAGTCAGTATGACCGCTGTACAAATAACAGCTAGTTCTCTGTATTACCTGCTTTCCTTTTAAATCTGTGATCTACTTATGGGCTTGCTGAAGTTCAAAGAAATCTTTGCATTGATTTCAGAACAAGTGAAATTATATCCTTGAATATAAAATCTTCTTGTCAGGGTGTGAATCATCTTGCAAATCTCTGTGACAAAGTTCTGTGTTTCTGTAGAAGCGATAAATCACACAGATTGCCTAACCACTGATTTCTCTAAATTCCCTCCAGTTAGTGTCACTGATCTGTTTATGTGCTGTCTTTGCCAGACTAGTGAATTCCCCTCACCTCACTCTGTCCCAGTGCTACCCTCAGCACATTTTCTGGTTCTTTGTGTGGTGTTCAGGTGCTTTGCTTCCCACGGCAGTGTGGCTGGACATCAAATCATGATGCAATTACAACTAACACAAAAGGTGACAGCCTGTCTCCTTAGCAACCTGGGCCACTGTGTGCAGGTAACCAGCCCCTGCCAAAGTGAAAGACTTGGGACTTATTCCCATGGTGTTTACTGGCAAATCCCAAGATTAACTACATCACCCCCTGAAGCTTCGGCATCAACATACTGTTTGCAGCAAAGCAAACTGCCTCTTCTTTTTCGCTTGTACGAGCAGGGAAGGATTTTGCTGGATATAAAATAGGCACAGATGTGATGATGCCTTTGCACAGGGTAGTGAAAGGAAGTAGCATTTTCTTCAGTTTCAGATCATTTCTTCTGGCCTCTCTGTCTTCGTGCTCCACTAGGCAGAGCAGGCATCAGCAGTGCTGAGAGGCACTCAGCTCTAGAACTCCAACCGAAAAGGACAGATGTTTCAGAAAAATAGGAATCTCTGAGTTCCTGATAGAGACAGGGATATAATAAAAGATAAGTCAGTGGCATTTTTCCTTTTTGTGTCTGGCTTTTAGAGATTTTTGCTCTGCAGGGAGTTGCAATAGTTTTCAAGGCAAAACAGGACTGGAGCATTCCCAAGGACTTAACTTGTATACTAGGACTGAGAGAACCCTTTCTTCTTCAGATTTCAAAGCAGAGTGTTATCTGCTAGCCAACATGGAAAGCAAACTGCTGATGTACACCTTTCATCAAGGAAAAGGCACTAAAATTTCTTGCCTTAAAAATTGAAACTAGTGGCATTTGTGATTCTCTAAGTGATGCGTAAGTTGGTAAGATTCTAATAACAAATTCCACGGAAACTGAAAATGTGTTTCAATCCAAAGTGATCATTAAATTCCTATACATGCTGTATATTCAGCATCAGAAGAGCAGTTTGGTTTGTATGTTTTCTGTGAGGCTGATCTCACTATAACCAAGCTGTCTAAAACATACTGGGTTGCATGGTCCACTGACTATAAAGTTTTGTAAACAAAGAGAATGCAGATTAAGGGGAATATTTTTCTAGAAGGATCAGTGCAGGCTCTGGTATTAGGATAGAGGAGAATCTCATAGTATTTAATTTCCCTGGTTCAAGTGCCGTTTTTTGCCACAGTGTCATTTTACTGTCGTGTACCGTATTTACTGGAGGTGTAGCTGTTAACTGTGGAGCAGGAAAAATACAAAGATGTGTTATAGATCCCTTTCTCTTTGTTTGGTAGGTAATACATTGTGAAGCTGAGAAAAGCTCAAAGGCTGGCTTTTTCTTTTTTTGAGACAGCAATTGCAGTATATTTTCTTCCCTTCATTCATTATAAGTGCAAAGCCCTCTGATGCTCGTAGTATATTTTAGTGTCCCTTGTTAAACTTTCTAAAAGTGAGACACATGGCAGATTTTGCCATTGGCCTGTAGTTAGAAGCAATTGAGATGCACTTATAGTGGGGAAAAAAAGTGGTGGTGTCTTTGAATGTGGGAGACCAGCTGTGTTTGTGGCACTGCTGCCTTAAGTCCAGTGTGACCTTGAGCGAGATTTTCTTTTCCTTCCCTTGAAAATGAAAAAAATATTCCTCTGCGTCATAAATAACTGAGAAAAACTAGACAAATATTTTAAAAGAATTAGCATACTGATGAAAACCAAGCAGCTTCTGAGATAGTCGCTTGCAAGAGATGGACTCTAGCAGCTTTTAAACCAAGCAGACAAATATTTTTTTCATGTGTTAAAAAAAGGAGAACACGGTGTGTTTAGTTAGTCACATATGGATAAGCTGCTCATAACTTCTGAGTGATGGTTGTGGAAGCTTACTTGTATGATTTATTTTTTTGTTTGTTTGTTTTATTTGAGATGGTGTCCTTGAGTATACAGATGATTTGGGGAACTGTGTAAAGAAACAAAAATAATCAAGAAATACAAGCTTCCCTTTCAGTCTGAGCAAAACTGCAAGGAAAGAAACGCCAGCCAACACCAATACAGCCTCTTTAAAATGTATTAAAGTATCTCTGATAGATCTCCACACAGACTTTCTTACAAATTTCTTACATCAAATTTGATTTCTTTCCTTCTCTCTAAGGCGTAGTGTAAGGAGATCAAATCATCATATAGGCCTTTGAAATAAGGGTGGTGGTTTAAAGCGCTCTGCTTGAGTTGTGCTGAATCTATGTACTGCACACTAAGACTCATCTTGTTTAAGAGATGGAGGGATCTCTGGGATGAGATCAAGGCTATAATGAACTCTTTGAAGACCTAAGAAATATTTCAGAGCTTTCACTGAAGGCATTTTGTTGAAGAGAAGGGAGACAATAAAATGATGTTTGTGTGACAGCTTTGAAAAACACGGCATTAGCTCCCAAAAGGCTGCCTCTTCGAGTTGAAGAAAAAATTCCTGAACCCTCTTTTGCAGTTCTTCCTTTCGTTTTCCCCCATCCTGTTTATTCAATAGTTGATGTGTAGGGGAATGGGCATGCATGTTTTTCTCAGATGGTTTGCAGGCATTTTGCGGACCACTTTTTCATGTCTTATAGATAACCAGTGTTCCTCAGACAATACTTAAGACACATTGGTTTAATACTCTATCAGAAGATTCTTTGACATGACAGCAATAAAGGGGAAATGCCACTGTCAGTAGAGTATGAAAATTATTTGGCATATTTAGCTGGAAATAATGAAGAGAGAGAGAGATCTCATCTTGTCAAAACATTGACAGAACATTCAGGAAGGGTCTTAATTTTTCTGGAATGATTTGCTGTAGGAAAAGGATAGCAAAGGAATTAACTAATGTCCAACTTTACTACCGAAACAAAATAAATACACATTTTGGTATTATTTTAACTAGTATGTTGAACACTCCTGATTTCTGGTAAAATAAATGATGGGTGCTGTATGTTGGGGTCATGAGTCCCAGAGTAAGAGGTGGACAGGTCCTATAGGCCTGTTGGGTAGAATCTCTACCAGAGGCAGGGATGCTGACTCGCATGTTGACATCTCTGCAAAGCATTGTCCCACATTGAAGCCTCGACACAAGAACTCAGAAGTAATACAGAAGTGGGAAAAAAAAACCGAAACAGTCTTCTAGAACATAGATGCAACCACCCTAAGACATGCTGTCAGGAGTTCTGTTTATCTTAAGTATAACTTAATAACAATACTTAAAACTATGAGAAAAATCGTGGGAGCCGATACTGGCAATACACGAGGAGCTGACAGATTTTCAAAGCAGTTCATCTAACTAATGAGACTGGAGAAGATAAACATGAGACAAGATTCCAAATCATGATAGGATAAAAGGCAGTGAAGCTGCAATTTTTGTCTCATTCTTTTGCAAAGATCATGGCTAAATTAAAACTTCAGTATGAATCTCGCGTTTCTATGTACAACTTTTTCTAGCTTAGATGACTAGTTAGTTTATGCTTAGAATGCAAACAGTGGGTTAGCTAGAAGTGTCCGTTAAGTTTGTGATGTAAAACAGTTCTGATGTTCCAGGAGAGATTCCTGTTAACTTCATTTTTTTTTGTCTTAGACAGGGCGGATGGCATGTTAATTAAGATTTTTTAAAAACTACTCAAATCTAGCAGAGGCAAACTAAAAACCCATAAATTGGCAGAAAAGACTGAAGGAATATTCCTATCTAAAAAACAGCTGTACAAATCAGTCTGTCCTCATGAATAGTCATAGAAGTTAATAAGAATAACATCAGTAGGGTTCTCTGCTATTGTGATGGGTTTCTGTAAGAAGTGCTTTCAAAAACATTATTTAGTAATGTGTTTGGTGTTGGTATTTGAAGCATCCATTGGACTTAATATATTTTTTTAAAAAGAGGGAGAATTTTTTCAAAGAAAACAAACCTAAGTTCTAATTTACTGTTACATTATTGTGGGTTTTTTCCTAACTGGAATATACAGGCAAAGAGATGGATTTGAAAGCTCCATGGGAATTTAGCCATGACTCAATAAAGTACTCTCATGTCACGCTAGGATGATGTAAATTGTACATTAGGTTAAAGCGTGGTTTTCTCTGCTTTTTTTTCTGATAGGTCATTGCTTGTGAACAACAGTATGACTACTCATACGATGCTCGGTGTGACGTATGGTCCTTGGGAATAACAGCTATTGAACTGGGGGATGGAGACCCTCCTTTATTTGACATGCATCCGGTGAAAACCCTTTTTAAAATTCCAAGGTAGGGCACTAGATGGCTCTCTTCACTCACGAGTTTGTTCAAAAGCAGTCTAGTCACAGGAGAAAAATATTTGGTAAACATTCGTGCTTCAAATCCTAAGGATCAGGCATAGGAAAAAAACATTAAAAAGCTGTGATGTTAAAGACTTTTTTTTTCCGGCTAGAGTTCTGCATTAATTTATATTTAGAATGCCTTGAAATAATAAAGACTTAGGTACTTCTTTTAGTCTTGTCTTAGAATATAACATACAATACCAGGTACCTTCTTAGCTACTGTTGATGAAAACATTTCTTTAAAAAGAGGAGGAAGCCAACATTTGTAACTGTTGAATAACGTTCTTAAATGTTTTTCACCTAGAGTCTAAGGCTTGTTTTTACTGTGGAAGAAAGCCATAGAATTCTGACACTGCTGTGGAGCAGCCTGTCAGTTTCAGCAAACTGTAGTCATCATTTATTTTTTCTTTTACACAAGGGTGTTAAAATGGGAAGGTTTGGATTGTCTTACGTGGGTATGGAAAAGGCACAGAAATTCCCTCTATGTATAGTCATGTAAATTAGCTGTGTTATTTCATACTATCTATTTTTGATTTCATTTTGTTTTCATTTCATTGAGCCTTCCTGAATAACTTAAGATGAGATCGACAGTGTAAAATAAGAGTTTAACAACAGAACAGTTGTAATAATAGAAGAAATATAGAAAGAATTGGTCTGTCATCGATTGGGCTGGCATGTACTTGTCTTCGCCACATTTTCCTGGAAAAGAAAGGATCGCCGCTGACTGATAACAGTTTAAAACCTTCGGCAATACAAGTGTTTGACCTTTTGTTATCTCCACAATTATCACAGGCTTTTAAATTTTCTTCTGATTGCAATTTGCATTTCTGATTAAGTCTATTTATATGCAGATGTGGTTGTGCTGGGCTCTGCGTCATACGGTTATCTCCTTCTACCCAGCTCAGACATGAACTGCCACCACTCTTGCAGAATTATTCATACTGAAGTGGCAGCTCATCTTGTTGCCTTTGCACAAGTGTAAAGCAGGTCCTAGCAATTAAAGCAGCAATTCAGATTACTAAATCAATATCTATAAATTTTATCAGCGCTCAAAACAGTTTAAAAGAGCAGTAGTCATACCAGAAGTAGTAGCAAGCAATAGAAAAATACATTGAATTGAGCATATAGAGGCTTTGATTTCTATCTATAATTTACTCCTTTTCCAATTTGCTGTTGCATCTCTGTATGACTTACCAAAACAAAGGTGAAGTATCTATCTGATGAATTAAACATTAGGTACATTTACTAGATAGAATGGTAGCAGTTTTTAAGTCAAGGGATTTCCCTCCGCTTTGCATTTTATGAGCTATAACCCTGCTGCTGCTAACTATGCATTCATGTTAAATAAAGTGGACTCTGATGCATGATATGAAATTATTAATAATTAAAGATATTAAACAGAATAAGCCTCAATACTGGACCCTGAGGAACACCACTTGTGACTGGCCACCAACTGGACTTAACTCCATTCACCACCACTTTTTTTGGCCCAGCCATTCAGGCAGTTTTTCACCCAGAGAAGAGTACATTCATCCAAGCCATGAGCAACCAATTTCTCCAGGAGGATGCTGTGGGAAACTGCATCAAATGCTTTACTAAAATCCAGGTAGATGACATCCACAGCCTTTTCGTCATCCACTAAGTGAGTCACCTTGTCATAGAAAGAGATCGGGTTAATCAAGCAGGACCTGTCTTTCATAAACCCATGCTGGCTGGGCCTGAGCCCTTGGTTGTCCTGTACATGTCTCATGATGGCACTCAAGATGACCTGCTCCATAACCTTCCCTGGCCCATTAATACTGGAGTACAATGGAGCTGAATGCTAAGGTACTTACTTCTAATTCTGAGACTCTAGAGGTAGTTTCAGGGCCTGGGTCATATAACTTATTATATAAGTCCAACCTTGTGTATATACCCATACTCTTAATTTCTGACAGAGACATACATAATTTCATTTATCGATAACAGCTCCTCTTTCAGCTGTGGTTTCTTGTGGTTTGATGTGAAACTGGCAAAGCAGGTTTCATCTATTGTTAAATTTACTAAATGCACTAATACCGAAGGACACCAAATTATGCTGCACAGTTATGGTGTAACTGTGGTTCCCTACAGTCAAGCTCCATTTTATCTGGAACTTTAAAAAGCTACTGCCAATAATGAGCAACAGATGTATTGGGCTATTGATTTACTGCATGTATGTGATTTATTTATGTGTTCTCTCAGGATAATTTTTGTCAGTTGGGCTGAATTGACTTTAGTTTGGAGTGGAAGAGGTGAAATTGCTATTCACAGTAAATGACACTTGGACATCACTCAGGCAGAGTTATCAGGAATTATTTCCCTGTTCCTTTGTGTTCTTGACTGCAGTTGATCCATATCTTTCTATTTATACTGTCTTCTGTGTGCTAGACTGGCCTGTTTTGTGTGCTGCTGATTTCTTTATGTAAGCAGAAAACTCAGCAATAGTTTTCAAGTTTTGTTATCAAGCACTGAATAATCTGTTCTCATGAATGTACTTAAAACTGCTAGTAGTGACGAACTTGCCAAAGCTAGCTACAGAAATCTCTGTGTTTGTAGAGACAATAAAGTAGTTAAGTAGCTATGTCGGTTTAGTCATTGGCTTTCTTCTAGGGACAGCCAGTAATTGTGCCATTAGCCTTGGCGTTGAGTTTCAGCTTAGTGAGCTGTGGAGCTGGGTCTTATTCTTAAATGAATATAATTGAAATCAGTTGAGTCTTTACTTTGATTTTATAGGGTTTGAATCAACCACTGAATGATTGATTTTGTACTAACAGTGACAGCATTTATACACTCTCAAGATCTTTTGTCTTCTTGTGTAGAACTCAAATAAGTGCTAGGTTTTTACTGTTCTCATGTGCTAATTTAAGGAGGAAAATGGCAAAAGCTAACAGTAGCTAAACATCCTACACTGTGTTCTCTAAACAAGAAGCAAATAAGGGATTAAATTCAGATGGTACTGGTTACAAAGCCAAAATGCTCTTCCAGTAGGTAAGAAACTACACTTCTCTATTCTTTCTGTACTGTAGTTAGAACCATGGAAGGGAAGGTCAGAATGACACTACTTTTGAAAATTAAATATTCAGCAAAGCATAGGCTAAATTTCAGTTCCCAGGAAACTCTCTGGGGGAGTGAAAACTTTATTCCCAAACTTAAGAGTTCTGTTGAACTTAGCACCTCCAACTAACATAGGTTCTTGTCCGAATTATGTAACTTGAACCAGGGATGGACAAAGCTCTAGGTCGAATGCCTTAGAGGTCTCTGAAGGAACATGGCTGCGGTTGCATCATCGGGCCCCAAGATGTTTGGTTTATGTGGCATTGCTGGAGGCCCTTTATGCCCATTTAAATTCAGATGTATTTTCATCATTTCTATATGAAATATTTTACATTCACCTCTTCGGAGGACATTAACGAAAAGCAACATATCTCACAATAAAACTTTCCAATTGCCATGAACATTCTCTCTCTCCTGTCCTAGGTATGTATCTCATTTGAAGACTGTTGAAATTAAGAGTTTTCCCAGTCATACTGCTAGTATTTATATAGAAATGACGGACCTTGTAGTGATAGCCCTGTGAGCTATCAAATTGGAGAATAGTCCATAAAGCAGAAGTTTGTAAAATGGAAAGTTCTGATGGCACTAAGATGTTTGATTTTTCCATTCTCCATTAGTGCTCCAAGGTTCCAAGCTCTGTATTTTTTTTAAACAGTTTTTATTTTATAGTTTTCACATCTCAGTCTTTTCAGCATTGCTGGAAAAAGATTCAAATACTTTTGTCTCTGATCAGAATCCTGTCTGCTGAAAGTTGTCTTGTTTAAAGGTAGTTCTTAACAGGACATTGTAGATAACAAGGCCTCAATCATGTCTCTGTCTCTCTTTGTCTCTTCCATCTCCTCAATGTGAGCAGCAATTTTCTTGTCTGATTGCTGTGCCTTTCTAAATAAAGAATATGACATCCTTTTTTATTTGCAGTTTTCTTCCTCTGTCTAGTTCAGGGTAAGGATTTTATTACAAAGATTATAGTGAAAGGCCCATAAATGCTTCCGTTAGGTAAATAGCATTAGTTGAAAGACTGCAAACAGATATGTTGCTCTCTGTCCTCCATTTTCAGTATGTTTTAAATTGTAGCTACAACTGTCTGCAGTGTGAAGTGGGTGATAAATGTGCGTTGGTGATCTGATATTGTTGATCCTTCTCCTGAATCAGCCACACACTGTTTCTTAGATCTAGAATTTTGTCTTGCTGCTACCAGAAGTCTCTGCTTGAACAGAACAGTAAAACAGTTTCCTTTCATTGAGTTGAGCAATATAAAAGGTGATTACAGATTAAATTTATCTCAACAAAATAGCGGCTTTCCAGAAGACAGGTGAACCCTCAGAATTCACCAGGTGTCTCAAGTCAGGCATGAAAAATAGGTGATCCCATTGTGCTGCACTCCCCTGAAAACCTGACCAGTATTCCATAGCAGGAGATGCTGGATGCTGAGCACTTTTGAAAACACTGTGTTTTTTAAGGTGTGTATTAACTTTGTACTTTTGATAATATATGCTTAAGCGTCTCACAGTGGCTAATCACTTTTCTTGTCCTACAGAAAATATAATGTCTGCAGCAAGTATCTGATAGCAAAAGTGGAACGAGGAAGAAAATGGCAGTTAAGTCAGATTTTCATTAGACACTAGCCTTCTAGCCACTATTTCTATAGGCATTATGTAGATTTGGAAGAGAATACAAGTTCATTGACCAATGCAATTTTTAAAAACCTCTTTCATTCGTGAACATTTTATTATATAAAAGTGCAGCGTCTTGGAAACAGTTGTGAAACCACATACACGAGACTTATTCGTAAAACTGCTAATGAGAAGGAAGCAGTATCTTAGAGCAAATGTTAATGGTCTGTTTTGCAATGGTGCGCACATTCTCTCTCATCAAAATGAATTCTTGGATCTAAATCATAAATCTCTTGAAAAGGGACCTCCAGTGCCTAGAGATAGAGATAAATCACACTGCGAAGACACTGAACCATGAAATGATTCTGTTAACATGTCATCTGTCTAGAATATATTTTCAAATCTCCAACAGAAGGGTCTAAATTAGGAAGGGAAGGTGGCCTAGTAAAGTTGGTAATTTGGGAGTTGATACTTTTAACCTATTCCATCTGCTGCCGCTACTTAGGTGTGTCTCTTTTGGCAAAATATTACGAAGTAAAAGATTCTCAAATACCATTACACCTAAGCTTTTTAAAGTACAACAGGTCCATACATTTTTCAAATGATATTATCTTGTGAGAAATGTTACATCATATCAGCACAATCTCTTAAGGTAGCAGTGATGTGAAATCTTGAAAAGTAATGGCTGTGAAAAGTAACGTGGCAAAGAGGAACTAGAAATTTTACACTGTAGTCTGGAAAGAGTGGGTGTATATATTGGTGTAAAGTGAGGATTTCAGGTCATATTGCAGAGATCCTATCTCTTTAGAATTCTACTTACAGTGAGGTTGTCAATTAAGAGCAATTTTCTAAGTTACACTGGCAGCTGACACGAACAGAAACTGAACCAAATTCTCCTCTTGTGTCTTTGTCAGTCAGGGGTTGCTCTTCTGAAAGTAGCAGAAAGCACCTGTTTTAAAACTAATTGTTGATAAGAAATGGTTATTTCATTTTGTAACTGACAAAACCTGAGAATGAAATGAAAGTTCATTAAAAATTATTGTGCTTCATTCATTTTTAAATAGCTTGTGAGTACTCATTGAATAATGTAGTTCTTCACCCGTGTTGTACTGTGTTGAGACCTCAAGCTCTTGGGAGTGCTTGTTAGTTTGAATTTAGTGATGCTTGACTGCTTCAGGAGCTGACCTGGCTCTAGTAGAACCAAACCTGGTGTCTCCACCTCCTACCCAATCACAACTTCAGCTTCCCAGTAGTTTTCAGGTAGGCTGTATAATTATCTTTATACTTTCTGTACAAATATACACTTTGTCTTTAATGTTGGTGTAATGATCGTTGAAGTTCCTTAAGAGTACTCAGTTATTTTCATTTCTGAGGTATGATCATGTCAAGAGAAAGAACAGACTATCTTCAATAGGTACTATGACTGTGGGCCAGTCATGTGAGGTAGTGGAATTAATAACATGCTTTGTTTTAGTGTGGAGCACCTGGTGTAGTACAGGTAGTTTCATTCATCTGAACGGGTAAGAACCGTTGTGGGGATGTTATTTTTCGTAGGTAACATTTAAATATTAACATTTTCTAACATAGCCTTTCATATTGCAGCTGGCTGGCTGGCTTTACCAGCTTTCTCATTTTGCCATCTGCATTGGCACCAATATATCACGTAGCATATGCTTTTACTGCTCTTGCTTGGAACAGGAAAGAAATAGAAGTATGTGTTGTAGGACAGTAAAGCTTAGAGTTGATCGCTTTTGTGAAACAAAAGTCAAAAGCATTAATAGAAGTGTAGTTATTTAAAACAAAGTGTTTAAAGTAATTAAAGGGATATGCTTAATTTATTCTTTGGACTTTAATTACTTTGTGATAGTATTTTTATAGAAAATCCCAAATACTAAAAATATAAGGTGAGACATTACATCTAAGAGTACTGTGGAAGTATCTAATGAGCATAAATACAAAGTCCTCAGGATCCTCCTTGGTTGGTATGTGAATAGCAAAGCAGTTCAAGGATAGAGTCTATCTGTAGGTGGTAAAGAATACAGATCTGTGACTGAGGATTAGAAAGGTCGGTCACTGCTAGTTCTTCATCAGGCTACAGACTCATATAATCTTGAACACATCAAATATGATTAGATTTTGAAAATATAGGTCCCTAAATATGTTGTTGGGTAGCTACTGGAACTCCCAGGAAGCACTTCTGTGTTTCATTTCTGTTAAAATTATTTCAATTTCCGTTTTGTGTTTGATTTTTCCAAGGAGTTCAGGATCACTGATTTCACAGAAATTGAGCATTGATGTGTTTTCGAAAATGTCAGTAAGTGTGTGTGCTTGGCTATTTCTTCCACAGAATGGTGCAGGTTGGAAGGAACCTCTGGGCATCATCCTGTTCAAGCCTCCTGCTGAACCTGAGTCACCTGCAGCAGGCTGCCCAGGGCCATGTCCGTACAGGTTTTGAGTATGTGCAAGAATGGAGACTCCACAATCTCTCTGATCAACTTATGCCAGTGCTTGGTCACCCTCACAGTGAAAAAGTGTTTCCTGATGTTCAGATGGAACATGTGTGTTTTAGTTCATGCTCATTGCCTCTTGCCTTGTCACTGGGCACCACTGAAAAGAGCCTGGCTCAGTCTTCTTTACACTCTCCCTTCATATATTTATATAAATTGATAATATCCGTCCTGAGCTTTCTCTGCTCTATGCTGAACAGTCCCACCTGCCTCAGCCTTTCCTTATGTGAGTGGTGCTCAGTCTTAGTGACCATTTGCTGGACTGTCTCCAATAGTTTTGTATCTCTCTGGTATCTCTTCTACCCAGAACTGGACATGGCACTCCAGGTGTGGCCTCACCAGTGCTGAGTAGAGGGAAAGGACCACCTTGCTCAGCCTGCTGCCAACACCTCTCCTACTGCAGCCCAGGATACCACTGGCCTTCTTTGCTGCGAGGGCACATTGCTGGCTCACGTTCAACTTGGTGTACAGCAGGGCTCCCAGGTCTCCTTATGCAAAGCTGCTTTCCAGCTGGTCACCCCCCAGCATATACTGTCCCCAGCAGGACTTTGTCTATAAATGGGATTTGATTTTGCAGATGCATTCTTGGTTCAGATGTATTTGTAGCCTAATTTCAGCAAGTAATTCATACTTTGTGGCTTGTTGTTGAATAGTCTGTTGTAAGCATTTACTATTTCAGCTGTTAGGAAAGGCTTTGTCTGGATAGTATGTTGCTGATTTTTTTATTTCATTAAGAGTTCATCCTACAAGTGGCTTTCTTTTGAATACATGCAATTGCAAATAGAAAGGCATTGTTTTATATATATATATACATTCTTTGTTGCTTATTTAAAACAGACTGTTTCAGCGAACATTCCTGCCAGTATATTTGTTTCTAGAACATTCATGGGAATTACACAGAGAAGAGCTAAAATGAATGCAGCTGAAATGAATTCATTGAGAAGCTTGAATGAATAATCATGAACATAGCCATGCTCAGCTCTTAGCCATTTTATGAGCAAACAAAATAGAATCACCTTTGATACTCTGTTTTATTCTCTGTGCTGCACTCTAACCCCCTCTGAACTTTAGGTAGAAGCTGAGATGCCTGACAGATGTTTTTAGCGACTCCATATGCAGTTCATTTCATGCATTAAATGCATAGAAACTATTTTAGTCAACCCTTTTCTAAAGTAAATTATTACTTTTCAAAATCCATTGCATAAGTAATAACAGACTGCTAAGATACAGTAAGTGCCATTTTGTTTTGCTCTAGTGGAAAATTTCATGCTGACAAGGTCAAGCCCTGCAGTCTGAGAGCAGTCAAGTGATGAAAGTCACATCCAGCAGGAGGAGAGGTGGTAGGTGGACATCTCCTAACTTGGCTCCTTCAGAAGTGAGGATTTGAAATGTGATTTAGTTAGATTTAGGGCATAGAGCTGAGCTACAGAGTCTTGCTTTTATTATAGGAGACTAAAAAGACATTTGTTTTAGTGTATTCTCAAAACCACTCCCATTTCTTGACAGAAGCACAGTGGTTAACAGCATTGTCTGTAGTTGTCCTGAGGCAATATTACTGGGAGGGTAGCAGGGTAATCCTTACATGGGGTAGTTCCTGGTTTTTAAGGAAATTCATGCTGTGATGCACGGCAAACTGGAGGTTGCAATGGAGAAGGTGTAGCATGGCTGAATTTTTTTAGTGCAGCAAAATACTTGTGCTCTGCATTTAAAATGGGTTTGAAGACAGTGGGAAAATCAGTCAGTTATAAATAGTTAACGGCCAATTTTCCACCTTTCAGCCAAGAGAACAGCTTCCTCCCAGGTAGATAATTCACATGTAATACTGCTTCTCAGTAAGACATCTAGTGTTCATGTTTTTTTATGTGATTGATTAATATACTTTGTTATGGAAATAGATTCTTAGGATAAAATAATTGAGATAATGTAGGAGTCAAATTGCTCTGTAAAGAACCAGGTAGCTACATTTTCAATATATGAATCTCCGTTATTGCCAGAGGCTGCTGAGAGGCTGCTGATGCCTTATTAGATAAGGTTTAGATAGATTACCTGCAGCACTAAACAATTTACCGAGAATAAAAAACAGTCTTCCAATACAGTCTAGAAATGAAACATCACAATTATTTGAGGTACTCTGTAACCTTGGAAACAATTGGGAGCAGTGACATCAGCAACAATTATGTGCAATTTTTGCCTTTAGTTTATCACCAAGGTAACCAGAGCAGGTTTCCCTGCTTGAAATTTTAAGAATGTCTTGGTTCAGTGTTAAGTGAGCATGCATGAAGCAGACTATTTAGGATCTGTGAAAATAGCTTTCTGCTTCCCTTTTTAAAATGGTTTTTCAGGATTTAAACTATGTAAACTCATGGGGTTTGGGTTTTTTTTTTTCCTTTCTCTCTCTGAAACAGCTGCAGGCAAATGAAGCCATAGTTACTGTATTAAATTCTCTGCGTACTGGAAAGAAGGAAAATTTAATTCCTCAGTGAATTCCTTTTGCTGGCTTCAAATACAAAATATTGCAACTGCATATAGGGACTGCGATTTGCACTAGGTGTTTTGGGGGTGCGATTTACCCACAGTTGAGGACACAGGATGTTCCCACATCGAACTTCTTTACAGGAAGCTTTGCATTAAACTCTGGGTTCACTAGCGACTTTCAGTCGGTGCTGCATCAGAGGTACATTGGATGAGTGATTCCCTTTGACTTTCTGGCTATGAAACATCCTTAATCAGACTACCTCACCTTGTGATTGTGCCAGTCAAGAGCATCTTAGCAGACTATCCGTCTTCATGCTTAATCCAGAGGGTTTTTGTTTTCTGCAGTGGGTCTTGGGGAAGGTAATGTTTCAATTAAAACCTTGTTGCGTAGTGGAAAAGCATGTAGCTCCCTTCACAACTGCTCTGTGATAGATAACTTAACGTGGAGTTGGAGCCTTAATGCTGGCAAGGAGGATGTTCAGATGACTGAGTCTCTCATCTGTGTGTGACTCATTTTTTGAGAGAGGTATTTTACTGAGAAATAGTGACAATGCTTCTCCGTCATTCATGGAGGTAAAAGAGGGGACTGCAAAAAAGATGCTTTTTTTCTTTAGGTCTAGAACACTATCTCAGGTTAAAGCCACATCAGTTGTCAACATAGAAATGCACGTATAAATTTGTGTTCCTAAAATTGGCATATTTAACCTATGATGCCTGCTTTTTCAATCGCTTCCTTTTTTTTGTTTGTTTTCTTTTTACGTGCATCTTTACCCGTAGGTTGCTGCACAGGCAAAATACACACATGTCCTGTTGAGTCACTGTGCGTTCAATTTATGATTTTGCAGGACTAATGATGTGCAGGCGAGTTGCCGTACTTGTGCCTTATAGGTACAAGTTAGAAGTTAATGTCTGAGGGAAAATAATAAAATTCTGTTCTTATTTGGAGTGCAATCCTGACGAAGTGTAACTGCATTTCAAGGCATTAGCCCTGTGGATTTCCAAAACGTACTTTATAGTCTGTGGTTAATGTTGCAGTTCAGTAGTCCACATCACTTATAATGAATTGAGCCAAGTAAATTAAATTAGATTTTTGCATGAAAAAAAAGAGATAATCTCTTCACATAGTTTGGTGTTACAGGAAGAATAAGGCACCTCATACATTTCACAGTACCAGAGACATTCATGGGATGTAATTGAAAAACAGATGCCTTTCTCAGAAATAGAATATTGATGTTCAGATTTGGAAAGGAATTAATTCACTACTGACAAAAGCAGAAGAGTAAGAAAGATGAGATTTTTAGATACTAGTCATATTCTAGCAAGATTGTAATTGCCCTTAGGATTGTAATGAATGTATATTGGTTATTTTTGTAATAAGTTGCCAAATGCCTATGTGCTTTGCCCTCCGAAGTAATTTCCAGAAATAGGCAGTAACAAGTAATCACACTATTTGCAAACATATTTGGTGAAAAGGAGCTGTGCTTTGAAAGATATTGATTCGCTTGTTACAGTTATCAGTTTGATTAATGTTAAAATTCCATGCAGTACATTTATTCATTACTCATGATTAGTGCAGTAATAATGCACTACGCATATCTACACATTTACTATTAACAATTACTGTCTTGTATTTCTTTCTTATCACAGGTGTAATCGTAAGTTAGAACTCATAAAAATTTTAAAGAAATATTTATTGGAGTAGACATTGGTTATAAATCTTTATAACTACAGTATTCAGGGAGTTAATAATGATTTCAGTGGGTTTATTTTATGACAGTGAGAGACCATGTAGGTTACAGTTGTATTGCAACTTCTCTCAGGAGTTCCCCCAGGAGGTACAAGTTTTCACAAGAAAAACTCCCAGGCAAGACATCAAATCCTGCATTCTGTGCGGAGAGGTCACACTTTACGTATGAACAAACTGTAACATAGATTAAATGACTGTTCGATGCTACTTTCACAAAGGTTATAGTGGTTTTATGTGAAGAAATAGCAGGCAGGGAATGGAAAAGAAAAGAAAAAAAAGGAAGAAAATGGTAAATAATACCGAAGGCATGGTGTGAAAAAAAAGGAAGAAAACGGTAAATAATGATGAAGGCATAGTGTGAACTGGTCTGCAAATCAGTTCTGTGATAGCATCAGTATTTATATGGAGCTAAATGTGTCTTAGATATGCAGGGATGGAAAGCAAAGGCCATGTTCAAGGACTGAGTTTCAAAGTGCTGACTTTGATAACTTAAGAATCCTTATTAAAAATTGACTGAAAATGACTTCACAGCCCTGAGAAACCTGAACTCATAGCTGACCTTGCTTTGAGCAGGAGGTTGGAGTAGAGACCTCCTGAGGTCCTTTCCAGTCTGATTAGGCTGTGCTGTGGTAAAAAGTTACACTTCATCCATACAGGTGTTTAACAGGGAATTAAATTAGTAAACAGGCTAATTCACTTACCCAGTCCAATTGAGACAATCACTAGACTAATTTGTCCGGTGTTGTTAGTAACTTCAAAAATAAGATTGAAAGTGTACAAAAGGTACAAAACTAGGTTAGAAGTCTGAAAAAGAAGCTGATAAGACTGATCTAAACCAAATTAATTTTCCAGGAGAGGTGTACTTGTCTTTAAATAGAACTGTGTTTGTTTTATTGAAAAAGAGTGTCAATAATTATACAGTATATCCAAGAGAAAGTTAGAGGCAACTTAAGCAACCTACTTATCTCTATGGGTGTAAAGTATTTAAGGCTGGCATTTTAATCTATTTGGCAAATGAATGATGAGATCCAATGACTGAAACTTGTATTTGTAAAAAAAAAAAAAGAAAAGAAAGTAAGTCTATGGGAACATGGCAAGTGACTCTTGTGCTTTTGGAATGGGAATATTTAGTTTTTTTCTGTGTAAACCTTGCTTCAGTAGTTTGGGAAAGCAGGGGAAAGGAAAATTTCTCCTTTTGAGAGAGTTGATATCCGTGCTTTGACATCTAGTACCACAGTCTCTGAGAACATTAGGAAAAAATAGTAGTAACAGCTTTCATCTTTCTACCTGAATGATTAAAGTGATTTGATTTTATGCAGTTTAGCTTGGTTAAATTAGCCAAAATGTAACTTCCAGGTTTCTTCATTCACAGTGTAGATTATCAGGTTTCCTCTTATCAAACTGTTCACATATTAGATAGAACAAGTGCTGGGTAAAGATGTTCTGAATTACAGTAAGATAGCTTTATGGGGCAAGTTGATGATCCATGATCTGTTGCCAACGTGCAAACACGTCAGACTTTACAGGCAGCATCTGCTTGAACTGTCTGGGGAAACAAAAAGAACAGAAAACGTCTTACGTTGGAACAAAACCAGAGGTCTGACTTGATGAAAGTGTAATTTTCTTCTATCTTTAGCTATTCTACATGTTATTTAAAATAGAATACTCATATCATGTCAACACATATATAATCACCTCTTAGTTCTTCATAATTAGTTACTCAAAGGAAATTCAGATTTGTATTCCATGTTATACCGTGTATTTTTATTGGTGTAAATGTACTTTTTAGCTGGTTTATTGTAAAGTTTTGATTAGGTGCTTTTTTTTTTTTTGGTTTGTTTGTTTATTAGTTTTAATTTTGGTGTTTCTTGTGTTGGATAGTCAATTCTTACAGAATCTATGATGACTTTTTAAAGGTTCCACAGATGCACATAGTGCCTACCCAACTCAAACATACAGTAAATGCTCTTTGTGAGAGCTCCCTTTGAGGAAAATTTGACTTCTTGATTTATTCAGTTGGGAATATCTCAGCAGAACAGTGTTAGAACTCTGCACTCCAGAAAAAGCAGGGAAGATATGACTGTATAGTTGTATTGTTGTTAAATTCCAGAAAAATTCACTCTTTCCAAAAGGACACAAATGCATTTTTTTCCCAGATTGTTTGAGGAAATAGAATGCTTGCTTCTTGATATCACCTGACTTCATTTGGAACATAAATAGCTAATATTTTCCAATCTTTTAAAGGTAAAACAGTGCTATGGTCCAGATTCTCACTTAGTGCCTTAATATTTAAAAAAAGACAGCAAAAAGTGCCTCCTCGACACTTCCTGCCATTGCGTTCTGTACGTTGTTTATGCCATGGTTGTGATTGATGCCCACAAAAGATGTAATCCTTTCCTAGTGGTAAAAATCTTAATAATTTTCAAGGCACTCAAATTTCACCTGAAGTTTTGCTATTTGTTTCGACAACATGCTTTTCTCATAGCTGCTTCTTTATTTTAATGTATTCCTTCTGCATTCCTCCCCCACCAGCTACTTTGCAGTGTTTACCCATTCCTGGATATGCAGACTGTTAGATGGTAGTGCACCTTCTGTGATAGACACGGTCTTCAATATATACTTTTTTTAAAAAGGTCTCTGTTGCATTGCAGCTTGTGAGATTATATCCTTGGTTGTTTTCTTGTTTCATCTCCCCATGACAAATGTCAATGCTCTCTTACCCACACAGAATGATTTCTGTCGGCTCTTTTCTTTTTCCATGTTTCATTACTATCTTACTTTAAATATCTTAATTCTCTCTCCCCTAACATTCTTACTTTCTCACTTCTGTTCTCTTTGGTTCTCTCTAAATGTTGAGTGAATGGTGTTTGAGAGGTTGGGTTTCAGGTTGTTTTTTGAGAGAAGTACACTCTTTATGCCTTTGGGGATTTTGATTTATGTGTCTTTGTCTTCCTTTTTGTCTGTATTTTTTAGCTCTTGCCTTTCATTTTTACTTTTTGCTTTTCCCACCTTGTTACTCCTTTGATATTTTTCCCAATCTTGTCTTTTCTTTTTGCCGAGATGTTGCTGCCTACATTCAGGACACCCCTTTGTCCTATGTCTGTCATTTGCCATCGCTCCTTTCAACTTCTCTTTGTCTTTGAATGTGTTAACTTATCCAGAAGATGCTTCTTTGCAAAACTTACCCTGGAATTTTCAACGTAAAGTGTTTGATTTTCACATATTCCATGATGTTTTAATACTTCAGCTTTGTAGGTTTGTTTTTTTTTCTGTCACTGCATCCCTAATTGCTTTGTTACACATTTCTTGAGCAATTAGCATTTCTTCCCTTAAATTTATTTCAACTACTTTCATCATTTCCTAGATTCCCTAGCTTATGTGAGCCAATTATTTCTCCCAGGGTACTTTCCACAGCCTGCCCTGTTTCAAGAGATGCATGAGCTTTAAGTTAGCATCTTAGAGACTTATTGGAATGTGATCTTACTGGTATTACTGTCATTCAATTCTGCATAAGAGAAAGTTTATTTGAATTGCTGTCGTGGGACTTCTTTTATAGTGAAAAAAATCTTTGTGTTTATCATACTGTGTTTATTAGTCATCACTCCAGTTAGAATCTATAGGAATTCCTGAGTCACACTTTTTTTTAAAAAAAAAAACAAAAACAGACAAAAATTCAAGTATTTTAGAGTAAAGTTTTTTGGATGATGTCGTGGTTTAACCCCAGCCAGCAACTAAGCACCAAGCAGCTGCTCCTTCCCTCCTCCTTCACAGTGCAATGGGGAGGAGAATTGGAAAAAAAATGTACACCTCATGGGATGAGATAAGAACAGTTTAATAAGTTAAATAAAATAGTAATAATAATAATAATGAAAAGGAGTATAGCAAAAATAGAGAAATAAACCCAAAGATAGACAGTGATGCACAATGCAATTGCTCGATACCTGCTGTCCGATGCCCTAACAGCGATCTGTCCCTCCCAGCCAACTCCCCCCACTTTATAGACTGAGTGTGATGTCATATGGTATGGACTGTCCCTTTGGCTAATTGGGGTCAGCTCTCCTGCCCGAGCTGTCTCCCAGCTTCTCATGCACCTGCCGACTGGCAGAGCATAGGAAACTGGAAAGTCCTTGACTTAGGATAAGCACTACTTAGCAACAAGTAAAAACATCAGGTAAAAAATAATGTATCAACATTATGCTGAAATCCAAAACACACTGCTGTGCCAGGTACTAGGAAGAAAATAAACTCTATCCCAGCCAAAACCAGGACAGATGGAACAGGAGAGGGAGCAAATCGATTCCAGTCTGCATACAGTCCTAGTGCTTAGAAGTATTACCTCAAATGATAATTCCTTTTTTAAAAAAATGATAGTCTTACACATTTGTAGATTTCTTTGTGCTTCAGTCTTTATTCAGTCTGTTACTTCAGCATTTTTATAATGATCCGTTGGAAATACACCACCATTGACTAATGTATTCCTTCTATAAATATTAATTTCTGAACCAGACCAGTGGGGCTATCAGAACAGTATCAGTTCTTACAATGCTAGGAACCAGACTAAACTGAAAACAGTAAGTAACATGTGAGTCATAAAGTACAACTAAAGAGAAATTATTGTTTCCTGTTGAAAATACAGAGGTTATGTGCTTGCTTTTGTCAAGTGTAATGACTGAATTCCATGTTCAGTACCAGATATATCAAGCTCTGTGGTAATGAACTTCTTTTATGGGGTTACTCTTAGGTTTATTTGTATTTCTAGTGAGCATCAACTAAGAAGAGGCTTCTGTCTGTGAAGTGGAAGGGTAAGGTGTCTTCCTTGAAAATAAGACCTGTACTAGTCAGACAAAGAAGTGAAGCACAAGTAGCAAAACCATTCCCCCTTTTCATGGGAGTAATGTAGTGAAAACATTTTACTCATGATGGAAAGAAGGGCCCAGAAAGCATGTCTCAGCCAGGTAGAAGGTCACAGATACTGTATGTTACCTTGTGTGTCCAGGACAATGTGAAGCCTGTTGGCAGACTGACCATGGTATGGCAGGGCCTTTGCTGCTGCGTGTGTCCCCTGGGCAGAGGCAGTCTCAGCGACAACGGTGGGACCAGGCTCTGTGTCAATCACCGAATTGTACAGTTCTTCCTTTAGCAACATTCTTCCACTTCTTAAAAGAAACTGTGGCATCCCTCTAAGTCTTCCTCTCGCTGAGCCAACTTTTAGCTTTCCAAGAGTGGATCTGCTCCACTGGGCAGTGCCTTCAGGCGGGTGGCCTACTCAAGCCTCTTAAACTGGCTGATGTAAAGTAGGATAGAAGCAGTTCAGGACTTGCCCTTAGAAACTTATATGTGGGATTTTCACTTTCAGATTTTAACAAATATTTTACTTGCCCATATAATTCTACATCTATGTGGTGTAATTGCAGTATTTTATTCGAGCTACAGAATTGTAGTGTCTGGACAACACCACATGTTTTTCAGTCAGGCACAAATATTACTGCCCCATTTTTATTTCTTTGGCAACTGATATTCTCCTGCTTTTCAAATTCCCAGAGCAATGATTTTAATTGAAAAACAAAATCCTATGTTGCAGTAAAGATGCGATCTGGTTATAAATAAAAATCTCTACTCTTACTTCCTCTGTTTCAATTGAATCAGTGAGATGACAAATCATAATTACAATTCAGTTATGCTAAATATTTGTTTTGAAGCTTGACCACCGGAATGCAAAGCTGTATGTTTTTACCTCCATCCAAAAAGATTTCCAAAGTAAAATACTTGTTTCTGTCTCAGTGAAGCCAGAAACTGAAACTGGAAACTGATGAGTAAATGGCAGAAATAAATGATACCTTGTCAAGTCCTGAAAAAGGCTAATGAAACCTTGCAGCTGCCAAATCTGACTGAAACCAGTGGCCTGTGAATTGCAATGTTCAAGGGAAAAAGTCAAAGATAATCCAGATGTTCCCAAGCAGAACACTTTGCAATACTTTTTCATCCATTTTCTTTCTCTCCGTATGAATGAAAAAGTTATATAATTGAGATTTGTTTCAATACATTTTCTGAAGGTTATTATTTGACCTTCAAAATAATTTAATGTGCTTAGCACGTTATTTCTGTCCATACTCATTACTTTAAAGGTGACTTTTAATTTATCAGATATATACCATTTTGAAACACAAGATTGTGCATGTGAAGGAGGTTTCTTAGAAGTTTCATTTGACAACCTCTTTATATTCTTGAAGCTCTTTTCTTTTGACAATGCATGAAGTGAATCTTGAAAATCAAAAGGAGATTTGTGCATAATTCTGGAACTGACTACCATTTCTTTTTGCTTATCATTATGCTGGCTGATGAAATATTCTAAGCTGGAGACTTGTGAATAAGTCTTAATTTAAGTATGTTTTAAAGAGGAAGTTGATATTTTGCTCATTTGTGGATTTGTACTTGTCTTGCAGCTGAGCCCACACCTCATTGTTAATCTGCTAAATTACTGGCAGCGAAATGAAGAATTAGTAACATAAGACCACAAGCAAAAGGGGGCTAATGTGTATTTATGTGTTATGAGATACACAGCCATCATTCTCTTCTAAGGAGGAGTGAAAACAGGTATCCGGTTTGTATTTTACTGGTTCAGGCCCCTGTATTGCAAAAAACTCTTGTGCATTGATTCCTTTGACCCTTCCAAGTAATTAGGATCCCACAGTCTCTTAGTTACATTTCTCTGTTTAACTTTCAGCTCAATATAAGTTTATCATATGCTGTTGAATTCAGTCCAGTCTTCTGTAACTGTGTATGGCCTGTGGAATGTGAAGAGCAGCCATTTCAGTAAAGAAGGAAATATCAGATAACTCTGTCTCAGTAATTAAAAGATAGTAAAATACTTAGGCAAGAAGAATATTTCTGTTTCAGCAATGAGGCTGTAATAGCTTGTATTCTGCACCCTCTTAACCAGTTCTTTTCCCTTTGTAGGGTTTGATCTTGGTTTGAAGTAGCAGATCCTGGTTAGGATTAAGGCACTTTACACATCATTTGAATAGGTGTATGCCTTTGATGTTCTAGAAAATAAGAAATTGAAGTGGTATGTTAACAGTTTTGAATTAGAGGTTTACACAAGGAAAACAGTCCTTTCAGAGAAAAGAGAGGGAGAATGGAAACGGAGAAACTGTTTGGAAGCAAATCAGTTGTTAGTGAGAAGTTGTCTGAAGAGTGAATCTGGCAGGAACATACTCCCCCTCCCTCTTCCCCTTCCCCCCTCAAATATTTTCCTGGTATATACTGTACCCTTCATTCTCACCTGATAAGGGTAATTTTTCTGGTGCCCCCTAACTGTATAGTTAGAGTAGTATGATCTGGCATTAGTCTGTTACCTCGCCCGAGAAAGATTTACCTAACTGTGCTGAGCCCTAAGAAGCTAAAGATGATGTGAGGAGCTGCCATCTTTCCCAGCTGTCTCATATGCTGTGATTTGGTACATATGATCTCAACATACGGTTCGTGCCTTGTAGGCTGGATAGACATAGGAATGCTGTACTTATAGATCTGGTTAAGAAGACTTAAGGGAGATTGGTGCCCAGTATGGTCAAGACTTGCAGAATTCTAGGCATTTTGAGGAAAGGATGTTCAATTGCCTTTGGAGCCCCCTAGATCAACTCAGTGGGCAGACAATTGCTTTAGACCTGGAGCCGTTTTGCCCAGATTCCATGCTTCTGATGTTGCTTCCAATTTTGTTGTAGATTCTTTCTGATCTTCAGGTTTCTTGAGGCAATCTGCTGCTGAGGTTCCCAACCATGGAGGCTTCAAGCAGCAGCATTCAAATTGATGACAGCTTTCCACAAACCTAAAAAATTATTTCAAAGACCTGCCTCCATATACATGGAGGATCTTGTGCTGGTTCTCTACTCT
Source organism: Baryphthengus martii (assembly GCA_013396935.1). Taxonomy (NCBI): domain Eukaryota; kingdom Metazoa; phylum Chordata; class Aves; order Coraciiformes; family Momotidae; genus Baryphthengus; species Baryphthengus martii. The sequence continues at coordinate 675,029 of VWZK01018835.1, forward strand.
TGCAGACACCTAAAGTCTATAGTTTCTGTCTTAACCTTACAAAGCTGAGTACAGTAACCTGCTTCCTGCTGACTGGACTTTGGTAAAATATGTTACTGGAAGTTGGTCAAACTTGAGTAGCCTTTAGTGGGAGACAGATGAATGGGAGAGTGTTCAGGATCTGAATTTTTCACTCACGTCAATGGAAATCTCTTATTGATTTGAATCGGCCACAGAGTCCATTAGGAAATCCTCTGAGCCCTGCTGAGAATTGCCTGTTTATTTTTGGAGTATTACCCAAGGTGGGGATGCTCTGGTGCAGGAGGACTTTAAACTTGTATGAGAACTTACCAGGTATTAATTAACGTCAATTATTCATGTATTTTAATAGAAAGCACTTGTTTTACGTAACCCTTTGTAGGGAAGTCTCATTATTATGCATGGTTGTCTATGTGCTTCTTCTATGGCTGTTTTACATAGTTTTTTTGAAATATACATGAATGATTTAATTTCATGTAAAAACTGTCTATATATAAACCTAGGCAACTGTCAACAGAGCTATTGTCTCTTTAATTTGGTAGAAAAATAATTCACAACATGTGTGTGTGGGGCTGTGGTTGCCAGAGTCCGTTCATGGTGACAGGTGTTCAATGTTCATCAGCTAATTTGTCATTAGAAAGAATGTGGTAGGCTGATGATGCAATTTGGTCTTTGGAGGCCCTGTCTTGATTTCAATTTATAAAATCCATGGCTATATTTACTGAAATAGTTTAAAAAACAGTAGACGCATTTTCAATTTTTTAAAAATTTGTCGTAGAAGTACGTTAAGATGAAAACATTTGTTTTCTCGTTGCCAGCAAGTATCTATTATCTGTGATCTGTAATTAGGCTCACAGCTTAACGTAAAGGATGAGTGGCGCTCGCTGAGCTGCATCATTGGCCTTATTGTGGTAAAATGACCGATTTTGTTTTCCCAGCTGTGACTTTGGAGGCCGGCTGAATGACAGGGAACACGTAAAACTCGACAGATTAAAACATTTCCAGCACATAACTCTGTGTGTATCATTCAGAATTCAGCAGCAGTTCTTGCTTGATAAGCTTGCTAATGTCTTCGTGTTCTAAGGAACATTGTGCTCCTGTATGGGGTGTCTTGTACAGGCTGAATCCTGCAGTCCTCACCGAAGCAAAACTCCCCGTGAAAAACAGCATCAATATGACTGTGGACAGCACCGAATACAAGGGTAGAAAAACTCCTCACAAGAGCAAGGCATTTGCCTAAGGAAATAGAGCATGTAGTTCTGTGACTAATTATGAATTACAGAAAGAACTAAAGGAAAAAAGACACAAAGTTGGGAAATAAATGGCTGATTACTCATCTTGCATCAAAAGAGGGCATTTTCAAAAGACAAGCCCAATTATCGTCATTTTTTGCAATAATATTCATATCTACTTCTCACAATTTCCATCACTTACAGTAGAAAATGAAACTGCGTTGTCCTTCAGCTTCTTATAGATATGGCAAGGATGATTGAAAGGTTGCATGCAGAGCATTCTAATTTTATACTAAAAGAATAGAATAAGTTCTGTCAGCAAGTTAACAAGAGGTAGCTGCTTAGCTTTTCAATGAATGTGTTCTGAGTGCTGCAGAAACAGCCAGATGTTGGTGAAATGCAGTTATATTGGCTGATGAAAATAGACAAGAACCATAGAAATCTATGTGTCGAAATTAATGTAGTCTGGAATTGCAAATGGCCCTAGTTGGATCTTTGAGCTGAGACTGTGAAGCAAATGTTGCTTCTCTGTGGTTTAGCACCTGATAATGCATCTGAGTTGTTTTACCTTTTCTCTTCGATGTGATATGGATTGCAGATATCTTAATGGATTATTAATTTCAAACTGTAAAAGACTTACTGTGCTCACAAAAAAGCTTAAAGTGAGTTACCCTTGCATATCTGGCTTTTTGTGTTACCCTAAAACTTGAGTCCTTCTTGCAGCAATCCACCTCTGGGGGGGCCGTGGAAGCCGTGGTGTGTCCTGCTGTAACCATGAAACAGTTTGTGATGTTTTAGGCAAAGCAAAGATAGGAGGCTGACCCTTTTATGCCCCTGTCTGGGAAATATTTAGGGATGTGATGCCAGAAAAGGGTGAGCTGATTTTGTACGTTTTAGTTAAGTAACACCATTCTTTAATGGAACCAGTGTACTTTACAAACGCCAATGAGTTGAGGTTCTGGTCGTGTTTATCAGCTCAATTTTATAGATGGAGTAGCTGAAGCATCAGTTTAGTGTCTTGAGTACAGAGGACCACTAGTTCTATGTTTTTACTACAGAGGCACTAGAAATAGCATAATATGTTCCATCAACAGAAGACAAGTATCGAGCTGAAGAAAAAAAATCTGTTGAGTTACAGATTCCTTGGTTGTGTTGCTTTGCTACGAGGCATGCTCTGCCTCCTCTAAGAGAGTAGCAATCAGTGAGAGCTTAGTAGCTCAGTAATTTGTTGGACAAAACATGTTCTGTGTGGTTAAAAACACGACTTTCTCCATTAATCATTAACACAAATGACTTAATGTATTTCCTGAATGACATCTGCCCTGCTGGTCTGTTATTCCATGACGACATCCCACCTCTTTCCATCAGACCATCTGCAACTCATGTAAGTATCTCTGTGGCTTTTTTCAAAGACTTCCTTGTGAAATTATTAATATAGCCTCCAAACCATGTGTTTTTTCTAAGCACCGTTGTTACCACCGTGGAAAGACTTGAAGAACAATGCGAACGGAAAAGACAAAACTATGTATTTCATGAATAGTAACTGAGCTTTTGAAAAAACAAATTACTTTACAGTGAAATTCAAAATTTCACAGCAAGTATTCAGTAGACAGTGCTGGTGTCATTCTCAAAACAAATACGTTGTACTTCACAGTACAATAAAAACTGATCTTATCAGAATCTAGATTCTCAGGTAGAGTACCACTCCTGCTAAGACTAAAAGTGTATACTAACCCCATCTGCCTGTCCCTTAAAGCTATTTGCAGCATTCATGCATGTGGAATGTGTGGACTGATAACCATTTTCATTATATAGAAAGAGGTTTTTAGAATTTACCTTTCTTTGATACAGAGTTATTTGGGGGGAGTATTTCTAGAAATGCTTTTCTTTGGTTTTTTTTTTTTAATGCTTGTGAAAAATCATGTGCTGTGATTTGCATGAACGTGTGAGTCTGGTAAATGGAAGACAACCTTGAAACGTTATTGTCATTGAATACAACCCATCATATTTTTTCCTAATGATAAATTTGGGAAGTGGTGCACATCTCAGAAGTTGTAGATTTCTTCACTTCATGAAGAAAATTGTGTTCCCTAAATCCTCTGTAACAAAAGAGAAAAGTAATAACATATTCATCTTGGAAAACATACCAGCCTGCAATGAAATTAGATGACTGCTTTTGTTTTGAATAGATACAGATAAATAAAAATGGAACTGCTATTGGAATGAATATGCATGGAAAAATTCAAGATTACTAAGTGCAGATCAGCACTAATTTATATTATTTATGCTGTTTGCCTTTTTGTTTTGTGAGATGTTTCCAAGCAATGTCATGCTGTGGAATGTGGCCTCAGCATAAACGAGGTGATTCATGATACAATCCAGAATATTAGTGAGTGTTTCTGTTGTAAAATAAGTCTTATTGTGTGGGGTTTTTTCCCTGCCAGTTCAGTAATATATGACCCTTTGCACTGAGCCCTCATATGCATCAAAATGCAAATCATTAAGGTTTTATAAAACATTTAATCTTAAAAAGTCAAGTAGACATCAGTACTTACCAAATCTTAAGTTGTAGAAGAAACCTGTGGAAGGAAACATAGTATAATATGTGATTCATAAACATTTCCTGTGACTTAAATTTGAGTCACTTTAAAATTTAGTCTACTTACTATGACCTCTGTTGCTCTATATTTTTATGTAATTTAACTGTAACAGTAACAATCAGAAGGGAAAGCAATTATATGCCAACTAACATGGGATCCATCAGAGTTAAAAAAATTATTTTAATGGAAGGCCATCTTACTGTAATGTAAAAATACTGTCTGCTAAATGTCACTTTAAAAATGACATCTATTTTTAATAATTTTAGAGTTTGCGGTGTCATCCAAACTGAATACAGATCAAAATACTGGACTGAAAATCCTACAGGTTGTTGACAGTTTGGTAGTTCTCGTGATGAAGATATCCATACTTAAAAACATTCTATTCAGAGTCAGTGATCTGCGATAAAGGGCTGACGTGGTGTGATGGCTGAGTTAATATTCCAGATTCAGTTTATCCTTTCTGAGTCAGGCTGAATTGGAAGGGAAATGTTGGGAAGTGCACTATGAGCTGTACTGACTACCAGCTGCAAAGGAGAAAGAAGGACATTCAAAGAGAATTGTCAGTGAATAAGCAGCAGCAAGAGGAACCCAACAGGCATCTGAAGGGGACACCTAGATAATTTGAGCATTACTTTCTTGATCATAATTTTCTCCCTAGTGGAACCAGTAGCATCCTTTTTACTATCTGTGACAGAATTCCAGTAAGCATGAACATTTTTAATCCCAAAACTTTTTATTTTTTCAGAAATCCTCCTCCTACTTTGCTACATCCTGAAAAATGGTGCAGGGGATTCAACCATTTCATTTCGCAGTGAGTTTTATTTTCTTTTAAAACCAGCTTGTTCAGCAAGTGCGTCTATCTGAAAATAGAAATTGTTTATGGAGTTGTTGCTTTTGCAGGTTTTTAACTTTAGTTTTCATAGACTCGAGGCCATGCTTCATTTTTTGAAAGCTATACAGCACAGTTTGATTTTCTCATGTAATTTGCTTCTCTGCTTCTCCGAACTCCTTAGCTGACTTTGGCTTTGATGGACCTGGGACAGGTTTATAAATACACCCGATTTCCTTCATGCTTTTGCAGTGAAATTTTGTGTAAAGGACAAAAAAGGATTAGTGAAAATGACAGTTGGTCAATTTAAAATAAAAATTTGAAAGACAAGAAAGAAAATAGATGCCTTTTCCTACTAATATTCTGTAGGTTGTTTACCCGATATATGTAATTGAGCACCATTTGTACCAAGAGTGTAAAAACACCTAAATGGTGCCAACTTTCTAAATGCAGCTGTCACTGAGCCATAATAAGCTTTTCTTTTACTATTTTCTTTTTACAGTGAAACTAAGAAATCACAATTTAGTGGTTATCATTATATTCAGAAATCTTACAGCAACTTTTATGAGTGATTTTTAGAGTTCTTCAGGATTTCATTGTGAGGTATTACAACCTAAACTGTGTAACATGGAAAATTTGTACTGATAAAATAACCAATTACTTCGAACACTGCTCCTCAGTATTACTTTTCAAGATAGGTTTGAAAATGCACACATCTGCATTTTGAATCTGTTCTGTTCTGTTCCTCGGTGTATCTAGTAACTTGTGGAGAAGTACAATATCCCTGCCTGATCCCTTTTTTTGGTCAATTGCGTAGGAGTGTCTTCTCATTTTAGAAGTTAAAAAAGAGAACGACAAATGCAGATCTTATTAATAATCCATGCAAAATATTCTTATTTACTATGCTGATCTTTAATCAGGCAGGAAGGTGAGGTACACTGTAAGGGCAAGCCTACAGAGGAAGGGCATTACTCTCTGCATCGCAACTCAGAATCTCTTCCAGTGTAGGTAGTGTAAGTACATTCCTCTAGAGCAAATTGACCCAAGTTCTGTTTCTTCATAGAATCATTAAGGTTGGAAACGACCTTCAAGATCATGAAGCCCAACTGTCTACTAAAAATTATCATGGCCCCTAAATCATGTCCTGAAGCGCCACATCCACATGTATTTTGAACGCCTCCAGGGATGGTGATTCCACCACATTCCTGGGCAGCCTGTTCCAATGCCTAACTGCTCTGAGTCACAAAATAGAGGTCATAATGCATGTCCTTGTTTACAGAGCAGCATACGTTGTGATCTATGGCAGAATCAGTGTTTAATTATAGAAATCACTGGGTGGTGGATAAATTCCGTTCTATTATACAGGAACATTATTTTTACAGCATTTATGGACTGTGGGCTATATTCTGGAGGACTGGAGCACTGGTGGGTTATATTCCACTAGTGTTTTAGAGGGTCAGTCCACTCGGTAAATAAGATAACATTCCTTTCTCAGAAACATTGTGCATTAACATTCAGCATTGTTACACAGGTTTTTATTCCGTGGTATCTTCCTTTTTAGAAGGCTCTGCTGTGCTTGAGAATACAAAAAACTGTTTAACATTTCTTAACGTTTCTTCAGTCCTTTAGTTCAGCATCCACTGTTCATATGGCTATACTTGTTTTTAATCTCCTCCTTTGGGTTTTTGATATCTTCAAATTGTATTTTTTTTAATCACATGGATTTTTAATTACTTTTGCTTAATTACTTCCTCTTGCCAGCAACATCTGCAGGTTCTCAAATCTTGCTTTTCATTTTTGCAGTAGTACGCACAACGAAGTAAGGAAGTATGCTCATGTGCAGTCTCTCAACAGCGAGAAATGCAACAACTGTAATAAATACGCTGGGTTTATAGCTACCTTTAAGAGAATGCTGAAATAGGATTCTCTGTGACATTGCTTCATTCTCAGCCATGTGTCAGTAAAGTTGTTATGATGCACAGTTTACAGGATGTTTTTATGGAGGCTCAGATTTACGTTACTGGATTTGCTAGAAAAACATTAAATAATGAAACATTGGCTCATACAAGTGCAAACCTTTTAGCCATTACTGATAATTGGCTCATTTATATGTGTTAGTTATGCGTTTGTTGATGCCCACCTTGTGACGGCTTAGTTATGATAAATTAAAAGCAGTGATTGTATAAATTCCATACTGCCTTTTATCCATATGTTAGGACCTTGCCTGATGTTTCTGTCACCCTTGTGATGAGTGGTTAGCTTTCGAATAATTTCATTATCTACCTCCTTCCTGATGGCAAACGGCATTTGCATAACAAGCTTATCTGGTTCAAGTTGTGGGCCAGACGTGTGTACTGACAAAAACCGAGCATGCAGCTTTGGCTAAGCATACTTTTTCACTTCAGTTCTGTGTACACAATAATTTTATTTATGCCAGGATTGCCAAACCTGGGCATTATAGCTTTTTTTCACTCCACATCCTCATCCCTTGAAATGCCACTGTCTGAAGGAGCTTTTTTGTAAGGCGTGTTCTCTCACGTGCTGTAGGGATATACATGGTGCCTGAGCTGGGAGTTTCAGTGTACTTTTGTAGGTAACTCTTTAAACTGTTAAAATAATAGTAATATATTTTTCAGAAGTCAAGTCTGAATTTTTAACTATGATTCTACTGCTCCAAGAGATATGAATTTGCAGCAGCATTTTAAAGTCAGATGCATTATTTACAAAATCCGAGTGTCGAAAGGGTGAAGGTGTTAGCTTGGTGAATTTATGTTCCTATTCCCAGCATTGTTAACCTTGCCTTGAGATGAAAACTGTAATGTGTTGTCCTCGTAAGGATTTTTACAATGAGATAGTTAATCGGAGTTAGATATTTTGTTTTAAAAAAATACAGACAAGACACAATTTCAGCCAAGTCATCTCTGGCAGCAGACTAATTTTCTATTTGATATCTACTGAGACACACACAGTACGTATATACTTTTAAAAGGTCACTAAAATTCTCTGTATTGCCTGTCTCTGTACTACTGTAATTGGCCATTAAGGACTTGGCTGCTTCACTCATAATGTGAGAAAGAACTAATTATCTGTTTATTTTATCTACATATTGATAAGGTTTACCATTCCTATAAGGCCACGCAAATCACCACATCAACTGTTGGAGGATTGACTCCTAAAAAAATACATACTTTTACCTATGTTTCTTTCTGTGTTGCAACAAAATACCGGTTTTGAAGAGTTCACTCTATTTATTGCCCATGAATGTTTATGAAGCTTTTTTTCTTGACAGCTGCAGTATAGATGACATGGCTCTCTTAAGATAACAGTTTGTGTCCACCACTGTTTTAGAAATACAGTGCCTCAGGTTTCATTGGTAAAATACTACAGGCTATATATTAAAATGAATAAAACCCCTCTATTCACTAAAATTATCTCACATGCCACAAATAATTTTCATGGCAGTTTAAACCTTGACTGATCTCTAGGGGTAGATAGAGCAGTTAATATGTTCTTGGAGCAGAAGGATACAATAACCTTTATTTACTTTACATCACAAAATTATCATTTTAATTAAAATGAGCAATGGTATCTCCAGGGACAGACATTCTCCTTTTAAATTTATTTAACCAATGATGAGCTGTTATGGTTCTTTGAATTAATTAGTCATTCTTGAGCTAGAGGGAATCAAAGAATTAAGAAATTCAGGAATTACTAAAGTCAAAATGTGAAGTTACATAATTTATGGTCACATTTATCATCAAAATGTAACTTTTGTTTTAGCAATCACGTTGCAGATATGATACAAGTATAATTTTTAGTCTTGATAAACTCAATTTTTTGTACTAAATTTAAACACAGTCTTGCAAGCTGAATTCTGTGCTGATGAGTCTACATTCAGAGCTATTCAATTAATAGATCATCTAGATTATAGAGATTTTAAAAGCTCTGTTTAGATTTCACTTCTCTGAATACAAATCAGGGTTTTTTTTCCACAATCTAAGCAATTGTTTACTGACTTTTACTTCATATTGTGTAAAGAATATTGTACTATTTCTCTCCCTGAGAACATGATAGGTGTTTGACATAACTCATTAATTTGTGTCTGAGAAGACAAAGAGGTTTGCAAATGTCAGAAAGATACAAATTGCAGTGTGTAAGATTACCACCAAATCTGTAAGTTTTCATATTTTATTCATTCGTGTAGATTCTGAGAATCTGTAGAGATAAACTTGAAATAATAACTTTTAGTACCTGAAAAAAAGATCTCCATTGCTTTTGAGTATTGCATGAGATGTTTTTATAGAGATGAATGGACATATATAATGAATACAATTATCTTCAGCTTTCTGATGAGGAGTTGTCGTAAAAAACTGCAATTTTTAGGTAGAAACTCCCATGCAGGTTTGAAGTCCTGACCCTGTAAAGAATTGTGCTACATTTTACAAATGCACGGTATCGAGATGTTTCACTCAGTAAAGTGTACTGTTGAGTTGCTTACCATTAGTGATAAGCACTCATTCCTTCCCCGGGTTCCCATGATTAGTGGGTTTATGGACTTGCTATTCTCACTTGTTACCACTAACAGTAGGAAGTCTAGCAGATACGTATCCATGGTGGAGTGGCAAGCCTGTTTGGGAAGCATTAGCAGCTGTAGGAACAGTATGCTGCACAGAAGATTATAGTATCAGCAAGAACATGTGAAGTAATTGTCTGATAAGACAAAGTATCTTTACTCCTTTCTTCAAGCTCCTGTTGTCACTAAATGCCAGTATTCCAGTTTCTCAAGTAGTCTTTGCCCGTTGCTCTTTCACTGGGATGCTTTTTAAGCTTAATTTGAAGCTTAGATGCTTCTGGAGCTCTAATGTTATTACCAGTTTTTGGAAGAAAAAGCTTTTGTAACAGCTGATGTTTGCTATCTCTATACTGTACTTCAAAATAAAAGGAAAGGCTGGATGTTACTGCCTGTTACTACATGGGTTTCACTTCCATATTATTTGGTAAAAGTAAAGATAAACATGGAAGAGTATTGAGGACATTGAGACGAAAGTGGCGGACATGAAAACTAAAATGCAGCAGGGAGGGAAGGAAGGAAGACAGTAGGAGAAAAGAGAAGTGAAATGTCTGTGCTGCTCCTGTAGTTGTTTTTAGGGGCGGATTTATTTCTTCCAGTTATTTTAGTTCTCAAAGAAAGTATGTGTGCTAGGCGATGCAGGTTTGTTTGGAATGCATTTTCGATGGTATGAATGGCAGAAGTACGGAAATAGGAAAGCCGTAAAAATTGAAGCTGCAAAAAAATAAGTAATAACCCACTATTTCTGATGGTAGTACCTTTGCATTGGATTGATGAAGCAACAGTGGAATAGTAGTGCCTTATTCCTGTCAGTAGATTTTAAAGTCATATTTAAAAGTTCAATTCCCTCTTTTACAACTGAAGAAGCTGAGACAAAGGGAATCTTGCAGAAAGTCACTCAGTAACCAACAGCAAAGCTGGGAATGGAACAGTCCAACATACTTTTAGATTAAGGGAAGCTCCAGGAAGTTGGTGTCTTCTTGTGGGCCATGGGGCACAGGTCAGGTCTGACACACAGTAATGGCAAGAACGTTGTTACTGCATGTGTGCACTCTTAACTAGTAGACCTGACCCGATCTTATCTGCCCAGACGTCTGTGAATTATTTCAAATGAAGATGTCATAGCGTGGCTTGGTTTGGGGTTTCACAGTAGAGGGCATCAGCCAGTCAGCCTCATGGTGTGTAAGTGAGCAGCTTTCCCCAGCAGCTCTGTGATGATGGCACGGTGGAGCTACAGTTGCCTTTTTAGTAGCTGTCCTTATTTACTGGAAAGTAGGCAAGAATGCATTTAAACACCAAAGGAGAGAAAAACATCTCTGTCCTTGGCTGCCTTTCCAGCTATGACATAAGATGTAAAAGTAGTAACCTGTCAGTATCAGACTGTGCTTTCATTCTCTCCTACCTTCTCTATGCTCCAACTGGCTGAAATCAGCTGCATGCTGTAGTGTCTAAGGGGGATGGATCCCAAGGGAGACTATTTGGTACAAATGAAAAACATACTGTTTCTGATAAAAAGCTTCGGTTGTAAAAGGTTCTGAAGGTTCTTTGTGTTCCTGGGTCTTCAAGGACAGGCCGGAGAGATAGAGCAGACCCATTCCTGATATAAAAGGCTAGAAACCCTTCAATTTAATCATACAATAGCAAAAAAAGTATTTGGTGTTTTTGAGATGCTCCCTACAATTCTCCTGACTGAAAGAAATTCTGTTGTCTTTGGTAAAATTCTAAGGGTTTCAACAAGAGTAAAGTCTGACCCATTCTAAGAGCTGCAAGAGGTGCCGCCTCATAGAGTTTCCGTTGTTTGTTCTCTAAACCATGTATATGAGCCAGAACAAATTGTTATGTCTACTAAGCCCAAAGAAGGCTGGGAAACCTACTGTAATTTTTGAAGCTTTAGAAGGGATAAAGCTATTTACTACACTCAATTTTACAATTTCATTGTTAGCAAACCTTTGTTAGGTTTCAGATGTGTGCTCTAAATTACACTATATGGTGCTTGATGTTAAAAATTAAACTGAAGGAAGATTTATTAAGAAAAAAGTGCTGGTGACATTTCAGCATTAAGAGGATTTCTCTCATTGTTAGGGAAGATTAGTAATTTACAGCATTTGCTACTAAAAGGCAGATCAATAAAGATATAAATGTGTTCTGACCATCAGAATTTATATTATGCACATGATGATTGAGTACTTTGTCATAAATTCGGTCTTTCATCCTGGTATCTGATTGTAGCAGAAGGAGCAGGAAAATCCTTATTATTTATCATGGGATGCTGGTTCAAGAGAGGAGACCTATTTAGCCCATACACAGACCCTAGTGCTCAGCATTTGCTTTTTCCAAAGGGGCAACTATATATAGTTGTGGAGATAGGGTTATTTGTATCCTGTATGTCTTATTGAATTAGGACTGAAACCAGCAATGCTGTTGGCAAAGCTGTCACAGTTTTTTAGTTCATTTTTGCAAATGAATGAACTGCAGCAGTGGAGGATGGGCAAGCCTGGGAATGGGAAGCAGGCACGTCCCTGCGTCGTTATTACAAATATAATTCATTAAATGTCTTTTCGTCTCCACCTCTCTGCTGCATGTGACCAGTGTCTGCCACAACTACATGTGGTCCAGAGGCAGGAGGAAAAGTCAGAATAGCATATAAAAGCAGAACATTTTAACCAATTAAAAGCAATTTTGGAGTTTATTATTTTTCCATACTTGACAGGAAAGTTTCTAACCTAATGTAAGAGGCCTAGACGATCTTGCTTGTCAGTGTCCGTCCTTCCACTTCTCTAAGCAGGGAGGTCAGCCCAGTAGGCATCGTGCTCTTGATCTCATTAATCTTCCACCATGAAACAACCTTCTGATGGAAGTAGCCAGGAAAGTACGGAGAAGAAAAAATAAAAATCTCAAAACCTAGAAACCTCCTTCTCCGTGCTTAGGGAGAGGATCAAGAGAATATGGCCTTCCTCTTTCTCCTATCCCTCTGGGAAATCTCCATTCTAGATCCCCAGCTGAGCCACGTCTACCTTTGTGGACAACCTGGTAATTGATTTTTTCTGGAATTGGGAGTAGAGGATCTCAGCACCTCAGCATGACCTGAAGTCTTGTTCAAGACCCCAGAAAGCTCTTCTATCCCAATAGGAGGGTCCTGGAAAGATTCCTTTCTCCTAGGTGGCAGGTAACTGCAAGCAGTGAAGTATTTGGAGGGCAGAGGAGAGTGGTGTAGACCTGTGTGAGGAGCAGATGATGGGGAGAACACCCTGATGGGCCAGGGAGTGGCAGAGCGATAGGGACCAGAGGAGTGGCAATGAGGACTTTATTTGTTGAACAGGTCCAAGACTTTATATCTTTCTTGCCCAAAGGCTGTGATGTGGATTCTCCAGCTGTAATGCGGAGTCTGCTATGCAGTCATCATTTCTTCCAAGTAGTAACCTACGCCTCTTCTGGGCATGTAGATGGTAAACAGTGACTAGATGTCTGGTTGGATATTTAGTTTATGAGACAAAGTAAGTTCCAGCCATCCACTACCAGCAGATGAGAAATCATCAGAAAATGTAGCTTTCACAAAATGTAATAATTAAAGAAAACAAAATACTGGAGATAAAACATAATGTACCTAAGCTACAAGGGTTGGAGCTGCTTGGTTTCTTTATTTTTAAAGAAAGTACTTGGGGCCGAAGAGGTCAAAATGGATCTGATGAAAGAGAATTTCTGAAAAGAATAACTGCTGCTGTTCTACTGAAGTTTGGCCGCAATAGTGAATGTTAGTAATTATTTTCTATTCCTGAACTTAGAGCAGACTTAGGAGACTTAGAGCAACCACCATTGCAATTCTTCCTAAATCTATTTCCTTCCATTTATTCATTAGTAAATATTAGCTCCTGAATGCTGATAAATATCTCTCCTTTTCAGTCACCCGATTCGCTACTTGCAGAAAGGCAGTTTACATTGTTGAGACATAGCAAGTCCAACAATGTTATCACCCAAGTGCAAGCAGGCAGTGAATTTTTAGAGGCTGTCTCAGATGGGCCTGTGTGTGTGTGAGTCTGCCCTTATCCCCTGCTAATAAATGCTTCAGCTTTGCCTCTAATTGTGGCAGAATGGAAATGGTGCTTAGAAGCCTGGCTGTGAGATTGCAGCAAATGGCTGCAACCTATGTTTAATGTAGTGACACTAATGAATTCTGAGAATTAATTTTCAGCTAAGAAAGCATGATGGAAGATACTAGAATTTCAAATTAGGTAGTGGATTGACTTTCATCAAGGCAAACATGTACAGTATTTGTTTCTGTTTCACTCTCTACTTACCTAGCCTTCCCATTATTTTAAATCCAGACCAAGTAATGATCATATTTTCATCATACCTTATATGAAATCCATCTTGTAGTAGATTTGCTAGTCAATCTGCTCAGTGTATGGTTGTCTCACCACTTTTTAAAAAATTTATTTGTATAATTTCCGCAGGCCAAATAAATTTGCTTAATTTGCAGGCGCAGCACATTTGTTGGGTTTATATGTATTGCAGCATTGATGTTTGGCAGTGCCTAAGGTCACTGTCCAAATGAGTACCTGAAGATATTTTAGTTTTCTCCTTTCCTCAAAAGCAAATCCGTCAGTGAAACAACTTCTTAATACTGTTTTTTATTTGCACAATGCACATACTGATTTCTTTTGGCTGCATAGAATAAGAATGTTTTGGTCATAAGTGACATTATAAAAGCTGTTTTGTTACTATACTCTTGCACTTTCAAATGTTAATTTGCTGGATTTCTGTGTATTACTTCTTGATTTCTTTTTTTACTGGTCTCTGCATTCAATACATCTCCTGACTGAATATACTGGCAACTTTGGACTCAGGCACCTGTATGATTAACTTTTTCACACATTATAGTTCTGTTTCAGGGCACAGGCCAGTAGGCAACACTGTGATAATGCTCACCTTCATGCAAGCTTTAAAATTGTAAGAGCTTATATTAGATTATTTTCTTCTGACGAGCAGTATAGTGTCATTACTGCTTCCAGTGTAGCAGGTCTTACCTTACTGAACACCTGCAGTGACACTGACAATCTGATGCCTCATTTTTCACTAGCACGTGGGTGATGAGCCAAGATTTGTTATTTTACAGGTAACACCAACTAAGAACAGCATCAGCCTGCTTTCGGTGTGGCACTAAAAGCAACACATGAAATGACAGTGCGTAGATACCGAGCATGTAAATATACCTCAGAGTATTGACAGATCTTGTCTAAATAGTGAGGAATTAGGACAAAGGCCTATGCTCCAAAAGGAGAAACATAAGGGCTCTTTTCAGTGTCAGGAGACAGCTCTCCATCCTGCACTCCATTGCAGCAGGCCTGGAGATAACACCAAATCGGTACAGAATATCTGAATACGCACTGAGCCCACAGTACCTACTGTGACTAAGCTGCAAGCTGCTTACTGGCACTTGGAACATCTTAAGGAGAAATTTCTAGAAGTGACTGTGCCAACACTTCTGCTGTTTTGGAGCAAAAGGAGAGGCTGTATATATGTACTTCGATTCCCATACACACTACAGTTCTCTATGGCCTTCCTGGTCATTGTGTTCTCAGTGTGCTAGGAACTTGCCATTTAACTTGACTTGATGGATTAAATCAAATGCAGTGGAGATGCACCTTTTCCTGTCAGTCACTTTCCTGAGCTGGAGTAGAAGTACTCACACAAGAAGTTAGTCATGAGTTTAAGTAACTGTCCCTCACCCTTCTATGGCTGTTAGTTAGTAGCTCTCTGCTTTGCTGTGGCCTCTCCCTCACCATCTGAAAGAGCTATATTCTTTCTATACAGGCACAGACTTGGCACAATAGTAGGTGTCTTCTGTCTGAGCTTGGAACAGAGGCTGTGGTCACAGAATCAGGAGGATATGTCTCGTATCATTAGCTTGGTCATCTTTTGAGTTCATGAAGTGTTACTTGTGTTTCAAGTGAAATCCTAAGTGACCACAGCTTGCAAAACTGTCCTGCTACCAGAGAATGAAGGCTGCATATAGATGAATCAATATATAAACTTTGATAATTGCCAAGCAGAAGAGTAGTGTATATGCAAAGTGAATAGTCAGCGGGGGTTTGGAAGGAGTATGCGACAGAAGCAAAGGCAATCCTAAGGTAGTCTTCAAGACCACCTCTCCGACAGAACTTACTGATACTCATTAAAACACCTGCCAGACCTAAACAGCTCACATTTCAGGCACGTGATAGAGAAGCTAAGAAATTTTTTCCCGAAAATGTTTTCCTTCCATCTCTTCTCGTTGGGCTTTCTTAATGAATGCAGCATCTTTTACCTGAGGATCATCTATATGGAAAAATTTCTTTTATGTCATTTGGATCTTTTCCACAGACTGTCTTTGGAGTTGCATTGTTCCAGACCTGAAGGTAGAATTCATATTAATAACTGCATAACACCAGGTAGATTATTTGTATGTTCTTCAGACTTCTGTTAAACACAAGATACTATGTCTGGAACTGTGTTATTTCTTGAAAAGAATCCACTTAAACTCTAATGTTGTTGTTATCTGAAAAGCAACTGCCATGACGTTAGGGCCTGTTGTGATAAGACAAGGGGTAATGGTTTTAAAAAAAGAAGGTAGATTCAGACTAGATATAAGGAAGAATTTTCTACAGTGAGGGTAGTGAAACACCAGAACAGTTTGCCCAGAGAGGTAGTAGATGCTCCATCCTGGGAAACATTCAAGGTCAGTTTGGATGGGCTCTGAGCAACCTGATCTAGTTAAAGATGTCCCTGCTCACTGCAGGGGAGTTGGACCATATGAACTTTAAAGGTCCCTTTCAACCCAAACCATTCTATGATCCCATGATGTAGCTTTACTTGGATTCATTTGTATTACTGAAAAAATCCTGATGTAGTAAAATTTAAAAGGAACATTTATATATTAATAATGTAGCATAAATACTATAAATTTGTAATTATTGTTAAATAGCAAAAGTCAGAAGTGCATGAGCTTTTCAGACTGCAATCTTCACTTCAGATACTTGCCATCGCTCTGTGATTTTGGACACATTTAGGTTTTTGTTAGTTTGGGTTTTTTTCCTCTGCATTCCTGATTAAAGTTACCTTTCTTTTCGAATGCTTTTTCCCTTTTTCTCAGGAAACATATAAATTTAACTAGGATTGGCATGGACCGTTTTGTCTGCGTGGGTGTATTGACTTTTAAAAACCTGGGATCACAACAGGAAAAGTGTGGTGGGGGAGGGTTGTCAGAACCTGTTGAAGGCTAGTGATGGATCTTTCATGGGAGGGAAGGGCTTGTATTTATAGCCTTGCACTCAGAGGGCTGGAGATAAAGCAGGTTCATTCTGTTACTCTTGTCTCTCTATCAGGAGGCTACAATTCTAGCCTATAGGAAAATTCACCAGAATAGTTATAAAACTGGTAGCACGTTTTACAGACTGCTTTCTTCTGGACTAGACGTGCCAAGAAGAGATTGGGAAAATGGTTTTCAGGCACCTAAAGTATTAAAGTTATGTTCAAAGATATTTCGGGATCATTTTAAGACCAGACTTTAGGCTTCAGTAAAGTGTTTGAGGTGAGGCTAAACTTTAATCATTTACTGTGTTTGGTAGTATTTGAAATCAATTGATATGTATGGGGTTTTTTAGATGTAGTTTAAATTTTTCAGATTGTTATTGATACTGCTAGAATATAAATTATTCTGAACGGTATTAAAGTTTCATTGAACTTTTGGCTAAAAAAAAGATAATCTTTATTTGTAATATTAGGTGTATCACTTTAGTATTGACAAATATGAGCTGTAATTGTGAAGTATCTAATACAAATGCATCTTATCAAATAAACTCATCTTGGGCTGTAATTCGCTGAAATGGTGCGTTTTAGAAGGGAGATAGATACTGAACTGCAGCATTTCTTTTTCACATTCTCAAATAATGTCAATATTAGTTGAGCGAGATAAACAGGGTACTTGAATATAAAGATTTAGAGAGTACTTTAAAGTGGTCTAATCCTGATAGATCATTCTTCTGTTTGGACTGTTATATTTAAGCTTTATTTTATAGAAAAGAGTTCAACTTTAATGGTGGTTTCCTCAATTTTAGATCTCAATTGTATAATTTAGCATGATACTTTATTTTATGCTAATTTATTAGAATGTATCTCTTCACTCATTACTAGATCACCTGTTCCTGTCACAGACAGAACTTTGGTAGCCTGGCTAGCATTTAATTCTAACTCATTCATTTCTCATCCAGTCTGAGTTATGTAGGGTTACAGAATTTTCTATAATTCTTATGCTAACGCTTAGCATCGCAGTATAGAAGATCTGCCTGAAATATGAATTTAAAAAACAAAACAAAGCTCTATATCAAATTCTTCTGACTAGTGTTGTATCACAGGTTTCACCTGTGGATTTTGATAGGCTATATCCTACAGTTCTTAGTCACAATCTCATCGGAGAATAGGTAGAAAATTAAAACAAAGGAAGTACTTTCTATTCATCTTAGGTTATGTTTAATGTATATGAACAGTACAGCACCTCCAAGATCCTATGCCATTTCTTTATAGTAAGCTAGTTGCAGTTAAAAGGAGAGATTAAATAAGCTCATAATCATAACCTTCATGCTAGGATACTTGTAGGGTGAATTCACTTGCTTAAGTATTTTACGGCAGATTTGTTGCAAAGTAGAGGAAGAGTTGTGTTGCAAACTGAGGAACTCAAATTAGTGGCAGAAGAAACTACTGTACAATAACAGCCACACAGTAAGCTGTCTCAGATCATGCTGTAATGAAATAACACCATTGCCTGAGACCACTATTTCTCTGTCACAGGTGTCTGATCAAGGATTTTGAAAAGCGTCCTTCCGTCACCCATCTTTTGGAGCATCCGTTTATTAAACAAGTACATGGTAAAGATATGTCTCTGCAAAAACAGCTGGCTGAGCTCATCCAAGAACAACAGCAGCTGGGTTCCACAGCCAGAACAAGGTACTGTACATCACACATGCTGCAGCCCTCCTTCCCCGCTAACCCTGGAAGCACCGGTTGAAATTTCGAATGCAGGCATTAACTGTTCCAATGATCATATTTCTGTATTGATTAGCAGGATTATTAGCAATAAGTGCTGCATGCCTTGTGAATGCAAGAGACATGTTACCCCATTGATATTTTTTTAAAGCTGTAATGCAACCATCTCCTTAGCCACTTTTCTCCCACTGAACTCTGTTCTGTATGTATTCACTTTTGGCTCAGTCAGAGATGCTGATCGTTTCAGAATATTCTGGTGTGTGGAAATATTTATTGGCATGATGAAAAATTGTATCATATTTTGGTAGCAGATCTTTGAAAATACAATTGTGAACAATGAAGTGACTACTAGAAAAGGTTAAGAATGGAACACTTTAAAGTTTGCTGTTTGACTAGATACTATTAGTAAAAAGGCTATTCAGTACTTAAAGTAATTTTTTTGTCTGTAGTTTAATAGTAACTGCTATTTTTCATTCAGCCTAGTAATTAATTCTAAAATATGCTTAAAAAGCAATGAATATTTAGCAGCAGGAGCAGCAGCATTTTTTACTTTTGAGGCTGGTTGTAAGTATGTCCAGAGGGTGGCAGAATTTCACTGTTTCAAAAGAGAATTAAATGCAAATGAACACACCTTCCCAAGCTCAGCAATCATTCTATAATATGAAATTTGTCTAGAATGAGATAAGCTTCGGCCCATTATTATAAGCAAACACCTACTAATGTTGATGAAGAAAATTAAATGTCATGATTCATAAGTCATAAGCCTGTATATGCTTATATGCCATAGACTCTGTCGCTTAAATGCTATAAGCCCAAACAGAAACGTACAAGTTAAGATAAAGGAATAGCTATTAAGTACAGTTTCAAGGTGAAGTTGACTTCTGTACATTTGTTGTTGCTTTATTTTGCTGTTTTGTTGTTGTTGTTGTTTCTTTTCTGGAAAAATATACCAGGAGCGGCTTGCTGTGGGTGAGGGAGCTTATGCCAGTGTTACATTAGCAGTTTCTGCTTTATCTAGCCTCCTAAATGGACCTTCCCCATGTAACACTTCACAGATCAGTGAAGCCTACAGCTTTGGGTTGGCTGGCCAGAAAGATAGCAGAGTTTTCCCAGCTGTTGACCAACTAGGAGATAAAGACAGAATGAAATGACCCTTGTGCTAAGAGGAGCTCTGAAATGGATTCCTCATGGTATTCCAACACATGCTCTTGGAACTATCTCCATAATGTGGATTGAGAAGAAATCAAGACCAAGACAACGTTTCTTTCCTTAACCCTTTCCACATATTGACTAGGAGTGCTGTGACAGACAATCTTCTGCACATTATGTTCGTGCATGACTTGATTGAAGAAAGGATTTTGCTTCCCAGTATGAATCAGTGCTCACCTAAGGGAGTTTGACTCCTTGTCCATCCTGTCACTGTCTAACTCAAATTTTGTTTGTCAAGGGTTATTATATGCAACTTGTGTGCTGTAGCACCTGCAGATTGCAATGGTGAAGGGAGATTTACTGCAGTGGGTTTAGTCCTAATCTTATCGTCCCTACTAGTCTAAATTCTGTTATTGACCCTGATACCACCAGATTTACTTGGCAAACTACTCCCAGGTTTCCTGTCACAGGGTGTTCTCTGAGCCATCTTTCCCATTAGTCTCCATTCACTATTCATACCATTTGTCCTTGAAGCTTTATACTGTGATAGAGTCAACTTCTTATGTCTTCTTCCTCAGCAAGTCATAGTCCAGGTTCTTCTGTTTTTCCAGCCAGCTTGTTCTTTCTCATAGCTGAATTCATCCTTCCCAGGTCTATTATAGTTTCTCTTCTGCTCTTAAAGCTCTACTCTCAGCAGACTTTGCGTCCATTCTGTTCTTTCCTGGACTTTTAGTTTGCCTTTAGCCATGCCTCTGAATTAGGTGGCTTTTTCCTCTGCCAGTGAATGATGAGGGGAAACATGATGAGGTTGCTGGAGAAATAGTCGTCTCTACCTTCACTTTGAAGCCAGCAGGCCTTGCTGTTGGCTTCACTTTGAAGCAATGGGCCTAACTGCTGTTCAAGAGCGTCTTCCTGATTGTTGTAGCGTTATACTATGGTATCCTTAGTTGTTCTTTGAAGCACCAGCCCACTTCCACAAGGGCTGAGCATGCTCAGTGAGGACAAAACCAACACATGTTGTTGTCACTTTGCCATGAGATAATTTACTAGATGGCTTTATGCTTTATTATTTCCTTTAGGTTAGAAAGCAATAATAAAAAGAAAAGAGTTATGCTAGTAAAAGATGACTTTTAAAATGAAAAATTAAGTATTGCTCCTGGGTTTTTTACTGAAAAAGATGCTCTTTGAAACTTTTCCACCAGCTTTATCTTTCCCTAAATTATTTTTGTCAGTGAGATGCAGATGCCTCCTATCCTTATGCAAATAGATGGTTTCAGTTTCAGAAAACTCAGCCAGGATACCTCTCTTTCCACACTTGTAGCTAGGAAGAAAGTTCCTTTTTTAATGTGTTGGCATCTTTTAGACTGAAATCCTTGAGTTTTGCCATGGTCTTGAGTGAAGCTGAAATTTCAGCATCAGCACTTCTCTGCTGCATTGCCTATTTCCTATACGCTCACGGGGAAGATCCTTGTGAGAAAGTCCAGTGTCACGGCTGCGCAAGGATGGGCTCTGGGTATTATCTTTATCTCTTCTCCATATCACTTTTGGAAGCTATCAGTGTGTTGTTTGTCTGGTTTCTAACAATACCAGAGCATAAATGCTAATTAATAACAATATACTTTTTGTTAACATTTTTGCCATAGAAGCAGTTATATGAAGTTTAATTGTAAGAAATTTATTTGGTGTTAAATAGCCTACTAGTTCTATTTTTATAAAAGTTCTTTAATCCTTTAAAAAAAAATAGAGGCTTGTACATCAGTGTGTTGCTTCACGTATATTTATTTTAGCAATGCTGAAGTTTTCTTTCCCATCTGTTTTAAAGTCAACTACATTATTTAATACATGGATACTGATTTGAAGTTCATCTTGGGAGCCAGAGCATTCTTACTCCCATCATTACATAGCTGCTTCTAGGCAGGAGGTATTTCTTAAAATCAGACAGGATGCTCTGACAGGCTCTCACTCAGTTGCTTTTTTTTTTTTTCTTTTTACTTGACCAAATCCTGTGCTCGTACAAGGAGTGTGAAATGCTTTCAGGTTATTCAGATAGCGCCCTTGTGCATAATAACAGTGTGAGAAAAAGAAATGTAATTCATTCCTACATTCTTGTACCTCATAGGACGTTAAATTGCAGAACTCAAAAAAAGAGTATGAAGCTAAGTTACAGTGAGGTGTGGCGACAGAACATGCAAAAGTTGGTCAGGAATAATGAGCAGAATTTGGTGCAGTAATAGTAACTGAGCATTCATAAAGACTCTGTAGCTAATTCTGTATTCTCTAAGTAAAAAAAGGGTACACAAGTAAAGCTGACAGTAATCTTGTATTTCAGGGATAAATTCTTCAAGATTGAGATTGATGCAATTGCATGGTAGTAAAATACCAAGAATGTTTAGGCACCCTCTGAACTAGAATACAAAAACGTGGTAGAGGTTTGTGTTTAATTCCTCATTCCCTCTCTGAATTACTGTGTAACCTCTGTTATATTGCTTACCCTCAATATTTCTCTGTTCCTCCACTTATGAAATGGCTATTAATAGCTTCACTTAATACATTATACCTACGAAAAATAGATAGCGGCTTGTCTGAGGCAAGGACTTTGTCTATTACTTGTTCTATAAAGCCGTACTATACCTTTGATCACTGTAAACCTGTTAATGAAGATAAATAAGCATAATGCCCCAAGCTCTAGCCATTTTTTTTCTTTCTTTCTTTCTTACTGCCCTAGAATCTGGGAAGACTCTAGGCAAAGATACGTTACAGATTATGGATGTTTTTAGTTCTCAATAAATATTTGCTCTGTATAGATTATATTTTTGTTAAATGGCATTTAAGTGTGTTTGATAATCCCTTAAGGGTGATTATAAGAAAGCTGCTCACTTTCCAAATATGCCTTTTAATCTCTTGAACTAATTCATGTGGTCAGTTGCTTTTTTGATTCAGACTACAAGAGATTCAGACATCAAGGCTGCTTGCCAGCCCACTGAAGAACAGCATAAGAAGGGTTGTAGTCTGTTTTCTAATGTTCCTTGATGTTAAATGACTCCTTGTGCTGTCTACATTAGCAAAACGTACTGCAAAAAATGGGCATGTTCTCTGGAATTTGTTTATAAATATCAAATATTATCCCCATTTTTTTTGTCCTTGTCAGGACTTTATTTAAACCTGGCAAAGCTGGCAGCTGGTTCAGTGTTGAAAAAGTTGAAAAACGTGATGTCAAAACTTTCAAATTTTAAACTAGGCAGTGTCTCAAGTTCTATAAAGTATAAAAATACTATGGAGTTTGTCATGGAAATATTTAAAAGGGAAACTCAGATTTGCAATCTCAGTATTCTGTCTGTTCTTCTTGGCCTTCCTTGCATAAATTTTGATGATAAAATGTTGCATCTTTTAGGAAGACTTTATCAAAAAAAGTTAACTTTCCATTTTATTGCATAAAACCTTAAAATATAAAATGTTTTATTGACTTATGAGTAGAAGTAATAGAAAACTGGAGGATTTTTTAGTGTTTTACTGAAGGTTTGAAAAGTACAGCAAAAATGAACGGAATAAAAATGCTCTGGTTTTTATTTTCCCCTCTTTGAATGTACAAAAATTAAAAATATATTTGGGAACAATCTTTAACAGGTTTCTCTGTTCAGTATAGCACGCAGGAGAAAATCTAAAAAAAACAAAGTGTGGTGGATCATGTGAGATGGAAAAATTCAAATGTAGTAGTAGATCTATTAACTGCCTTTTGACTGTGATGAGGGAGCAGAACATCAAGGAGGAGAGTACATGATTAGAAGCTTAGAATTGGAAACAGGGAAGAGAGTCTTCACAGAGTGGATTCTAAAGGTTTTGCCCATGGTAATATTCTTGTAAGCCATCTTTCAAAATGTAAGATACTGTGGGTACTGGGCTGTTCTTTAGCAGGAGTTAATGTGGGGCAGCTCCATGAAATACACTAGACAAGTCTGTAATAATTTTAAGATAACAAAAATACCATTTGCCCTCTACCTTTATTTTGTTAGCCATGTCTATCAAATTTCACAGTAGCTGAAGTTCCTCAACTTGATTGCCTGAAAATTCTATAGTTGATTTGATGTTTGAGAATTAATGTTGATCAAGTATCAAATGGTTTTGGTTATATGGTTCAAAGTGGTAGTTTCCCAGTTAATTAGCAGCTATGAAGAGGCCAACTCCAGATGTGGCTCATCCTTCTCTTGGATGTTTTTGTACACACTAGGTAGGCTTCTTCATAGGAATCAACCAGAAAAGGTCTTCTATCAATCTCCGGTTTCAATTTTTAAAAGTATGAAAAGACTTCAGCTTTTGCATGGGTAAGGTTGTAAACAAGTTTACCGTAGTCAATGAAGAGTTCAGTTTACTGGTTTGAGTCAGCTGGGTCAGTGTGCTACTGCTAGTCACCCTTTAGAAGATTGTTTCTGTAATGGGCAACAGACAGTTATGAAACCTTGTGTTTTGAAGGATAAAATGCAAATCTGTACATCAGGAAGAATCAAGCTTGAAGAATCCTGGAGAAAAAAAAAAAAAAAGGAAAAAAGACAAAAGGAAATCTAAGTATTCAACAGTTTGAGAAGGGCAGGTACGTTCAGGCTGCCTCGCTAGGTATTAGAATGAGACTACGGTGGCTTGGCAGCTTCCCTCTCCTTGTTAGCCAGCTGGATTACAGCAGCAGTCCATCCAAGGAAGTAATTCTTACAACCAGATATCTAGCTTCTCTGCCAGCTCACATTTAATTTTGAAAGCAATTAACTGCAAGGAACTTGATTGCATCCAGCCAGTAATTTCCTTTGGACTCAGAGATAATAACAGAAACAGAACCAGAAATAGTCCTCTGATGCTATACACAATGTAATTTAATGCAATTCTTCTAGCCTTCATCTATATGAATATTAGGCAAACGAGTTTAAAAGTTTTGGGTTTTTTTTAAATCACAAAGCTACTGTGGCCCCCCCCAAAAGTAATCCTTGGTCTGATTATAGGGTATGTGTTTTTACTGGAGGTTGCACATATTTTTGTTGTAGCTGCAGCTTTTATATTGTAATTAAGACTGTGTCGGTGTTTCTGTTACGACCTTGCTTCAACAAATTACTCCAGGCTGAAACTTGACGTACAGGAGCAAAATTCACTCTTCCAAAGCAAAGGAAGCAGGCTGTGTTTCTCTGTGTGGCAACAGCACACTTTCCACTCTTTTTTCTTTCTCATTGTGTTGAGTATTTTTCTTGCAAATCTCAGTTTGAGTGCAATTCATTTTAAAATTGACAATAATGTAAAGCAGAACAAGTACAGGAGCAATTTTTCCTATGCGAGTCCAAAAAACCCCGAAGCAAACAGTAAACATAAATGCTGAACTGCACCAAGAAGCCAAAGTAAAGGCATTCATAAAACAATGTTGGGGGTGGAGGGGAGAGAGAGCAGAAAGGAAGCTTCCCAATGAATGTAAAAATTCTTGGTCTGTGCTGCTTTCTTGCTCAGGTTGGACTTGCCAGCAAGATGACTTTTCAGTCTAGAAGTCTGTGTGGTCTATCTAGATCATCCTTCATCATTGTCAACTTGGTAGCGGGATCATATGACAGTATAGCTATTTACAGGGCACTTCTATTACTATGGCTGCTATCTAGGACAAAAAGAGGTTATTTTCTTTCAAACTATCTCTTCCCCACAGGTAGAACAAATTAATGCTTCCCACCCTCTTCAGGAAATTGTTCTCCTGAGGCAAAAATGCTTCTCACCTTTTGATCCTCCTCTGAAATTCAAGAAAACTCTGTCCCTTTCAGCTATTGCTGCCTGATAAAAAGGCCAAGAGAAGGTGCTTGGAAAGATAGAACTGTTTTCAACAGAGAGCACTCATCACTAGAGTTCTGCAATAAATCTAATGCTTCTCTTCAGGTTTGATAAGGTTAGATACCTTGATTGACTGGCTCTGTACACTACTTCTTTTGTCAGTGAAGAGACTACATCCTCCGGGTGATGATTCAAAACATTGCTGGAACCTTAAGGCAAATAGCCTAGCACCTCTGATTTTCCTTTTGCTTAGAATTTGTACATTTTATGTCATCAGAAAAGAAGAGTAATTGAAAAAATGGCTGATAGTTCTACGTTCTATACAAAAAAATATATTGACACTTATTTCCCCAATTAGGAGTGCTTCCTTCTGCTTTATAAGATTATTTTCTTTTTAGTATTTTAAAAGCAGATTGTATTTCTGATATAAAATTGTGGAAATAATTAAAGGTTACTTCCTGTGTTCTTCCTTCCCACTATGTCAATGTATCTGCAGGACATAGGGTCAGTACAAAACTGATGAGGCCAGCAGGAGATTTGAAGCTAATGTGATGTTATGCTCCTAATGTCCTCTT
The DNA here is from genome assembly GCA_013396935.1 of Baryphthengus martii. NCBI lineage: Eukaryota > Metazoa > Chordata > Aves > Coraciiformes > Momotidae > Baryphthengus > Baryphthengus martii. The sequence goes on from VWZK01018835.1 coordinate 700,807, forward strand.
CCTAATCATGTACTTAGGAAAATGAGTTAAGCACAAGAATATATATGCAGAGAATATATATATGTTTTACTTATATTTGACTAAGACCAGTTTCCTTAGTTTTCTATTTACATATTGTTTAAAAAAAACCCTACTTTTCCAATAAAAAAATCAATTCGTTTTTCACTTAAGGGGAAGAAACAGCAGGAGTTTAATGCACAATCAGATAACAGATTAGTTTACAAAGCCATTCTGCAATTAGAGATGCTTAGGTTTGAATGTGCCCTCTTCCCCCTCCTCCCTACACCTCTGGTAGGCACAGCCCTACTTGAAGCTTGTTGCAATTTAATATTGTAGTTACGATGGTTTGCTCCAGGAAGAAAAAGTTTCACAGGTTATGTTACCTATAATGTCTAACCATTGCTTTGGTAGTTACACCTCCGTGAAGTAAAGCGACTGTTAAAGTATTTGCCTCATTTGTAGACTAAAAGGTGTTCTCATCTCTAAAAGGTTTACATTATTTCCAACAGCATTTTTCTCTCCAGTGAAATAAGAGGTTTAATTCTGATTTGAAACAGAAACAATAATTAGAAAAAAACAGTACTACATTATAGAATCATAGAATACATTAGGCCACTTACTTGCATTCCTGCTCCTTTGGGGATCTGACTTGGCAGCAAAGTGTAATGTTCTTGAATGTAGTGACTGTTGAAAAAAAACCAACAAACAGACAACAAAAAGAACCCAGAACCCACCTCTTAATCAACTGGAAAACTGAATTGAATGATACTTGGAACAAATTCACGTGAGCACCATGCAGCCCACTGGAAATAATACCCACTGTAACAATTTCTCTTACAGAGCTTCTTACTTGTGTTCTCCTCCTTTCATTTCTTCATATATACAACATCAAGCAAACTGCCATCTCTGAGAATGCAGGATGTGAAATATAAGTGCAACTGTCAGCAAAACCAGCTACGTTCCCGCTATTTTATTCCTAGCTGACAAAACAATTTGCACAGGTTTTTTGAGTTACAATTGAAATAAACCATTGGAAAATATTTTTCTGGAACTCATCAAGTAGCCGTAAGTGAATAAGGAAAATGAATAAAAATATATAAAAATATTAGGATATTTAAATGTGGTCCACAATTCTCAGTGAAGCTGTACTCATAACTAGCACTCTGATCTTTCCTCTTTGTTAGAGGCTTTCTGTGCAATAATAGCTCTTGGGTATGAAGCACTTCTCTTCACTGAATGAAAGCTGACTAGCTTCACATGTAGAAGTGAACATAAAAGGGAAAAAAAAGCAAAAGCCTTGGCTCCTTTCTGAAACAAGATTCCATGAGTATATGAAGATCTGATTAAAGAAAAAAAAGACATGCTACATATTCACATTAACCTGCAAAATTATAGATAAACAGCGTTTCCTAACAAGCGACAGTACCATTCTGTTAGTATTCCATATACCGTTTAGCGTTGTTTCGGGATGTGTGGTCATGTGATTCCTACTTTCTACATGACAACCAATGCAGAAACAATCTGTCAAGGACTGTCACTGAGGATCAATGCTAAATGTTACTCAGCAGGATGCAGACTGTAGCTCGGTGGGTGTCCTCCTACTATGCTTTGATTATGTTTGTTGTAAAGAAAAGCCTAGTTGTGCTTACAGCAGTCATATTTCACCCTCTCTGTGGAAGACATAGTACGGCCTCTTGATTTGTCCCTGTTTCAACAAGATGTGGTGTTTAAAAACATATACACAGCATTTTCAGATTCCTTCAGTGTAATCTGATTATAAGGGGGTTATGTGACAGTTTGTCTCTGCTGCTTATTGTGTGGCTTAAATCTCTGAGGACAAGCTGTCTGAACATCCATACGATTTAGAATCTGATGGCAGCTGTGGTTCAAAAATGTTGTTTTGGGCCAGATCTAGGGTCATCTGAGGAGGCACTTTGGCATGCACCAAGGTAACTGAAGGATTTTCTGCTATTTATTGCTTCCTGTAACTTTGTTAGATGACAGTACTATAGGCTGGATTCATGAGGCGGGGAGATAATTAAACAGAGTGGTAGTTTATTAACTTAGAGCAAGAAGAGAAGGGAAAAGATGGAGAATTTTTTTATACTTTACTATGTGAGTAGGAAGTAGTAAGTCCACAGATAAATCTTCATCTTTGAGCATTGATAAATAGATAGGGTTGTATACTGTGAAAGAGAAAACTCATATTACACTGGACAGCAAGCTGGCCTATTGCTTTTATAAAAGGATATTTCAAACAAAAATACGTATTTCAGAAAGCGTGTCTGTGTTTTCCTCATGGCAAAAGCACTCACCCGTGAATTCCCATCACCTCTTAATGTTTGCTGTCTTCAATACAGTTTTATAACACTGGTGCTCTACTGAAAACTTCCAGGCATGAACGAATACATACCAGAAGACCTTACCATGTGGATGGAGCTGATAAGTACTCCCTAGATGATGATCTGGTAAATCTAGAAGTTCTAGATGAGGTACTGTACTATCTGAGTAGCAATTTCTGACAATTGTGCTTCACATTTTGCCTATTTCGGCGTTTTAGGCTTCTTTTAACAGAATGAGAAAAGTTCCTTCTTGCAAGCTTTTGTCTCACCCTGGCAAAGGAATTGTCACGTGACTGATCTGCTTATCATCACTTTGTGAAAATTCTATATAGTGATGTAAAAACAGTAGCAGTGAGTCATATTATGTGGAAGAAGTTAATTATGAGCGATGTTCATTTTAATTATTTTATGAGTTTCTTAAAATGAAAAGTTTAATCATGAAGATCTAGATTTAAATGTTTTTTCCTGTAATTGATGAATTTATAGAGTAATATATCTACATCTTCTAGATGAAAAATGATAAAACAATATCAGTTGCATATTTCACTGTATCATCTATATACAGAGTATCTGTAAATTTTTGTTTTCATGATCCTTAAATTTCATGCCAGCTAGAAAAAGGCATAATGCTAAATTGTGCTAGTGGCATGTTTAAAACAGTCTCTTATGACCACTTAAAATTTAATCCTTCAAAAACTGTTATCCTTGTTTCATGGTTAAAATTAAAAAAAAATATGGAAATTTACTATGAAGTGCAGTAGTAATGTGCATGGCCATTTTCTCTTCAGAAGGTTTGCTTCCTGGGCAGCTATAAGAAAGTACGTGCTGGTTTCGAAACAGGAATTGCCATTTAACTTAGTTTTATGGCATTAGCAAGAATTTTGAAAATATTTGTTTGTGATGTTGGCATTTGAAAAGTAATTAGTATCACTTGTAAGTATTTCTTAATCAGTGTTCTCAGTATATTTAGAAAAACTTTCCTAATTGGAAAAATACTGTTTAACTATCAAACTTCTTGTCATCTTCTCAGGATACAATTATCCATCAGCTGCAGAAACGCTATGCTGACTTACAGATCTATACTTACGTCGGAGACATTTTAATAGCCTTAAACCCCTTCCAGAATCTCAGCATTTATTCTCCCCAGGTAAGAGAGATTCCAAGCTGTGGACAGTACTCACTTTACATTTATATTAACACCACTGACTAAAGTATATAGCTGATATTGGAAGTCAGGAGCACAGACTAAACCTCAGCCTTTTGTTTCTTCAGAAAAGTGTGGCTACAAATATATTTGTTTAATTTTATTTTTTTTAATTCAGTCTCATTTGATTTCATTCCTTTCTGCTTGGTGGTACAGATTCCACAGGAGGGATGAACATTACCCCAAGTACAGCTGTGGCTGTTGTCTCACATATAGGGCTTTCTTCTAGAAACAGAAGATGGTTATCTGAACCTCTTCATGCTGAGGTTATTGCGTCCTGAAAAATTGCTCTATTGGGTTATTGCATGGCCTGTGAGATCAGCTGCTGCTTAAAAGAAACAGGTGACTCAAATGCCGTAAAGATAGAGGCAGCTTAATTCCCTACAAATATGAAGAGAGTTGGAGCTGTAAATCTTAGTCTCCATGGGTGCCTAAATCAGGGTTGCAGGCAGAGGCGCCAGATTTCAGATTCACTATTATCTTTGACGTTTCTTTTGAATAGGTTGAGTATTTCCTTGGTTGAATGCTTGTGGTTGAAATTCTGTTCCTTGTGGTACCGTTCTCTTCACCATCTCATGTGGGAAACATCGGAGTGCATTTTAGGTATAATTTATATTCTGGAAATTGGGCAGTGTCAAGAATTACCCCTCTTCTACCAGGTGATTCAGTGAAAATTCTGTGGTAAAACAGGCAACTACCGTCTGTTGAAGAGGCAACAGATAGTCACTATGCTCTTTTCAATTCTTGATTTTGTAGCTAAGTTGTGTGTTTTGACTGTTGTGTATTTTTTTTTTTTTAATTTAGTTCTCCAAGCTTTACCATGGTGTGAAGCGTTCATCAAATCCTCCCCATATATTTGCCTCTGCGGATGCTGCCTACCAAAGTATGGTTACATTCAGCAAAGATCAGGTAAGAATCTGTTCATTTCGGCTTAGATTTGATATTAATCGTACTGCAGCTGTGCTGCGTGGCAACGGCTAGTGTTCGGTTATGTTGTACTTTGAGAGATTTTTTTCTTTAAGCCTTTTATTCCTACATCAGAAAAAAATGGAGAAGAAATCTAGTCAGGTTTGGGAATTCTGAAGAGGATAGAGGCATGAAAGAGACTAAAAGTTCAAATAAGATGATAGGGTTATCTGACCACTATAGTTTCCTGGACACCCATGAAGTCCTTAGCAGTTGGCACCATCTGCAGTGTTGCTGCACACTCTGGTTCCAGACTGGCTTGCACTAGGTGTTGTAACCATTTACACTTGTGTAAAATTGGAGAGTCTCAGTGTTGTAGAAGATAACAGAGTTTGAACCACTTCTCCTTTTTATAAAGACACTATCAAGCAATGGATAATCAATTCCTTTAACTACAAGTCACAAAAAATAGGAACTATTGACTCATTTTTTTAGTAAAATATATTAAGGATAGGTCTAATATAAATGTAATAAGGACACAAATCCAATTGTATGGCAATAATTTTAATGAGAATGAAATACTACGCTGTAGAAGCTAGATTTCTTTTTATTGCATTCTTAAGATTATAACTTTGTACTCTTTCTAATTTGATGTGCTCTATGTACATGAATATTTAGGACTAATAATTATTTTTATTTATAAAATCGTCCTGATTTTACTCTGCACATCACATAATAATTCCTAGAAAATGCTTTTTTCAAATCACAAAACCAGAATAAAATAATAAAAAACTTGCAGTTAAAAAATACCAAGCAAAGACGACAAATAAGAGGGACATTGAAGATGAAGAAAAAATGAGTTCTACTGAGCACGTGGAAGTACACTGTCCTGAATGATGGCTAGTACTTCTTTAAAGACTTACATGCTCTTTGATGGAGGCTTTAAAGAAAACAAGCACTCATGTAGAATGAGTAATGTGAGAACTTGTTATCTTGGGGAAAAAAAATTAGTTTTGACATCAGCCTGTCAGGCTAACTTTGTACGTCTTTAATATTATATGTTTCATATCCCTTTAAGAAGTTATTTGCATTTAGTTCTAAGTCAGTTTCCTATTTTCTGTTTGCAAAGGATTACAGGTGCATGTTTATCTCCATTGCCTGGCCAATGTTTTGTTGGTTCTTCAGGTAAAGGTGCATTAGATAAACACTGTAGCCAGAACAAAAATATATTGATCCTGTTTGTTTTATCCATTGAGCTTTCCCTTGTATTTTCCTGTGAAGTCTGAAAATTGCCTCCAGACCTAACGTTTCTTCTGAAGCTAAAGTCAAGTTCTGGTCAATTCTAGAAGAGTTTTATGAGTTCTACAAGAACTCATCGGCTTTAACTGTATGAACGTGTTTATGTTTAACTGTATGTACATGACTTCTCTAGTTACATAAAGACAAGTTAGGCTTCGTAACCCTGTAAATCCATCACTGGCTTATCTGTTTCCAAGAGCAATAAAAATATGCAACAAGAAGCAAATAATTTAGCTGCAAATGTCATATTGCACGCGTTATCTAGAGTCGATCCCTGCACCTGCTGTCAGACACCACAGGATATTACCAGAGAACTGCTACATCTTTTAGACCTTTTCACAGAGCTCAGTTGTGTGTGAAGTGTCATTACATCAAGTATTTTAGGACCTTGTATCTTCTCCTAGCCAAGCATCTTGTATGTTTACCTTGTGGTGCAAGTAATTTTCAGGTGCTTGCATAAAAACGCATGAATCTATGCAACTGCTCAGTGTTAACATTTTAATTATCTGGTAGTTGATACTGTACCTTGGGTAGACTAAATATTTGTACTGGTGCTCTGTAGATGGAAAAATAATAAATGCTGTTAGAATTCTTACTTGTTAGGATCTGAAGTGTTCGTGCTTCAGTATTCAGGTTTGAACAGCATAACAGCAGAGAGGAGGACACCAAGTGATTTAGACCACTCTAGCTAATCACTGAGTCTGGAAGCCATTTGGAGAGCCTATAAAATACCACGCGTTAAGGAATGCTGACTCAGGAGGAAGATGGATGTGTTCCCCCAGAATCATCCAATGAGCAGATGCATATTTTTCTGAAATGTTTAGATGCTAGCTTGCTGTTCTGGGCTCGAATATCAGCATCACCTACAGACTTTTGGTCAGTGTATTAAATACAGATGCGCCCTGCGTTTCATGTTAATTCATACAAAATCAATGCAGTGAGCTCAGATGCACTGCCAAATTCTGTCACATCAATTCAGCTGTGGCAATTTTCTGAGCTTTAAGCATTTCAAACGAGGCACGTATATGCGTAGCATGTGTTAGCCTGTAGACATGGTCACTCGTTTTTGTGTCTTAGCCCTTAGAAATTGCGTCGCTGCTTCTTCACCCATGTGCACGTTGCTATTGGGCATCGCGAGACGCATTTTAGTAATCTAGGGAACAAACTTTTTCACTGAGATTTTGCTGATCTTTCCTTTCAGAAGAGAGTTGGGGGAGTTGGCCCTTAAGGTGTATTGTAGCCTTGGTACTAAACATTGAGTAACAGATAGGAGCGGTAGTAGCTGAAATCAACAATGTGGTGAGCTGTGCACTTAACTGTTTTGTTTTGTGTGTTCAGTGCATTATCATCAGTGGGGAAAGTGGTGCTGGAAAGACAGAAAGTGCCCATCTCATCGTCCAACATTTGACCTTCTTGGGAAAGGTATTTCTTAGCCAATCAATGTAAAATTATGAACAAATCTTCCCAACCCCTCCCCCAGTTACCACTTTATTTAATCTTTAGTTTTTAAAGCTGTTCATGTTGTTCAGCATGCATATGAGTGTGTTGAATTAAGATTCTAGAGTATGACCCATATCAAGCCATTCCATATTTTTTTAAAGAGAAGGTGCCACATCCCAAGTGTTCAGTGCTGGTAGTTACCTACAGTGTTTACAACATACGCTCTTGTTCATTTATGCAATAAAGAATGACAGATCTTGCTGTGGCTTTAATCTTAGAAGCTCTTACACGTTTAAATGCTACAAGTAAAGCTATTAATGCAAAATGATGGGAAAATCAAGTATGTAAGGTTAACCTTAAGTAGATGTGCTTAGTTTTTGATGGTTTTGGTACACTTAACTATATGACACCTCAGAGGCAGAACAATTGCAGAGAAAGAAGAATCTTGGGTTTTCATACCTATGGGAGACTTCCTCATCAATTTGTTGTCCCTGTTGTTGTACAAGTAGAAAGGTTGATGGAGTATCTATGTACGTACAAGCACGAGAAAGGGATGCTATGCTTCTGAAGCAAGAATTGGATTGTGGGTAAGCAATATGCTCTTTTAATGATCCTTCTGATCTGTATCTGTTCTGTCAAGGCAAATAATCGTACTTTGCGTGAGAAAATTCTTCAGGTGAATCCTCTGGTTGAAGCATTTGGGAATGCCTGCACTGCCATCAATGACAACTCAAGCCGCTTTGGAAAATATCTGGAAATGATGTTTACACCCACAGGAGCTGTAATGGGGGCAAAGATTTCTGAATATCTACTTGAAAAATCAAGGGTTATAAAACAGGCTGTGTAGGTATATTAGTTGTCTGTCCTTTCACATTTATATAATGTTTGGATTTTGTTTAATTCTCCAAAATTGTTTATTTTAAATGCTTTCATGTCTTCTGCTATAGCAGTGATCCTTTGTACAGCGCTGTGATGACAGGAATCGTCAGCTAAGTTCTTTCTGAGTGGAAGCCAGAGCTACTCCATTCTTTGGCAAAATATTGTGGCTGACTGGGCTTTCTGTGTTTCACAGCTGCTGGTCCTACTCTACTATAACATGTGGGAGATTTCCTACCTAGTTCAGTGAGCTCATGATAAGAACTTCTACTTTTTCATTGTACAAGATGCCACAAGAATAAACACGTGCTTTAAAAGGATACTACTTTTTTTTCCAGGGGAGAGAAAAATTTCCATATATTTTATTATATTTATGCTGGCCTTTATCATCAGAAGAAACTTTCTGAATATAGACTTCCTGATAAAAAGCCTCCTAGGTAACTATCACTCACTTGTTCTAACTGCTCGTTGTAATTAGCTATTGATCAGCTCTTGCTTTCAGTATGATGCCTTAAAATCTCTCTTAATCCCTCTCCATCCCTTAAGGATGTTTTTTGATCCTCCCAAGCAAAGAAGAGGGTGGACAGTAAGTCATGATATTGTTTGTATTTGTTTGAGGACTTCAACTATTTTAAAGAGATGGGGGAAGAATCGATGTTGTTATTATGCAGATACTCTATCATATTTTCAAATCAGGACAATAACCTTAGGATTTCTTACTGTAATGCTTCAGTAAAAACCCAGAACATGCTTTGGAGTTGTGTTTTTTTTAATTGATATTTGTACTCTGGGTGCATCTGATCTATACTGGGTGAGGAGATGTGTGTGAAATCTTGGTAACACTGTAACAGATATTAGCAAATAATAAGCAAAAGTTGGTGCAACAGAACCGAAAACTTCTTGTGAATTAGCACCAAAATATGTAAGTGGAAGATACTGAAATAAATATTCTGTCCAGGTCCTGAGGTACCTGTGTTGAAGTCACTGGAGTCTGTACTGACGTATCTACTAGTATGGTGCTTTATTTCTCCACTCTTTTTAGATATATTGATAATGAAAGTGGAAGAGTAATGCACGATATTGTTACTAAAGATTCTTACGGAAGACAATTTGAAGCGATTCAGCATTGCTTTAGAATTATAGGATTCACTGATGAGGTAAGAGATCCGATTGCTGAATCATTATGGACTTTCTTTATAAAAATCACCTCCAATGCTGCCTGTGCACAGGCTGCTGTTTGATTTTGTGGATGCACACCTGTGCCCCAGAATCTCTCTGTGACAGAAGGGAAATGTGAAAGCATAAGTACGCACTCAGAAACCAAGGACAGCCTGAAGTCTCTTCTGGTGCTCAGGTAAGTCCATTCACAATTCTGTATCGCAGTTTTCTGTGTCCATAGAAGCTTACTTGAATTTGTAGAACTTGGTCTCAGAGCAAGCCACAAGCTTTAACAGCCATTCCAGTGCCCACCTAACTGGGCTCCTTAAAGAGCTTCTTGTCGTCTTTTACAGGAAGTGTACTCAGTGTACAGAATTCTGACGGGAATCTTAAATACTGGAAATATTGAGTTTGCTGCCATTTCTTCACAACACCAAACAGATAAAAGTGAAGTTCCTAACCCAGAAGCCTTAGATAATGGTAAATACATTTTACCATTGTCAGCTCTGTAGATGCAATGTGACTGTATTTATGAGAATCTCTTAACATATGGTAACAGCTGGACAACGCTGGTGATTTCCACTGCATAATCACAATCGTGCATCTTTTTGCCACTGTCTTTTAGCTGCTGCACTGCTAAGTATTGGGTCGGAAGAACTTCAAGAGGCCCTAACCTCCCACTGTGTAGTAACACGAGGGGAGACTATTATCCGAACAAACACCGTGGACAAAGCAGCTGACGTGCGAGATGCCATGTCGAAAGCACTTTACGGCCGGCTCTTCAGCTGGATTGTAAATCGTATTAATACGCTGCTTCAGCCAGATAAAAATATATGGCAAGTTACACATCACTGAATCGTGTGTATTTACTGTGCATGTATCTTTGATGGGTTCATCCATTTGTATATTTTTGATTCTGTAGAAAGGGTGCCGTGTTTATTTTGGCTAAGGCTTCAAAATGTCTTTCATGCTGTGATACTGAATGCTGTTTCCAGGACATTAACCCCAACATTTTCAAAGAACTGAGTGGAATTTAGCTACTGAAGTCAGTGGAAATTGAGTCGTTAAAGTGCTGCACAAATCTTTAAAAAGATACTTCCTATATAGTCAACATTAAAATCATACCAAATGCTGGTAAATAATTGGAGTATGCTGAAAATCTGTAGTATGTACAGTCCTTCTGCTTTTGTAAGCTAGTAATAAATAGAGATTATTGTTGTGGTGCTACTTGAGATGTGATGGGTTTTTATTTTTCATAATTGCAGAAACATTCACGTTATGCATCATTATGGTTTCATTGCCAGGTACCGATCTGTCTGCTTTGGTCTTTTCAAGCACTGTAGAGATTTTTAGAAACGTGAGAACCTCCTAGGTGATGAGATTTGTACTTGGCACTTCACCATATATATAGACATGTCCTCATCCATACCTGCAGTTCCAGTGGTGACTCTGGTATGAGTATACCTGAGCTAGCACATGGGCTCCTCACAGTCCAGCTTGTAGCAGCAGCAGCAGACTTGGCAGTTACCCTTCTGACTGAGCATAGCAAAAACATACCAATAAAGCTTGACACCTTTTGTCTACCTAGAGGAGCAGACAACAGATTTCATTTGGGATCTGCCTGTTGAAGCCATTTGTTTTAATATGGCTGCTAAGTGTGTGTTACCTATGATTCTCCTGCGTTCTTCATGGAAATTTGCAAGAAGTAAGTGGAAAACAGGAGTGTTAACGATGCTGAACACATATACAAGATGTCTTAGGTTCAAACGCACTTTTTCTCCTCTATTTTTGCAGCAGATTGGATCAGTTATGCAATCTCAGTTACCATGTTTATTTTTATTTTAAATTGATGTTGCCCGTGATGAATTTTGTTTGTATTTTCACATGCAGCACTGCAGAAAATGGGATGAATGTTGGGATACTAGACATATTCGGATTCGAGAACTTCGCAAGAAATTCGTTTGAACAGCTGTGCATAAATATTGCTAACGAACAGATCCAGTTTTATTTCAATCAACATATCTTTGCACTTGAGCAGGTAAACTCAACTCTGATGAGGTCTAGTTGAATCAGCTGTCGTGTACCTTAGATCATATTCATGAGTACGTTATAAACTATAAAATGGGTATGTGATTTAAATGCAAACTAATGACATCTTTCAGTTGAAGTTTTGTAAATAATGGTGTTGGGGCCTGTAGAGTATTGCTGTGTGTCATAAATGTCCTAATAATGATGCTGCTTCTACTTGTTCAATATTAAAACTGTGCTGGTGACTTTGTAGATGGAATATCAGAGTGAGGGAATTGATGCTACTACGGTGGAGTATGAGGACAACCGTCCACTTCTCGATATGTTCCTTCAGAAACCCATGGGTCTTCTGTCTCTGCTAGATGAAGAAAGTCGATTTCCTCAAGCAACAGATCTAACTTTAGTTGGTATGTGTAAACAAAAATTAGGGGAAATAGATGTATTTTGAGAGGGTGGAATGAAATCTGTACTCAAGAGTTACCAACCTAATTGTCCTGTTGAGGCTGTGCCATTTCATTTGACGTTTTAAGTATATTTTTCATTGTGCTTCATCATTTCTCTCTGCTTGCGTGTTTTCTGTTCTTTTTGTGTTGCAAAAGTTGTCTTATACACCAGGTGTCGAGGGCTTACTGTCTTTCCAGAAATACAAGGAAATAACTGTGTGTTAGCATTGTATGTGAGGTACATCAAGCAACATTTATCCCCATTTACTGAAGTGAAGTCTGAGACATAGTAGCATCTTGTTTCTAGGACCACCCTGTGAGCAGCATCAGTGTCGAGAGTATAATTTAGCTCTCCCAGGCTCCTAGGCCCATGTTTATCCAATTAGAAAATACAGCTTCGCTCCAGATTATCGCTTCATAAATAGAAAGTGTATGTTATTTCTGGTGTGCCATCTGGCTGAATTTTTCCTTCCTTCATGCATATTTTACATATTTTTTAACAAATCTCGGTGCCAACTTTAAAACATGCAGCACGTGCCACCTTTAAAAGTGTTGTCTTGTTTTTATTTGCTAGAGCTACGTTTTTCCCTGTGCTATGAAACAGAGAGTTCCAGTTCCTTCAGTGGAATGTATAGGAGAGACTCAGACTGTTAGAGAAAAATAACAGCTGCCTGTTAAATTGCACGATATATGTACAAGATTTTTCACTTCTGCTAGGCTGATTTGAAACTTGAATTTAGGTCAGAGAGAGACCGAATGCTATGGGTTCATTCCAGTCCTCCTTTGTGTACTAAGGCCGTGTGCCTCCCTGTGGATCTTATAAATCAGTTAATACCAAATATTGAACTTGCACTTTCTGTGGTCCAGTGCTGACCAGTCTCACTGCTGCTCTATACACAGTACAGCAGGAACCCTCAAGGAGACAGCAAAGTAGGATATTTTCCTTGCTCCAGATGTGCCAGATAAAAACAAATTCCACCACCTTCACCCCTGCCCCTCTCCCCTCCAAATTCCCAATTTAATTCTTTTTACTTTAAATACAAGTGTGATTAAATGTTAAAAGAAAAAAAAACCTAGCACAAAATATTAATGGATTCTAACATTAGAAAAAACCCATTTTGATAATATTTTCCGACCTACACAACATGACAGAGCATTTTATCAATTGATTCTCAGCTCTATAATTTCTTATTCAGTTAAATATAAGAGCAAGCTTTACAGTATCAGCACTAATTTCATTACAAAATATTAAAGAGCATAAAAAATATCGCAGGGCATAAAAGACATTTTTGTCCGAAAGTGGTGGTGCTAAATGAATGGGGAAAGGAAGACAGGGAAAATACAAATAATGGGCACTTAAACAAGTGATGTATATATGTACAGCTTTGAATGTACATAGTTGAAATAAAACCACTCCGAATCCTATATATACGTATATGAAAATTCAAAGTGAGATATGAGAAGTCACACCTCCTCATTGGCCTCTCTTTGCATGGAAAACTATCAAATAAAACTATCCACAAACAGTGAGATTTGAAAGACAGTCTTGCTGAGGTAGTTTAAAATGGGCTGTTCATTCAGAAGTGTCAGCTTGGAAAAAAGCACAGAGAGACTCCTTCATTTATTTCTGTGCAATCTGGTGAAATATGTGTGTATAGCAGTTGTGGCTTCTTGAGCAGCAAACTGTCCCAAATTGGATGAAGATTTTAGTTAGTCACTCTCAGTCACTTATATCACTGTCTCTTCCCAATGTGTAGATAAATTTGAAGATAATTTACGATGCAAATACTTTTGGAGACCAAAAGGAGTAGAACTGTCATTTGGTATTCAACACTATGCTGGAAAGGTAAGGTCGTGTGATTTTTATTTAGTTCAAAGATCAGTGGCATGGTCATTATTTGTTTTATCTAAGGTTTCTGATTTATTATTTTATTTTCTCGTGTTAAGAGACAGAATGGTAAAGTTTATAGAAACCTAGAATCTACAATAAAATTTCCATGTGTAGTAGTCCAGTTTAGAACCTATCATTAGGGCTCTTTCACAAATTGTGTAGACAGTAACCGCCTTTTATTCTGAAGGAAATCTGGCACAAGAAACACCATTAGTACAGTCATTTCAAAGGAGCAACTCTTTGGAGCCAGAAGAAGCCATGTCCTTGTAAACATCGTGTGAACGCCACGGTAGTTCTCTGTGTGAGTGTATATAAGTATGCAGATAAAATGCAATGTAAACCGGTGCCTGTATTAGAACTTAAAATCCTCTACAGAGCACTGGGAAGGCAGGAGCTAGCTACCACAGATGTTTTCTTGTGCTTCGTAGCACCTAGCTTCTTTTGTTTTCTGCAGTTCACACAGTATTTTATAATGGGGAATAATGGTCCAGTTGTTTCACATAACATGAGCTTTGCTTGTGATTCCACATTCAAATTTTTGTTTATGAGCTAAATCAAACTGAAATAGCTGTGGTTTATAATGAAGCCTCAACTCTGGCTCATTATAAGACTCCAAAACTTTAAGATATGTTCTGGCTAACTTTGTGCAGCTTTTAGACTTGTTAAGAATAACTGTAAAATTTCACACAGGTTTAGCAAATTCTTTGTACCCAAATGGCCAAGTCATAAAAGTACTACTGGCTGGTTTCCTATTGTGAGAGAACATTCCATTTCTGTGTAGTCAGTGCACACTGAGTGGAATTAGACTAGAGAGGAATATTACTAGTGATAATAAAACAGGCCCAAAAAATGACTGTGATTTAAAACAAAATAATACGTGTTTAACAAAATTAATTGATTCTTATATGAATACAAATAGCCAGGCATTCATTTCTAATAAAAACAATTAAAATAATTTTAATAGATGATAGTAGGAAAATAAAACATTCATTTTTGAAGCAGTGAGAAGCCTTTTTTAATGTACCTAGATGTGCAGCTTTAACATGTCTAGTTACAGATCACAAGTTTGCTGCCGACAACAATAGATGATGACCACCCAAGAAGTACTTATTACTTCACATGTAAACTTCCAGCTTCAGCTTTACTGAGGTCTCTCTATTCTAGTGTCGTGCATACTGTGGTTTGATGAGAGAGTTGAGGTTGTTCAGTCTGGAGAAGAGAAGGCTGCGAGGAGACCTTCTTGTGACCTTCCAGTATCTGCAGGGGGCCTACAAGAAAGCTGGGGAGGGACTCTTTAGGATGTCAGCTAGTGATAGGACAAGGGGGAATGGATCCAAACTAGAGGAGGATAGATTTAGATTGGACATTAGGAAGAACTTCTTCACCATAAGGGTGGTGAGACCCTGGAACAGGTTGCCCAGAGAGGTGGAAGCCCCATCCCTGGAAGTTTTTAAGGCCAGGTTAGGTGGGGCTCTGAGCAACCTGATCTAGTGGGAGCTGTCTCTGCCTGTGGCAGGGGGGTTGGAACTCGGTGATCTTTAAGATCCCTTCCAACCCTGACAATTCTATGATTCTATGTGACAGAGCATAAATACAACATGATTTAAGCCATTTAACCCCATTTTCTGTGCGGTGACATGTTACGAATATAGGTGCTGTTTATAGGTAGCTCACATTCTGAAGACACTGCTGTAGCTGTTACACTTCTACATCCTTTTCAGATAGTTCATTGGCTTGTCAGAGCCAAACTAACTGGTCTACCTGGTCATCTTGACTAAGAAAATTTAAAGAACGTGGTAGTTTCTGGGTAGCCCTTTTTGGCAACTTTCCTCATTCTGTTTCCCATGCTAGGTATTATATGATGCCTCTGCATTCCTTGAGAAGAACAGAGACACTCTTCCTGCTGATGTAGTGGTGGTGTTGCGAACTTCAGAGAACAAACTTCTTCAGCAGCTGTTTTCTAGCCCATTAACAAAAACAGGTATTTTCTACACAGCTTTGCTAACATTGCAACCTCTTCAGCAGCCTACTCCTCTTAAACTAGAATTGTTTTTGGAAAATACTTTAAATTCCTTTTAATCTCTGCTATTTAAAGTTTCCTAGATATCTAAAATGTTGTGGTTATACTTTTTTTCTTTTAATGCATGAACATAAATTCTTCCAAAAAACCCAGACAGCAAGATTCACCCCTCACTCCAGAGAAAGGGAGATTATCTGACATGTAGGACGAGAACTCATACTCAGAGCAGGATGAGAATATGGGATTTTTTTTGGTTCTTAGTCCTTTAGTAAGATCAGTTCTCTGTTGATAGATTCTTGTGTACCGTGTCTTATAGTTCATAAATCATGTAATGTGGATCAAGCTGTTTTGGAGGTAATATCCATCTACTTAGATGCAGTGATGCAGTACATAACATTTCTTACAGATTATGAAAAACACATACTAATCTGCTAGAATTAATTATTTCAATTGATTTAGGGCTTGTTGACACTGACTTAGATGAAAGTGAACAGATCTATAGCCAAATAAAACAGCAAGATGAAGTTTGATTACTCCATGGGTAGATGCCAGAATACCAGTAAGCCGTACAAACGATAGTTCTGAAGCGTATGTGCTAACAAGCCAACAAATGTACACATCTCTCAATACTTCCTACATTTTTTTAAGTATCTTTTTCATAATGGATGAGAAAAAGATGTCATACTTAGGAATAATCTAAATATGATGGATTGGATTAGACTGCAAAATTCTTGTGAGCTGATATGACATCTGCAAATAAGGTGATTGTATTTTTAGGTAGAGATAAGTATACGAGCATTAGGTTAAGTGCTATGTAGGCTTATTGTGCATGGGCTGTAGATGCTATATACGCCTGTGCAGCAGCTCTGGCTGGGACTTCTGGAGCCTCAGTAGCCCAGTCATAGCCTTTGGTGATGCCTTTAACCTCTCTTGAGGTTTCTGTGTAGAAAAAGAACATTTGGAGAAAAACTTACGTTGGAGTCGTCTTTGCAGGTGTAAAGCTGGTAGCAAAATACTACTTATACTCTACATAGGATAGATTCCTGTTAAAATGTATCTGTTCTCTTTCTGTAATTACAAGGCTCTGGATTCCCCCCCTTCAAATTATGCTTTTAGAGGTCTCTGAGAGGTGAGGGTCCAGTGAGGAATCTGCTTCTCCTTTCATCTATGACAAGCTTAGATAGAGGGGGATACAGTTTGAGATGGGAGCAGGATTGGTTTGTGCCCAAGTGGGGAACAAAGCATCTTTGTGTCTACTCCTGACATTCAAGTCTGTGTTAAACTAGTAAAAGAGATTCTTTTGCTCAGGCTGGATAGATGAAGCAAAGCAAAAAAAGAAAGCTCACATCTGATCACATGTGCCTTCATACCCCTCTTTACCAGCCGTTTTATACCTTGGAGTTATTGTCAGAATGAAACAGATTAGGTGCTTTGCCCCATTTATCAGTCCCAGTTACTGCAAATATTATACTTTTGATTTTATTGCTGCTTCTATATCAGAATGCTGACACCTTCATGCAAACTCATCTTCCTCTGGCTTTTTAAGAGATATTCTCAGTGGCAGCAGCATTGAACTTAGGTATTTTGCCCGAGATCTGTAAAAGGTTCAGTAAGAAGATAGTTCTCATTGCAGTCATGTGTAGTTACGGTATTGGTTTATTTCCATTTTTTTGTTTGCTTTGTCTCTTACATTCCTTTCTTGTTTTTGATTTATATGAATTGTATGCTTTCTGCCTCCTGTTATAGAACATTTACCTTTCCATGAAGAGCACACAGCAAGTTGAGTGTTGTCTGTATTTCTGCCAAGTTGGTACAGGACATCCTGTTAAAAAAAATTACTGTGCATATGCTCCTGTGCGTGGTGTTATAAGAATAGCTTAAAACCTTTATGTCATTTTCAGTTTTTAAAAGTCTTTGTGATTTTGCTCTATTTTTTCCAGCTGTCTAATATAATTGGCACTCACATCCTGTGTTGGGGCCTCTGTGTTCTAAAATCAGATTGTTGCCAGGTTTAGTTTTGGCAGCTTGCAAGACAAATGAAAGGTTTGGCTGAGAACAGAAGGTATCGCTGGCAATGCTGCTTCATCTCTGCTCAGTGAAGAAACATAATGCTATTCTCTTAACTTTCTACAAAGAGGCTTTTGTAAACAAAAGAATAGTGGCTGTTTAAATGTCCCATCATACCCTGTCCTTGCCTCTTAGCCCTCTTCCCTCCAGTCAACATGAGCTTCATTCCTACAGCAAAACAGAAAAAATGCAGATTAAGATTCATAATCTTCAGACAATTTTCTCCGGCTTTTTTTGTAGACTACTGACTGATGTGAAAGTTAATAATTTACGTGGAAGCCATATTGCATCTTTCCAGGTAACCTTGGCTTGAAATGAGCCTTCTGCCAGTATCTCTGGTGTTTTGTTTGAAGATGAGTGGCAGCACATTCTCACATCTGCTTGCAACTAGCTCTGGAATTTGCAGCGTAGGTGGTTTTTGCCAAGCAGCCGTCTCCAATGTGTGTAGTAGGCACTAGGTGGTGCTATCCCAGAAGCAAGAGCGAGTTTCAGACTGGTAACACGGGGCTTGCAATCACTGAAAATGTAGTTCTTAAATACCAGTAAGAACAAAAAGATGCCTTTCCCACCCTGAGAAGATCCTCTGTTTGAAGTATATTTATATAACTGCCATGCCTTCCGCTGTCAAAAACTGAGCAGCAGCAAGAAAATAAATATTAAAAAGACTAAATTCTTTTACTAATTTAAGATCATGTTAATCCCTGTAATTTAGCAAATATACTTATCCTCTCTTAACAAATGCTTCTTTTTCACAGTAGCAGACTGTGTAGTTTAAAGGGCCAGAAATTAACAGCAGGACATTAAATATTTGTAATTGTAATTATGATTAAGAGAGTGCACAATTACTGATATGAACCACCAGAACTTAAACATTCTGGCACTGATTTTATAGTGTACACAGCATGTTTTGTCATCTTTCAATGGAACCTTAGGCACGTTCAACACATTTTGTAACCAGTTTGCACTTTCTAGGGTCCTTTAACCTCAAAACTGAATTAACATATTCTTTTTTAACCTATCAGTTCTCCCAGTTGCTTATGTATCTGTCTGTATTTGCTTATATATTTTTACAGACACAGCTTCTTGTGCTAAGAATTCTGTCTATTCTGAAATTAAAATCGAATTTACTCCACATACAAGAGAGTAGAGTGTTTAAAAAAAAAAAAAAAAGGGTACCAGTACTCCAACTGACTATGCATGTTCCCATTCAGATATAATGCATTCCTGGTTGTGTCTACTTTGAGTTTATCACTGTTCAAGGTAAAGCATCAGACAGAAAAGGAATCATGTAATCTAGAAAATGAAGTCCCCTTGTAGGAGAAGAGAGCTTTAACTGGAAAAATTAAGGAGAGCCTTAGTGCATTCGCTAGTGGTATCAGTGGGAAGTCAGACCTGATATTCCAGACTTTTCAAGTCTTGACCACCTTTAAGTGATGATACTATCCGACTGCCTGGGCAAAGCACCTCTAGGGCTTTTTGAGACTGCAGCTCCACCTTCCACTTTTCCTCTCTCTTCCTTTATGTTCCCCAGCTGACTAGATCATGCTGGTGGGACAGGGAGGTGTGCCAGAGAGGCTTCATCTTCTCAGAAAAGCTGCAGCACAACATGATTCTCTACTCCTGAAACACAATCTCTGCAGACTTTTTCCCTTTCTGAGACTTTCAGGGCTTTTGTCAGGGTCCTTCTGCTCTGCCTTTGGTCCTTGCTAGAGAGAGCAGGGAGAGTTGTCTTCTGGAGGGAGGGAAGGGGAAACCCTCCAGCCTTCCAACCACTAGAGTAGAGACACTGGGAAACATGCCTGTCGTAGATCTGAGGATCTGTAGGGACTGGGATTGGCTGCACAGAATAAATACAGAGCTGAGTATCAATCACCACTACAGCAATGTCATCTCTAATAATTTTGGTAGCATTGGGTATTGCTCACACATTGAGAGTGAGACAGTATCAATATAGCGTCCGTTACTAATAAACACTCCTCCTTCATGGAGTTCACAACCTTCTCTGAAGAGCTAGGATAGTGATGTTTTAACATGGAATTATTTTTGTTCCAAATAGGTGGAAAATGGAGGTTTTTTTCCAAAATAAATTAATTATAATTAGCCTGCCTAAAGGTCATTTCCCCTCCTCAGTATTGATTTTTAGCCTGTGTCCTTTGTGCCTTTGAGTCTCCAGCCCTGCTTGCAGCCCTCAGACAAAAAGTGATTAAAAACAATGTATGTCTCATAAAAAAAACCCCAAACTACTAACTGACCATGTACTGAGAGAGAATGTGGAAAAAAAAAAAAAGTTTCAGGCTTTCTTTATGCACACTAAAGAACACAGGAATTAGCACCTTTTGCAAAACCGCTTTAAATAATTGCTTTTTACTGCTCCTTGATGACAAGAGTACTATCTCAATATCAATTTATCTGTAACTTTGGTATCACCTGATTCCCCATGAAAAGTCAAAACCTGAGGGTAGCAAATGGATTTTCTTTCATTTCAGTCTTGTGGACAGATACTACTGGGCATAGAGTGAAGTCTTGGCCAGTTGAAAGTGTAGATGCTGTGCCATAGTTTTCAGTGGAACCACAATTTGACCTTTCATGTTTGTCCCTGCGCACTCCTGTTGAGTACAACCCTTCCTGTAGCGATAAGTTGTGGCAGGTCTCTTGGCTTGGTGTGTGTCATAATTATGCACTGAAATACAGTGTGTTTCCATTTGAGATTAGCAGATTTTTTCCTCTTAATTCCACACATCACAATAGAGCAAAAGACTCAAATATATCTTAGTTTTACTAATTTATACTACAATGAGATCTTTTTATAATGGCACTTTTGTGGTAGTATTTTCACCTCTAAGAGATAACCGCAGACAAGTCAAATGAATCAGAAACAAAGCCATTGTAGTTATAATCTCTCTACTTAAAGATTAATCAGAATTTATATTTTGTAAGAATTTGGGTCAAGTTAGTGAAAGCTAAGTCTTTTCACTTGAGGCACAGAGACTTTCCTACTTCTAACTGGTCCATATGTTAAAAGCATATAAAAGTTAATAGTTTTTGCTTTGCTGCCAGTGTGTTGTGTGTAAAGAGAGGCTTTAAACCACAGCTGTGCAACATAACAATTGTGAACTTTACTGGGTTACAGATGTGGAACATCAGTAAACTAAATTTGTTGGATTGCTTTTTATTTAGTTTTTCCGTTGAGCATTTTGCAGTTCAGTGTTTCTTTTTCTTCGTATCCTAAAGTTTTGTGTCATAGGACAAATTCAGTATGCAGATACTCAAAAGATTTGCTAGCAGTAGGATCCAAAACATGCCCTAAATTAGCCCTAAAAATGGAGCTTGTCTAGAAACAGAACCATCTATCAGATCAAAGTTAAGGTCTCAGTTTTGCTAGAGCTTTGTATAAGATACAACAATTATTTACTTTTGAGAATAACTTCCTATAAATAAAGAGTGTCAGTGAATGCCTAGAATTGCACATGGCAGTAAGCACAACAGCTGAGAAGGGTCAAGTTAGATTTATCACGTTTATGTTTGGTAAGGAGTAGTGCCTAAGAAGTCCACTGTTTTCAATATGAGACTTCACAGATTACATTGTACTGAAAATGAACAAAGGACACAGATTTTTTTTTTTTTCTCCGTGCTTGTAAATTGAACCCTAAAGAAGGTGCAAGTGAGCAAGTCTAAGAGCAGATCTTGATGAGCTTACTGATTTGATTCAAAATAGGCCGTTCTCTGCAGAACAAATCTTGAGAATAATTTTTCTTTACCTTTCTCTCAGAAGAGAGGGGATATCTTTTCAATTTTTATTTTTCTAGCCTAACTTCTCAGTTCTATAATGACCATTATCTTACGGTAGCGAACAATAATTAATCTTAACACTTCATCGTATACTAATTAAATTCAAAATGTGTTGATATTGAGGAAGAAAGATGTATATGTTACTGGTTTTAATACTAACTGGTAGACTCTGGGATCTCACTGTGCAGCACACACAGAATTTAAACAGAGAAATATTCAGAGAACATTACACAGTAATTGTTTTAATGAGTAGTTTACTGGGCAGTTTCTACAGGCACTACGTGCTGTAAGGTCAAACTGTGTCAAAGATGCTTGGTACATCATTGGAAGCGTCTGTAGCTCTTAAGATCAAATCCTGGAAGAGCAATTATTTTTAAATTTGCTAGTGAGTTTGTAGAGCAGATGAATTTGTTGAATATTCAGATAACCTTGCTGGTTTAAATACCCATATTGTTCTTTGGTGTGTCACAGGATCACAGAATGTCAGGGGCTGGAAGGGACCTCGAAAGNTATATAATGTATACATTTTATACAGTCCTTTACAAAGAACATGTTTATATTTCCCACTCTTTCAAAATAATTGAAATAGGGGTTAATGTATCTAAGAGATGAATGTAGTTGGTGGAAAACAAACCCCTGAGTCTGTGCTGAGTTTTGTTTCAGAGTATTTTGTGCTCTGAGTTTGCTGTCTTACTTGAGATCCATTTTCTTTATTCCTTCACCCTACAACAAACTGTAAAGGTCAGTACTTTACTAAACCAGCATTATCTTTTTTGGTTTTGACTTTGTCTTGCTGAGTCTGACCTGCCTGGGCTTGACATAGGAGAGCTCGTAAGTGAACTGCCTGGACAGCAGGTCACAGTGTGTGTCAAAGACAGAAAATGCATTCGTGGTTGTTTGTACCAATGGGTGTTTGTATCATTAAGTGGGGAGATACAATGAGATATAAATGAGAAAAATGCTTTGAATTAACTTAGATAGAACTGGTTTGGTGTTATCTGTGATAATAAACCGAAGTGCTGAGATCCAGAGGAGCAGAGATTCAGGTGAGAAGTCTTTGAGGTTAGTAACCAACATCATTAATGCCTAGATTTCAAAATGGGGAGGCATGGGACTTTCATAAAGTCTGTAACCATGTTTAATCCTAAATTAGGGCTTTTAAAAGATAGCTCTTCTCTTCAATTGTCAAAACCTAGTTTTGACACCATTTTTATCCTGTCTAGCTTTGTATCTTAACCACTGAGAAGACTGATAGTCATCATGAGGTCAGAGAAGACGTTCCTCCATTTTATTCCATGTGCTTTCAGTGACACTTTATACCTGAATTTTTGCCACTGAATTCACTGGGAATCTTCATTGGCTCTAGTAGGATTTTGATCAGACTGTGTATTTATGGAGCAGCTTCAGCATCTGGTCCTAAGCAATGAAATATATACCATAAAATGTTTTATATGTTTTATGGAGAGGGAACATGCTCTGGAAATATAAACAGTGCGCTGAAAATCACAGTTCTGGAATTCTCCTGGGTTTCCTGTTTGTTCACTGTTCTTGTAGAAAATTATTTTGCCCTCAGGTTGAAGTGAGTACTGTAAAACTTATTTAGTGTTTGAGGACAGTCCTGAGATTGTCAGAGACAAAATACTGAAGTGTGAGCTGCCATAATGCTTGGTTCACGTTGATGAGGGAGCATAGATAAAATACTCTAAGTTACAGGCGTGGTACAATCTGCTGGGGCAACAGAAAACCTTGTGTTGATGGTGAGGTACTTGGCTGAAAACACGCTGCAGTGTTCTCTACTGGCTGCTGTTACCCAGAGATTTCAAGGTTTGTTGTCCTGAGCTGATTACATACAACAGCATCAAATCATACACTGCCAAAGATGTGGATGGAAGTTGCTAAGGACCATATCTGGCCTGTCTCTTCTGATGATGTATAAATCACAAAAAGCTGAGCCACCTTCTTCTGTAATGCAGCAGCTGGGTAACTGGCAGGCTGGCCACAGCCTGATCTGGTCAGTCTCCAGCCAGTTGCCAGATCTCTCGCTAGTCAGGCTACAGACCTGACTAAAGAAAATGCTGGGCATCAAGCAGTAGAAAACTCCAGCATTGATTATACTATAATTTGTCACTGCTTTTTCCAAACAATTTTTCTTTGGTTTTTTTTTTCATTTTTGTGTAGATGCAGTATCAGATTGTTAGCTCTCAGCTCTGCTTAGCGTGCCACTCCTATCATTAGTCCTGTGTTCAGGCAGAGGTGCCCAACTTATGCCTACCTGGCTGTGGAGTTTGTCCAGCAGACAACCCTCTTCTCCTCTGCCACCCTCTTGTCCAGAACCACATGTGCCTTGTTCTGTGCCTGGGAACCTGTAAGATGATAAAGCTAGAGCGTATGTGCTTTGCCTGCTGTCTATAACTTTGGTCATGTCGTAAGACTATGATGTTCTGAGAACCACATAAGGTTTGCTTATGTATCCTATGATCACATATCTGCCTGTGATATTTCAGGAAATGTCTACATTTCAGTGAATAACACACTCCCAATCAAGTAGATGTCTACACATCTGATTCAATTTAGCTGGGAAATTGATCATGTTGCTTAAAGTAGCCATTAATTCCAAAGGTTATGTTTTAAAAATATCTCAGGCACTACCACTAACTAATTACACACCATAATCTGTTCTTCTTTACTAGGAAAGGGTAAAAGTTGAGGCATTTCTTACTGAGACTGTACTTTTACATATTTTGGAATACAGTAGGCAGTTTGACCTTCATTTCATCTCAGCTGCTGTTGGTGTCTTTCTTTCCTTGCATTGTGTAAGAAGGCTACTAACCTACTGTGTTAAAACAACATTTAAACATAGCAGCAGTGATGCTTGCAAGCAAAGTTTTAGTTGTTGCTGTAAACATCAGGCTGTGCATTTGCCAGAGCCTGCCTTACTGATGGGGGAGCGACCACTCAAGTGTCTGCAACAGAGGTAGTAGCAAGTGTAGCAGCATTGTGTTTACACTCAGGTTCTCCAATCCCAGCTTAGCAATGTAAAGCTTTTGAGCGTCTGTACATATCATCTGTGTCTACTTTATTCTGTTAAGACTAAAGAAACCTGTAACGGAGAATCAGGATCAGAATTTGTCAGTTCACTATGGTATAGATTTTTCATTTCAAATAATCTGGGCCAAAAGGTGCCTCTCTATTTTGATTCTGAAGCAATTACCCATAATTAGGTTGTTCCCAGGTGGGCCTCACTGTTACTAAGTTTTCATTGATTCTCGGATTCTGTTTTGTAATATGGATGTGATTTTGGAAATACTATTTCTTTTTTTGTTGTTTACTTAGTCTGAATAGGAAGTAAAGTGATTCTCTCTTCAGCATAATCAGCAGTGGAAGTGTTTCTGTGTCGATACATTTATTCTACAGACAGTATTTTTACATATATATTCCTGTGTAAAATGTGTAGTATGTGAGAAAATTGGATCCTTAGCTTTTTATTGCACAAGATTAGCTTAAATGACTTTAGTGACTCAAAAGAATAGAGTTTTGATAGTCAGTGACCAGACTCAAATTAGTACCCAGTAAAAAAAGTACACGTATTCATTTATAGTCGAGCTAAGAAAAGCTTAGTCTTTTCTTAGTAGCAGAAGATGAAAATGCATTATGGAGATAAGCAGTCGACTTCCTTGGGCTAGATAAAATGTACTGAAAGGAAAGACAGAGAAGAATCTGTGTATGTCAAAGGCATTGTCTGTCTCTGTACCTCTTCTGGAGTGCAAGTGCTTAGCTGTGATTAGAAGTAGTGTCAATGAAATGTGAATGCATTGTAGTATTTCTGACCATATTACACTGCATCTACAGGGTGTTTCAAGTAACCCCTCTTTATCTGAACCAGAAGCATGAAAGAAATTAATAAAATATATGAGGATAAGGGAAGAGCTTGTACTGTGTCCTCTCTATAATAGCAATATCCCTAGTACAGCTTGTACAGTAAGGTGACATTGTCATTATGCTCTAAGTCATTTGCACTTCACAAACTAAACGTTGTATCAAAGCTCAATGTAATTCTTACCTGATGTACTCTTACCTTGTGGGGAGTGATCTATTGCAGGCATAACCAAAATCAGGTTATAAATACAGTGTTAATGCTACTAATAGTAGCTAGATACTACTTATAGAACTTATAAGAGTAATGAAACACTGACAAACCTTATAAGTAACATCGGAACACCCAGTCAGAGAGTGTACTTTCCCTAATTAGTTTTGGAAGTCACCGTCTGGACAAATCATTATTTCGGTCCCTTCACACGGTGAGTCAGCGCCAGGGATGCAAGTGAGAAGCCAGGAATGCTGACTAGTCCTCTCTGAGATCTAGAGAGCACTTCCAAAGTCCATCCTGAATAAAGAAAACCCATTTCTTCTTTCTGTGCTATGTAAATACTTGAAATGCTTTCAAAACTTCTCTTGGTTGCCCTTCCATAATAGAAGAGATAAGGTATTTTGACAGCATGGGCTTTCTCATCTAGCTGAAATGAGGCATCCGTGAAGAACATGTGTGCAGAAATGTGAGATCTCCTAAACAGCTCCAAGACAAAAGGAGTTTTTGCGGAGCGTTGGCACAGTGAGCTTAGCCAGTGAGTGCATAGATTTTTGTGCTGCTACTCTTTCCATTGGAAGCCTTCAGAGCGTCTCACAAACATATAGGTAGGAGCCTTAATTTTTCTGATGAGCAGTCCTGTTGAACTGAAAGGGAAATGCATATGAATAAAATTAAACATCCACACGTTTAAAAGATTAATCCTGATTTTAACCATTAACTTCTCTCTCCTCCCTCATGAATGCCTTCTCTAAACAAACTAAGAAAATTTTGAGAGGGTTCGGAGTTGCTTAATCTTTCCATTTTATGGAATTGGATTTAATACAGGTATTTTTTTAAGTCCACATGGATGTCACTTGTATCTTCTCTAAAGTCCTGACCGTATAATAGGTGTGAAGCTGGACTTCTGAAAGGCACTGTGCAGTCTTTTAACCTTTAACCGGTTTAACCTTTCAAGGAATCTATGGCAGTTTTAACTGGCTGTGTTATTATCTGAAAATGTTTGTTCTTCAAATATTGATGTTCTTCACAAAGTGGAATAACATTTAATTATTTTTGGTGTGTAAAGTAATAAATGACCTTGTAAATGAAAATGGAATGTGGGGACGGGTACCAAATGTTTACTGACTATAAACACCATGCTAATTCTGGGTAAAACATTTCTTACTATGTAGACTAATTTTGAAACCACATTTGATTTGTTTATTAGTTTTAATGACTTAGACATGCTAAACCTAGGTCGTTATTTTCCTCACCATGAACAACTTGAGATGACATTCTCAAACTTTTATTGAAACTTTATTTTGTGTTTGATCTCAAAAAGAAAATCCTAGTAACATTTTTTTCTATGGATTTCGTCTGATGCTACAATTCAGTAGTAGCAATTACATAGGAATTGACTTGACACTGATAACAATCAGTTCCTAGGAGGAAGTAACTAATGAACAAAATCACAATATGCAAAGATTTTCCTTTTCTAAGTAGGAACTGACCACTTTGGATTTGGTTTTTTTTTGGTAAAGTCATTATAGATTTTTAATTAATAAAAAGGTTTATTCATTTTCTTGGTTTGCCAAATCAGAAATGTTAAGTTTAGTTTTAGTTTTGCATATGGAACTAAAGGAGAGCACAAGGATATTAATTATGAACCCTCAAAACCTAATGCCAGCAATGAGTGCGGTGAACCCTGAGCAACTAACTTATCCTAAATTTTATTTGATTCTTAGAATCTTGTATCTTGTTATAATATGTAAGAAAATTTTAGTAATTTTAAGCAATCTGATTCAACTTTGTTTCTTTTCCCAGCTCCCCACTTTTTTCCCGTGTTGTGTCATCAGTTCTCCAGCGCAAGCCTTTCAAGCTTTAAACTTGCTAAGCCAAAACCAATCTCTCCAGGTTGTCTACTTTAGCCGAAAAAAAGACACAAAAAATTATTTCTAATGTGCAAAAATACCAAAATTAGGGCTAAGAGAAAAATAAATTCACCCATTACTTATTCATTAAAGTCCTCTTTTTAATCTGAGAGAGATATATGTATATACCCTGTGCATTGTGTGTATGCACGAGAGTTTCAAAACAGACTTGCAGTTCTCCTTAACCTACAGCAGTATAGGCACTTGCCGTTTCCAAAAACATTAACCTATATTGCGTTCTGCACCGTGATTTAGACTGTCAAGTAACATACACTGTTAGATCTGGAAATGACATGCCAGCTTTACAGCATTGTGTCAATCCCAATGCCAGCAGCATAAGAGAAATACTTTTTAAAATGAGTAGAGTGTTTGAATCGCTTGAAGAATCTCACTGCTGTGTTTAAGTGCTGCCCCTCAGGTTGTTCTCAGGGGCTTGGTTTTTTTTTGTAGTAGGAGGAAAGTAAGAGCAAGAGTTTTTTTCAGCGTTATGGGGACACTGGGTGTGTTCTGCTCCCTTATGGAATAATTACCAGCGATTAAGTGTTCTTGGTTTTCATTTTTCCAATCCTACCTCCTCAGCAGTTATGTAATATACAGTTTAGCAAAACTGAAGACTGTTTAGAGTAGTTTAGAGCTTTCTGTAAAGCAAACAGCTAAACACTGGAGTTGATGCAAACAAGGCACTTAGCATCTGAAAGAAGTGTTAACACTTTATTTACATTTAAATTAAAATGGACACTTATTTATGTGTTCTGGTTCTGAAAGGTGTGTGGTACATCTGCAGAGGCCTATTGTTTATTCATGCTGTAAATCCTTTGAAATGTGTTAAAATGCTTCCCACTCATTATAAAAATCCTGCCACCCATGGATTAGGGCTTTGATGTCACCAATCCTGCTTCAAAGGGTTCTTTCAATGCTATTAATCACAGTTTAGCCTCTGAAGATATAGCCAGAGAAAACATTTGGACATCTTGTGCTAGACTTGCTAAAACTTTGAAATATACAGAGTGTCTTGCATATGCACAGTCCCGTATCACTTCCTCTCTCTTCTCTGAGCCTTTATTTTGAAAAGCTATTTTGTGATGACTTTGGCTTTCTACAAGTACAGAGGAAAAAGTTGAGGACGCGTCATACTGTAGATTTAAAAAAAAAAAAAAGGCACTTGCCTTTCGGTTGACACCACATTATGTTTTTGCCTGAGGGATTGAGTCAGCCTTTAAAAACTCCAAGGGACAATAAGACTGGGGATTAAGCAGGCCTATATGTCAGAAGGTCAACAAAAGATACTGTCTTATCATTTTCTCATCTCTTTCATTAGTTTGTGAGCTTAAGATGCTGTCTAAACACTTTGGGATCCACACGATTTCATAGAAACAAGATTGTTGCTTCTGTCTTTTTCTCCTTTAAATCTCTCAGTGAGTCACAGAGAAATTGATTACTAGTGATTGAGCTGTATGCCTTTGTGCTGGCCTTGTTTTCAGCAGCTCAGTAGCTAAGGTCAGTGACATACCACCTTATCACCGACTTTTTCCTCCCTTTTAAATCAACACTGCACTCTTGTCATGCCCTTGCTGAATGCTCTGCAGGCACAATTGGTAATGAGCGGGGTGTGGAAGAAGTGTGGTGGAGTCTTCTATTTTTAGTACTATTGTAAAACCTGATTTTCCACCATACACATTTTTCCCTCTTAAGCTTCTTCAACAATTTTTGCAGTACGTATTTCTTTTTTTTTTTTTTTTTGAACAGGTAACTTGGCACAAGCAAGAGCCAGAGTGACAGCAGCATCTAGGTCTTTGCCTCCACAGCTTAGTGCTGGACGTATCAAGGTTAGTAGGTTTTAGTGAGGACCCTATTGTAGAATGCAGTGAAGAAGCAATTTACTACTGATTAATCTTTATAGTTTTGGGGTGAAATCTCAGTTACATTGATATTGATAGCAATATTCCTCTTTATTTCAATGAGGCCAAGGTTTTCCTCTGGCAATTTTGTCCTAGAAAGAGATTTAATGAGGTAAAATTCTAATAGTGTATTTAACAGTATGATAGGCAAAATTAAAAAAAAAATTATGTGTTCCTTTTCAAAAAAACAAGAGACGTTTGTAATTGATAGATCACCAGAAAAGAATGACTTGGCAAAACCACTATTCCTTAAAAAGAACTGTAGAATTTAAACGCTGCCGAATTTTGCTGTAAAAGTATGCGGCATAATTGCAAAATGATGGGATAATTTTGTGACGTTTGATAGGATGTGTTGCCAACTGAGTACACTTAATTTGTGAGGAGAACTCTTGTGCCTCAGCTGATAGCATGTACACACCCTCCCTGCTTCCTAAGTAGTACTATAGGAATTAGCTTAGTTAAGGATTTGTTGGGGTTCGTTTTGCCTCCAAAGCAAACAATAATATTTTTTAAAAACAAATGTGGTAACAGCAGCTGTTCAAAAGTCTGCAGAATTTTGTGTTCTGGGTTTTCTATTTCTTTGCATTCCCTTCTGTTATTAGGAGCTCACACTCAAGTGTTGATACAATAACTCATGTCGCCTAGACATCTATATCCTTCACTGTACCTGCAAATACAGATGTGGATTTCAGAGACTTATTTATTAAACACTTTGACTGCTGAAGGACAGATAATGGCCTTACAGTTTTCTTGTGTTATACACGCATTGTCTTCCACATCCAGCTCTATTCAGCATAAGCTTTCTAAGCATGCATTTTATTGATAGAGCTGGAAAGGAATAGTTCTATTTTACAGCTTTAATAAACAGAATCAGTTACTAAGTAGTATTTAAATGATTTTTACTCACCCTTCAAATTTTTAATGAAGGAGCTAAAAGACCTGTATAACTGCAGCACTATTCAGAAAATCTTAATTGAAATAGGTTTTACCTGAAAAAAAACATTCATTCTTGCAATTTCCTAAAATTTCTATTTAAAACGATAGCAGATTGAGAGATTTAAAATTGCTATTTTACAATTTTTTAAAGAAATCCAAATGTAGCGATTTTGTTTGGAAGTTTGCAAATTTTCATTTGTTACTTAATTTATGTTTTTTTTTGCTTAACATATTTTTTTGGTTTTGCAGTATTTCTTAACTTGCCAGCAGCAGGTGTGGTCAATATGTGAAAGTAATAATTTCCAGTGACTTCAGAAGGTGACATGATGTCATAAATCATTCTTTTAATATAGTTTCAAAATTATTAAAAGCAATTTTTTTTAGTGACAGAACAGTTTGTCTTTTGTAGGTCAAGCTGTTTTCCATTTCAGTTGTAATTGTATAAATGTATATTGTACATCACTACTACTGTCATGTAAAAATGTGACTTAATAGTTGAAATATTCTTCATTTTTTGTTTAAAATGAGTAGCTAGTGATTTAAAACGCAAGGTTATATCATGACATTCTTATTATGTTCCATCATTTTCTACCAAGCCTGTTGTGATAAAGCCTATTGCCTGTTGAGCATGCAATTATTGCCCTATCATAAAACTGCATGGCTTCATAGGCACACAATGTTATAAATTAACGAGAGACAAAACTTCTAAAATTTAGAAAAAGGAAAATCCCCAACTTCAGGGTCTATCAGAATTTTTTTAATGGAAACTTAAAATGTTTCTTGTCAAAAAGATTTGGAAATTGATCCTAGTCCTTACTGACTGCACAGATCTGAATTTACAACTACATCCACAGAAAAAAAAGAATTTCACGATACTGGTTTTACCCTGATTTGCTGAGGAAAAAAAAACCCTATTACATCTCCTCTGTGAGTGTTTCTGACCATCTGTCTTTCTGTGTGTTTGCTCCCTTCCCCCCAAAAAAAACCCAAAACAAAACAAACTGCTTTTGAACCCAGCAGGCTGTAGTAAACCATATTTGACAGAGTGGCAGTCTCAAAGATCGTAACATTCTACAGGTTTGGTAAAAATAAGCAGCTGTGAAAGAGAGACATATCTTACTGCCCAAAAGGTGGAGCATAAACTCAACCTTCATTGACCAGCAGATATTCCAGATATGACTGAGAGATCGTGAGTGCTGAACATCCAACAGCAGTATCGCCAGAAATCTCTGCTTTTCTAGACAGACAAGAATCCGATTTAGAAGCTCAAATCCAGGGACATTTGGGCTTCAGTGCATTCCTCAAACTCTTTGCTTTTGTTCTTGATTCAGTGTTCTTTATGATTACATTGTCTGTCTTGTAACATTCAATGTTACCAGTTATTCTGAACTTGCTGTCAATATTCATTGGTATGGCTTTTGTCTTCTACCTGACCCTTTCTAGAGACTTCGGTATCAATTCTCCAAAAGTAGTTGTCTTGCCAAGATAGTTTTGAAACATTCCCACATCCTTCCCTATGGACATGCCTGCTGTTCCGATTAGGTCGTTGATGTTTACTTTGTCAGATGACCTCTTGTTTGATGTTATCTGTGCTGATAAGGCTTTTTTCCTGGGATATGTTTCAGTTAACATCCTTAAAACTGAAATCAAAGTGGATCTTTTTTCAGGTTTTTTGTTGTTTTTTTTTTAATCATGTGTTACTTTGAGGTGCTTACTAATGCCTCTATGCAACTCTAGACTAGAACATCACAGATTACAAAAACATACTGAATTTTTTTATAGCCACCCGTATGGAAATCTCTCTCCCTTTGCACCATCTATATTCCGAATCTTGTCTTCACAAGTTTTCTTTTGATTTCTTCCCCAACCCAAAATCCGTTGTCTTGATCTATTACTACTTAGTGCTTCATTTCCTTTATATTTTGCATGCAGTCTCCTAAATATCTCCTGAAGGTAAGAGACATAGTTACTTTTTTGGGAACTGTACTCTTTCAGCAATTACTTTCAGTGTTCAGAAGAGTGGTCTTAAGTCAGTTGAGTGTTGGAAATGATTGTATGGAGCAAAGTCCAGGAAGTGTAGCACAGGTGCTGACAACAGCATTATCTGGTTTATACAAATGCCACCTGGTCAGAACAGATGGTAAACTGCCACAAAGCAAGTGAATGCTAAAATGTTGTTAATACTCTATGCAAACAGGATGCTGGTTGATTTTCTTTAATTTTGTTGAGCTGTAATACAGCAACACAATCTGCTTGTAATTGGTAACCATGGTTTTATACTCATTCATAAATTCTGGTTTCATTTTGATAAGAACAGCTGTACTGACAATATAACTAAAATATACAAGGAGTAGTATGTTTTCTGTCCATGTATACCCTCTAAAAATAACTCTTCTGAAATGCTGAAAAAGTGGTATTTGAAGCTATGACAGTTCAGCAGAGTAAGATTACTGAAATTTTTGGCATCAAAATGGCAGTTTAAAGTACTTAGTAGTAACTGCAACAGCAGAAAGGAAAAGACTTAGACATTCTGAGATTACCTGCTTTGTTTGCCACTTGTTATCCAGCAAGAACACTTTTTCCCATACATGAGCAAAATGAGGCAGCTCAATTTACTTCCTGGCCATTACAAAAATGATAACTCCTCTTATATAGAAAATAAGACCTGATGGGGTTCATTGTAGTGATGATAAGAAGGAATGCTTTTTTAGAAAGCAGTTGATAAGGTGTTGCATCTTGACAGCTGCTTCATTGGCTGAGCGTTATACTACCACAACAAAAGTGTGAAATCATTCGGAACACTTGGAGGATGTCTCCTGCATCATGAGAAGCTGGCCTTCCTCCCTCTGATGAAGTGCTCTGAAGTACTCACAGCTGAAGGGAATGGTCACAACAAAAACTGAACCCAGCTTTCTTGGGCTAGGTGGGGTGGATCTGCGGTCTTTCTGGAAAGGCTCCAACATCTGAGTTTTGTCTTCCAGGTTGACACAATGGAGGTTATGCGACATCCTGAGGAAACAACTAACATGAAGCGGCAAACTATGGCTTCCTATTTTAGGGTACAAAAGTTAAATTGTAAACAAATATTTTGGTGATAAGAACAATAGATATGTCTAAAATATCTGTGATATTATGAGATCAAAGAGAATAATATTTTTTTTTATTCTGCTATTAGGCTTTTGTAGACTCAAATTTTCTTTTACTCTGTTTCTTTTTCTGTCTTCTACTTGTGCTTTTACAATTTTACCAAGTACGTTGATAACAGAATCTAGTTTCTAAACTATTTCCATCTAAAACACTGGAGGTGTAGAACAGGCCTTGTTATGAACGGAAAAGTGATTTTGAGCAAATAAAATAGCTGTCATTACTAAAGCCATCATACTTTTCTGCAAGCTCAGGCATACCTAGTTTTAAAGATTAAGATTTGTCGGGTATTTTTAAAAACTAAAAACAGGCCATCTTTTGGAAGTACTATTATAAATCATATGAACTGTCATTTTATAGCTAGTAGTCTTGTTTGGGGAACTGTGTATTCTGCATGTGTGTTTACATCAAACAGGTAAGTAAAAGACACTGAGAATGTTGCAACTGAAAGGTTAGGAGTCAGAAAACCTCCGTGCCAATTCAGGGCTGTTGGTTGATGTTGTTTTCTTGCTGTCATTGCAGAGTGGAAAAGTTTTGAGCTTGGTCCTTGGGCTGCACTTGTACCGTGCAGCATGGGGAAGTTCACAGTGCTGTGATAGCCAGTGTGGGTCAAAGCTTTGTGCTGTGTAGGAATACCTGTTTTCTTTGTCATGCAAAACAGCATAAGGAAAGGCATAGAGGAAGCTGATGTATACTGAGATGTTGCCCCGGTGTGGAGGGTACAAGGGCACACATTCAGACTTGTCTAATAATAAAAATGTGGGTTTAGAGTGCTCTTGTAAAACCTATGCAGATGTCAGCTGTGTAAGAAATGTAAAAAAAACCCAACCAAATATACATATATATGAATGAGAGAGCAAGTATGAAAGTACACCTTAATATGGATACAGCCTGCAGCAAAGTGACTACAGTCAGCGTGGAATTGTATGTGATTTTGAGATTGAGTGTATTTGCAACAAATACTTACCATACAGTGGGTTAATGAGGTGAGGATGGAGCAGAAGTATCAGTAGCCAGAGGAGTTGCTGGGAAAGGAGATATATGTATGATCTGATCACACTTTTTTTTCATTTTAGTGCAAAATGCAATGGAGTAAGTTGTTTTCTATGTCCAGGGTGGATCCAAGAAAAGTAATCTCCCTATATTTCAGCAGGAAGATGTAGGTTAGATGTTAGGAATATTATGAATAGTCATGATAATCATAGAATCATAGAATTGTTTGGGTTGGAAGGGACCTTAAGGATCATCTACTTCCAACACCCCTGCCATGGCGAGGGTTGTAGCACTTCAGTACATTGTCCAGGGAGATTGTGCCATCTATATCCTCAGTGATTCTGAAAAAGTGTATAAACAGGGAGGTGCCTGAAATGGTACAGATACATCTATCATAGACTCATAGAATGGTAGGGGTTGGAAGGGACCTCTGGCGATCGAGTCCAATCCCTCTGCCTGAGCAGGATCACCCAGGGCAGGCCACACAGGAACAAATCCAGGTGGGTTTTGAAAGTCTCCAGGGAACGAGACTCCACAACCTCTCTGGGTAAATCTAGTGTACAGAGAATGACCATTTCACCAAGAATCTAGTGTTCTCTTTGGGCAGAGGACTGAACTGATGTCTTCTTGCAGCCCTTTCCCCAGGATTTTCTGTGAATTTCTGTGATTGTTTCACAGTAAAGCTTTTTCTTCTGTTGGGAATATTTGAATCTGCCTAAAGCAGAATTACAGTTAGGACTTTTTTCAATTGTTTTTTTTTTTCAGTATGGACCTTCTTCAACTACAGAAATGTGATATAAGGAGACATGAAGAGAAAGGTGTAAGAAATAAGAAGTAGAGTAATGTTTATTTTTTTTTTACGATTGAAAGCTTGTTATAGGTTCCGAGTTATAGCCAAAGGCTAAAAAATTAATAAAATGTCAATGCAGGTTAACATTACAGATTAAAATACAATCAAGCATTGCATACTGTTTACAGATACATATCTCCCGCTTAAGTAGTTACATTGCAGTTTTTTGTCAAGTGTGTACATCTTTTTTTTTTTTTTCCTCACTAGTATTCCCTGATGGATCTTTTGTCCAAAATGGTTGTTGGACAGCCTCATTTTATCCGCTGCATTAAACCTAACGATGATCGAGAAGCGCTGACGTTTTCTCATGAGAGAGTTCTACTGCAGCTACGATACACTGGAATTCTGGAAACCGTCAAAATCCGTCAAAAAGGGTATTCTCATCGCATCCTCTTTGAAGAGTTTGTGAAAAGGTAAGACTTCTATAACGTGGCTGTTGTTTTAAAACTCAAATAAAATATATTCTGTACAGAAGTTCTACAAACTCAGGTCTGTACATGTGTGATCTGATTCTCTAATGAGAGCAGTGACTATCGGAGATAAAGACTGTAAGACAGAGCTGAGGTCTAATGGAGAAAAGTTGATGTGAGCCCAGCAGTGAGCACATGGTATTCAGTAGCAAGACTGTTGTCCTCATGGTTGCCTCAGTAGAGACAAGAAGTGGCAGTTATGCGTCGTGCTTAGGTAGTACAAGGATTTGGAAGGTCAGAGCCCTTCAACCATCATTTGATGAATCTGCACATGCTTGAGAATAGATTGGTATAAAAGCTTTAGATTTACAAGTATTCTTCACAATAGCTTCGTAGCCTTGTAGTCGTTTATCTTGGAGATATCATGAGTTAGAACCAGATCTCTGTTCACCAGGGCCCTTGTCATGGGTGCTATTACTGGCTTTAAGACTATTCTCAATCTGAAAAAGTTACTGATTTGATTCAGGAAATGCTATTGTCTTTATGATGACAATATACTTATATGATCATTATGCTTTCCCCTAGATATAAAATATGTTTTGGTGTAATATTTGCTGTTTTCCAGTCTGCAGGATTAATAATTGAATAATGGAGCAGAAGCAGTACTGTCAAAGCAATCAAGTTCTCAACAGTACTGAATGCCTAAATCAAGCATTTAGTGATATTTTCTGAACTGGAGGTTGCTCGTGCAGACAATACAGAGTTAATGTATCAACTGAAAACAAATCATTCATATAATGCTAAAGGGAAGGAGCTAACTATGTTTTAAAGAAAGAAGAGACATAAACAGTTTCACAGGCCTTTCTAAAACCCAGAAATTGGGTAATTTTACTTGTGTAAATAAGTCATTTGCGCTTGGAAATCTGTGGCCCTTGCATTGAGAGGTGTTGAACGACAAGCCGTAGCTTAATGAATTAGTTCTGAAAAATTATGATATTTTATCATTTTTAATATATTGGTATGGCAAATGAATATGTACTAGGAAAACACTAGAGATATATAGAAAGGATAATTAATGCGGTCATTTGTCCATCAACGTGATTTAATTTTCAGATATGATCTGTCTCAACTTTTTCTGCATTACATGACTAATTTTGATAAGGTCACACCATTCTACAGCAGATTTAACAAAAAGATTTATTTTTGTAATCACTAACACATCCTTGCAACATCCTAAAGAGGCTGGAGACAGAATTATTGACCTTAACTAAGAGTAACTCCACTGAAATTAGTGTAAATTGAGAGGAAATTAGGCCTTTACTTATCAGTCGATTCTTTTCAAAAGTGCACTGAATTTGAGTCCAACTTTGAAAAGTAATTGTAATAAAAGCAGTGCTGACTGTAGCTTTCCATTCTTGCAGATAAGGGCAAGTTGTGTTTAACATCTTGTCAGATACTCCCCAAGTTTTCATTCCAACATGATATAATTCTTTCAGGACAGAGAGCCAAGAGGACAGGGAAGTGGGGGTGAGATTTAGCAAATTGCCCAACAGCATAGAAGACTTCCTGAGTTCAGGATATAAACGGGGGGCAGGAGAGGCGATGTTCTTGCTCCTTTCTTCATTTTATGCTTTATTTTTAAACAAATTCTCTTCTGTTTTGCCCTTAGGAAAAAAAAAAAAAAAAGAAAAGAAAAAGAAAAATGCTTTAAAATGCTATCAATGGAACAAGAAACATTTTTCTTCAATTTACAGCCATGACTAGTCAAGTGTTTTTAGGAACTAAGTAGTTGAATACATAAAAATGTTTGAGAAAACAGGTCAAATGCTAAACAGATTGGCACTTCTTTGTTCATAATCAAAAAGACATTAGGCAAGTATGAACAAGAGTTTCAAAATGTCAGTAAATGTGAGGATATCAAAGATTTTCTAAGCCAGCAAGTTAATTGGTATTTTGATCCTTTTGAGCAACTGAACAACAAAATGAATGAGCCAGCACTTTTTCTCCCTTGATGTTATTAAACAAATAGGTGTGCTTCTTATCTGCCTGTTCAATAATGCTGT
Organism: Baryphthengus martii; assembly: GCA_013396935.1. Classification (NCBI taxonomy): domain Eukaryota; kingdom Metazoa; phylum Chordata; class Aves; order Coraciiformes; family Momotidae; genus Baryphthengus; species Baryphthengus martii. The sequence goes on from VWZK01018835.1 coordinate 738,561, forward strand.
TTTGTAAACTCTTAGCAGGAAATATGAGGACAAAACAATCAAAGGCAGGGAGCAGAGCCATTCAGGGTTTATCAGGTGGGAGGTAAACAAAAGATAAAGCTCTATCTAATGTTACTCTTTACTGTCTTCTGTTTTCATGTAGAACAGATTACTTCAGTGTTGCAAACCTGGAGGTAGTTTATTGGGTTAAAAAACAGATGGTGAGAAGAGGACTTAGTTATAACTTGTTCACACAATGAGTTTCTTCAGCCAAGTACACAACCATCCGGTTTATGTATATAAATATACATATTCTTTTACTTAAAGTAGGAAAATGTAATCTGCAGCCTCTGTAAACACAGTAGACTTGTCAAGTCTTAGGCACTTTGTCTCCGTTGGCTTTGTCTCGCACCCCATTCCATCATGTGTCTGTTTTACGTGTTTGCTGTGAAGCAGCAGGGCCCCTTTCTCAGGCTCAAATCCCAGGTTTCAGACACAGGTTTATAACCCGAGCAGGCAGCTGGATCTGCCTGGCTTGTGGGGCTATGTGGTGAGTGTGCACTGCACAGCAGCTAAGGGAGGTGTGCTGCACTGAAAGTCCCACTGAATGGAACACTCCTTGCTATATCTGAATGCCCGGGCCCCTGGAGCTTCACATGACATGATGTGGTCCGTGGGTGTGTCCTCACCATATATGCCCCAGCTTTCACGTAATGTGGCATATACTGTACCAGGGGTTGAAAGATGAGGGACTTGAGAGTCCAATGGTGTTGAATGTTGTCATGCCTGAAGTACCTCGTAAGCACGTAGGAGCATGTTGAGAAGTTTGGTACTAGGATTGTCTTTTTTCTTTTTCACTGCCCATTTATGTTCTACTTTAAAGTTCTTTGTGCTGCATTAGGATACAGGATCCAGTTTTCCTGTAAGCACAACCTACTCCACAGTGGCCAGGTGCTGTTGCTCAGACCATACACTCATGGCAATACCAGTGCTATTACTGACAGTGATCCCAGTGAGGTCGATTCTGCTTTTTCAGTCTCAGTGCAAATTTGCACAACGTCACCAACAGTACATCTGGTGCACATGGTCTCTAAACTGTTAACGTTCCATTTCTCATGACCATTTAAAGCTTCCTTCATCATGAATCGAATTCTGTGGAGCTAGGAATAAAAACTGGTCAACTATTGCAAAATGCTGCAAAACACGTTACCTCAGTATATGCTTTCTAACCCTAAAAGTTTAGTCGTGATAACTTGTTTATTATTCAAAATCAGAGAAATACTTAATTAAATTAGAACTCAACAAGTTGGCTACAGAGAAAATAAATGCTGGCTTTAAAAATGATGCATTTTTGATGCAAAGTTACTTTTAACACTGAGCATGCACTATAGCACCAGATCTGTATAATATTCCTGTACAAGACTCTTGTCATTCACAGAACACTGGTAAATGATTGCAGGACGGAGAAAATAGAAAACCTCTAGGAATGAAAGGTCTGCTAAACCCCTTATGAAGTGTATATGCCAAATGGACCGATTATGCCTTTCTGAGAGTATTTCTGTGATTCTGGGTTTGTCGGATGATTTACAGCATAAGCGTTAGAATCATAGAATGCCACGTTGGGAGGGACCTCAAAGATCATCTGGTCCAACCTTTCAAGTGAAAAAAAAGAAAAAAAAATTGTTTCAAGTGAGGTGGCTCTGAATTTTGAGAGTGTCTTAGATGTTTTTTCATTTTTAATTTACATTTTTTCATTCATATTCTCTATATAGAGTCAAATGTAATTAGCTCTATGAATTCAGATGTGAAAGTATCTGAAAGGGGCGAGACACAACCAATACAGGTTAGGCATTTTTGAGCGTTATTTAACGGCTCTTTCAGTGCTAGAAACATGGGGCTTTTAAATCTTTCTAACTCCAGGGCTGAGAAGGAATAAATGTCTGTTGGAATCTCCCTGCTATCACTGGAGGTCTGGCTAGAAGGGATTTTGCCTTCTTGCACCTCATGCTTTTCACATGTTGTTATCCATTCTCCACTTCAGGCCAGTATGTTTTAGTATCGAGATTTATTTTAAAGAGAAAAAGAGTTAATCATTACTTTTCTGAGTTGATTCTGTAGATGATCTGAAAGGTCCCTTCCAACCTAAAAATTCTATGAATCTGTGAATCGATGCTACTTTTAAGGCTGGAACGTGAAGGGAACTTTAGTAAGAGACACTGGTATAGTAGTTAATGGTGTTGTTTAAATGCTGTTGATTGAACATTTCCACAGTTCACCCTTTAAGAGGGAAGTGAAGTCGAATCATTTGTTTGCTACCAATTTATCTAATCTGACCCACCAACATTAAAATGCCTTGGCCGTAATCAGGTAGTCAATACATAGCATCATTATGAAGTTTTGCATATCTTAGCATATTAGGATGTCTTTAACACTTAACCTTAACTCTGCATATCCTAGGCTTTGCAGTTGTTGATCTGGGGATAAATTCAACTTTTAAAAAATGTTGGTTTGTGCCTAATGACTTCTAAGTACAGTTAATCCTATTTTAATGTATGTTTTGTCTGGAATACTATTCATGTCCGTGAAGGATGCTTTGTAGTGCAGTTTAAGAGTCACTGGTTAAGAAATACGTAATTCCAGAGTTTCTTCAGCTCTGAGAAATTAGTTCTACTTTTCTCTTATGTAGTCTTACTGCTACTGAGAATGTGATTAGTCAAGTACTTGTAGGAAACATATAGATGAATGTGTGTCGTATGTAGGAAATTTTCAAGCAGCATGTATAACCCAAGAAAATCATTTTTGCACAGATATGTGCGTGTTTATGAAACAATGCATGAAGTGACAATAAACTTTATTTTTTAAAATAGAAATAAAAGTGCTGACTTAACACAGAAGAGCACTGAAGTATTCCAGACTACTTCATGTTCTGCTGGAATAACAAATGCAAATACGAAAATTAAAAAGTAGAGTTGTGAAATTTTCATCTCGTCTGGAAGCAAATGTGATTTCTAGCTCTACTTTTCTGAAATTAAGTCTATGGCTTACTCTGAAATTAACTATCTGATTTCTTCTCTTGGTGAAATGATCGCTCTCTGTACAGTAGATTTACCCAGAGAGGTTGTGGAGTCTTCTTCTCTAAAGACTTTCAAAACGCACCTGGGTCTGTTCCTGTGTAGTTTGCCCTGGGTGATCCTGCTCTGGCAGGGGGGGTGGACTCGATGGTCTCCAGAGGTCCCTTCCAACCCCTACCATTCTGTGAGCCTATGATAAGTATGATAGAGATGAAATTACGCCAATAAATAAAAATGAACAGTTGTAGTTGCCTTTGACCCAAAATTTCGAGTGCATTCCCAGATGTTTTCTCTACCATTTCACTAGGCACGATATTTGCACACTTTTACCAGATATGTTAAGATGAAACATTTTCACCTTCCTCCAAAATATTCCACATGGTCCATCGCTGAACAAAGTTTTTTACATTAGGTAAAATAATTGGATGGTCATGTGTGGCACATGCTGTCCTGCCATACAGTTATTGTGAGTGCATCTAGTCAAACTACTTGTGCATCTGCAGCTACCTGAGTCAGTCATGAAAACGGGCACCAGACAGAAAACAAAGTGTTTACTTAAAAAAACACATGGATTTGAGCTTTGGAACACTAATCTAGAGACCTTTTACTCTGCAGAATTCAAACTCTAAAAGCAGGTCTAAATGAGAAATAATAAAAGGTAAATTGCCAGTCTCATATCGCTAGATGTTATTTCTAAAGAGCAGAGTAATTTCTGATATATTTTTGATAATGTAACTGAAAAGGAACAGGAAGACCTGATGCTGAAAATCTGACAGCCTGGCATGTTTAATCAGTTACAGGAGTCTTCTGTGCAGTGGTTGGATCAATCAAAACATTTGGAAAAACACCATTTAGAAGAAATGTTTATGAAGTATTGGCAAACAATATGTTTACTTACAGGAACTGAAGTTATTCCCATGGTTTATAAAGTTACTGTCATTCTGAATGGCTTTATTTCTTAGAAGACAGATACATTTAAATTTATAAAAATATTTGTTAAAACAGGATTTGATAAGAAAAATGGGCGTTGCTTTTTTTTTCCGAGTACCAAAAGCAACTACATTTTAGATTGTGAAAGACAGCTAATGGAGAGGGTACTACTTTTAAAAGATATTGATGTTTGTCATAAACAAAATGATATAAAGTGCATAGTTCAAAAATACTTTTTATTCAGGTATTCGTCACAAATAAGAAGTCAATTTCTTGGTAATTAGAATGTCATTGATAAAATCGTAAGGTTAAAAAATTATGAGATTCCCTTTGACTATTTTATTACATCAGTGCTATTTAAAATCTGTTCTGTGGTTTTAAAGTCCCAACTGTAACATGCCTTGAAAGATGTATGAACAACCAGAAAACTGGTACTGCTGATCACTTGAATTCTTCCTTCCTTCTAAGGAAAGGAACAGCTTAAGTTACGTACTCATGTAAGATGGCTATCTGCACTGGCAATTTGATGTTAGAACTTCCATAATGCATCTGTCAAGTATCTGTTGAAATTGCAAGCTATCACAAATCATTTGTGATAGGTATGTTTGATAGCTGAGTTTTATTAGTACAACACATAATACCATTTGCCAGGTGAAAACTGGCATCGTTAAGTTCAGTAATAAGGTGGAGGAAATGTCCTTTTTTGTTTTTAAATACACCATCTTTCTCTCCATGCCTAATAAATGGCATGACTCTCAGTATTTTGAAAGACTCGGCTAAAGAATTTGCAATATCATGTTATTGAGAAAGTGACTGCATTAAAAATAACTCAGTGGTACATAATGTGCTATCATTATTCAGAGTGGGCAATATCTCCAGTTCGTGAATATCTATGCCTCTGGTCCAGGACTTATTCCAGTGCCTCTGCCTTCACATGTCATTTGGTTCCCCTTTGATCTTCATTAACTATTTTAGTGGTCCTTTTTTTCTTTCTTGTGACAACTGGAGCTAGTATCTAGAGGTTAACTGGAGCTGATATTTGAAAATCATAGTCTCTTGATTAAAAAAAAAATCTTGCACTATTCCGCTTTTCTAATTGCTTCTCCATATTTTGTTCAATATGACATGGGATATTTTCTTGCCTCTGTGACTATGGAGGAATCTGTCTTTGAGGTTCACTGGTTGGATTCTTCCTCTTATGTTTTAAAGAACACCTGATGGCTTTTCTCCATGCTAATAATTAGGAGAATGATTTGGTCAACCTGCTGGTTCCTCTCAAACACCATGTAAATAGAGTAACTCCTGTGGAAGTAGAACTTAATGAAGACCAAGACGACACGTGGTGGTTCATAAATGAGAGCTGAGGAGACAGTTACTACCGTCTAACAGTGTCATTGTACTAAAATAACCTTAAATTTGCAAACTCACTGGCAGAGGGTCTTGCTGTTACTTAAGTGACATAGTTGTTTAGAAGGGGATTTACTTAAACACTGTAAAGCTATTCTTCATTAACGCATGGTGGCTTTACAGGTAGGGATTTGTCCGTTCATTCTTAATGTCTATTCAGTTCAAACATGTTTGCATCCCTTTTTCATTAACTATTTGCACAATAATGTTATTTCACATAATTGTTAGGGGCTGTTCTTTGCGAGGGAACGTGGACAAAAGAAATGTCAATGTTGTTTAGTATGGGCCTGCTCCAAAGGCCACTAAAATTGATCACAATTGTTCCAATTAATTGTTTATCTCAAACAAAGAGAATAAAGACATCATGCCTAATGACTTACAAACCTAATCTTCACCACAGAAATCCTTGTGAGCAAAAAAAATAAATTATTACATCTATATGAGGAGTAATTAACTTGTTTTTTCTTTAAAATAACTGTTAGTTCTGTTTAACTATCAGCACTCATAAAATCCTTGCTACTTAGGTAGCAATGCCAATTGTTTTAATTATGCATCTATATGACCTCTTCTGGAGATGTGAAACACAGGTGGGTATTCATGCAGTCTGAGCATCTTGCTGTCTGTAAATTAAGATTGATATGAGAGTTGTTTTTATTGTAAACTGATCTTTATTCTTCACTCACAGTGGCAGCCTTTCAGCTTCAATAATCGGTCTGCATCACTATAAGTGTACTGCCTGCCCCCTTTGTGCTGCCCTTCGTCTCCACCGATTGAGAATCCTCAGTCTTTGTTAGGCCTACAGAAAATGCAAAGCTCCCTTGAGTTCTGTTGATGGGAGTGATCTTGTTACAAGCTCGAGAGCTTCTTATATGGATTTATGCTTCCCAAAGAACGTCAAGGCCATTTATATTCCTCTGTGAAAAAAATGACCAATACCAATAACTAAAATATTGAAAGATTCTGAATTGCCTTTTCAGGCGTTTTTCATAAGAAGCAGGCATCGGGTCATGTAAAACTTACTTGTAGTGCTTTTCTCTTTCTTTGATGCTAATATTTGACTTTTGTCCCACTAAGAAATCTGCAAAGGACCGTTGAACACCTCAAGGAGCAGCACCTGCTTATTCAACAGAACTTGCAGTGAGATGTAACTGTGCCAAATGCTAGGCAGCTCTGTAGATGGCGTACTTATTTTACATCTTATGCAAAAGGTTTTATTTTTGCCTTCCTTTCTGTTACTCTGATTTCTTGCACTTTTCCTTCTCCCTGTCATTGAGCCACTTGCTTGCCTGAAAATTTCAGAGCAACCTGGGGTGTTTCCTAAATTGCACTGGTTTATAGAAGATCATTATGGATGATTGCACTGACTGGGGATTTCTAGAATGCAGTAGGTTCTTGTCAACACTATGGTACCACTTATTTTCTTATGTCATGTGTATGCTCAAATACCTGTTCGTGACAACTGTGTCATGATTTGTGAAGAGAACTGAGTATAAGGGAGAATTTGGCCCATGAGTTCTAGGGATGCAGCTCTGAGCTAGAGAAGAGTAGTGATAGTACACGTCGATGGTCAGTTCTTTCATTTGTCATTTGGTTTTGCAGGTATTATTACCTCGCGTTCAAGGCTCACGAGACTCCCCTTGGTAGCAGAGAAAACTGTCTTGCCATTTTGGAGAAATCTAAACTAGACAACTGGATTCTTGGGAAAACCAAGGTAGAGAGTGCCAACATTTTCTCAAGGGTAGTATCCTTTTAGCGAAACATGTTTAATGGTGGTTTGAGAAGTACTGCATGAATGAATAAAAGAGCAAGGGTTTTGTTCCAGTTAACCTCCTTGGTTAAGGAGGTGCCCTCCGAAACCAGCTGAGTTAGTGTTGCAAGAGAAAGGGTGAATTAGGTACCTCCCCAAAGCGTGTTCTGCACATTCTCAAGAAAGGCTGTATTTTAATGTTCTCAATACCTGAAAATATCCCCCTGACCAATTTACTTTGTAAATGTCATAATATGTGGTTTATTTTGCAAGGAGGTGATTACAATCACTGAAATAATAAAATTCCACTAGCACACTGAGAGCAAATATTTGATTCACAAGATTGCTATGATATCTGCAACCAGTATTTTACCAGTTTTCTCAGCAAGGCTGTTGAAAGACTAATGACAAGGCAGGATACAAGAGGTTATGTTATTGCCTGCATGTAATACTCTTGTTTTGTTCCATTTCAGGTTTTTCTAAAGTATTACCATATAGAGCAGTTAAATTTGTTTCTCCGAGAAGTTATAGGGAGAGTAGTGGTCATGCAAGCCTACATCAAGGGATGGCTTGGAGCAAGGAGGTACAGGAAAGTCAAAGAGAAAAGAGAAAATAGTGCTGTCACCATACAGACAGGTAAGTGGTCACATTCCCTATTTCATTGAGTGTTTTTGCATTTCAAGCTGTTAAATTGCGTGTGCATTCGTAATCGTTTATTATGAAATCAAAATAACTGGAGGTACTTTTCTCTTGAGCTAATTTATCTACTTCTAACGTGTCATCTTAGTATTTGATAGTGTCGTTATTTAATTATTTTAGCATTTTGGATGTGATGCCTGTGCACAAAATGAAAATATTGTTAGGTAGATCTGCACTGGCATTCAGAAATTAAATATAGTAGCGTGCTCCCCCCACCATGTCTACTAGAAGTCAGATAACATACATTGTGGGGTGGACCGGAGAGGCTGATTATCAGTAATTTAGCAGGCTCCCTTATATCAAATTTGGGGAGCTGTGCAAGGAGGGGAGTTGTTGTGCTGACATGATCGTGCACCTTTGCCTTTTGAGTTAGGACATGAGTGAACACATGCTGACAATTAAAATTTGGATGAGTGAAGCGGTGTTTGAAGTTGTGGGGATGTGAATACTGCAGTCGTGAACCCAGAGTTCAACATGTGGGTGGGTGTGGAAGAGGTATTGGCAGTGGGGGCTGGAGTGGTTATGGCAGGAGGGATGAAAGTTTCAGCACATCTCTGACTCTGTAGACTCCGTAGCACTTCCTTAAATAAATGTAATTTCCAGCACATGGTTTTGTATTTTTAGCCTGGAGAGGATATGAAGCTCGCAGGAAGTACAAGGAAATAAGGAACAGAAGAACTGATGCCGCTATACATATTCAAGCAGGTAATTAAAACATTATTTCAATTGCCAACACCTATTTTACTGTGAGTGATTTAATGCGTATTTCATTTTATAGCCAAGAGAAATACATCCAGTCTAAACAAAAGGTATCGAAAGTGTTGTTTCTGATCATTTGTTCTTCAGTATCGAATGATGTCGATGACAGGTATCGGGCACTTTGGGCTTTTTGTAAGTACTTCTCTGGAAGCAAAACATACTGATTAAAACCTGTTAATTCTTTAAGATTCTTTTGAGCACAGTCAGTATAATTCAACTGTATGTAGAGCTGGTATGAAGCACTGGATTGATTTGACTCAAAATGTGGATGGGAGGCACCGGACATGTATTTCTGTCTTTGTAAGCCCTGATCTTGGCAGGTTGCCAGGTTTTTGTTTTGACTGCTTGCTGAGTTTGCCAGCTTTGCCCAATCTTTTGACTCTCTGCCAGACTCCTATGCAGCCATATCAATATGAATTTGAATAAACTTTAAAGAGATTATTGGAGAAACAGGCCCATAGGGCTGTGTAGGTCTCTAGTAGAGAGCAGGGTACCATATGGCATAGAAATCTAAGAACCAGTGCCGTGAACACAATGGTGTGTTCAGATGCTGCCAATATGAAGCAGCCTCCATATGATGCAGCGTAATACACCTTCCCTGTCCAACCCCAGGTTGAAAGACTGTAGCTGATCAAAAATGAGTTGTAGCAAATATGTTTACAAATAATCCAAGGTACGGCCTTTATTCTACCAGCTTCCTGTGCTATAACTCTTTAAGCTTTGTCTCCTCTCTATACTGTATCATATAGTCTTAGGTCAATCTGAAAAAGAGGTGTTTGAAATATTCCTTTACTTTGTTCTCAAGGCATTTCCAGTAAATTCTTTTTTTTTTTTCCTTTTGTCTAAATTTGGTGCTCTGAAATAAAGCATCACTGTAACTTTCAGCAGAAAGCAGAATACTAGTCTAGTTACAGAAAGGAACAGAGTATCATTAGGACAAAATAATAATTTATAGATTCTCATGCATGCTGTTATGTAGATTCGTAAACTATAGCTCTAGGGTCAAAGGCAGAATATTCTGTTGAATGGAGAACTGTTAAGGAGAAATATTTTCTCCCATTAGAACAAGCACTGAAGGACTCCATACGCCCTCTCTCTCGTTCTTGCTCTCCTTTGTGTTCTCATTTTCTATTGTTTTCATCATAGCACAGATAGTAGATCTTAAAGTACCTCCTGCAACTATTTCCTGGAGTATCATCTGCTACATTTACACTTGGTCACACCTGGACTTTAATTTCCTGATTTACAACAGCCTTTTGCCGTAAAAAGGAAAGTGAAACAGTTGACACATCACCATCCCACTCTTACCAGTTCCTTACAATGAGAGTTATCTCAGATTCAGTAGGAAGCTGGTGTGTAGCAGTATCACTTAGAGACTGTAGGGGACATTCTGTCTTAGAATTTTATCCAGCCCAAATTTTCAGGCTTGTGGGAGGTGCACGCTCATTACTAGCTCTTCAGAGAAAGCAACTGATCTTTTCTACTGTTTGCACACATGGGAGAGCTTCAGAGCCGTGTTCTTTCCTGCCATCTCTTAAATGCTGTATTGGACATGGCAGAGCGGAGGCAGTGGGAGGGTACACATAGCCTTGAACTCGGACACTTCTGTTGGGCCCTCTGGACCTGATGCTGGAGGAATGCTGTTAGCGCTCTTCCCACCAACACACACACTGTTTTCCTGTGGAATCTGGCACTTGACAGTTTCAATGATCAGTCTGGGTGAATAAGCATTAGAACTATAGGGTTGAGTGACACAGCACACCTTTGTACTAATTAGGCTGTCTGCCCCTCCCATCTTTCTCTACTGCACTCAAAGGGGATATAACAATAATAATCCTCAACACATTTCTATCTGCCTTTGGAAACCTATATCTAGGAGCTCTTATTTGAAAATTCTTCTTTTGCACATTTTCTCTTCTCTATGTGCTAATTACTCTGTGTTTCAAATCAAAGCCTGTGCTTGCTAAAGGTGTCCCTTTTCCAGGTTTTAAAATACGCTGTCAGTCTTCCTGTTGTTTACATTACACTGCCCAAGTGCCTAGTGACTTGGAGACAAAAGCAACTCCAAATCTCTCCCTTCCTTGAACATCTTATGTCATACGTAATTCAAGGCAGCTTTTCAGTAAAATGGAGTATAATCACCTTTGTCTGTTGTTTTTGTTGTTGTTTTTTTTTTTTTAAATGAGCCATTTCAGTCAGTGAGATAGATTGTTTGCATTTGTCATCCAGACATTAGCAAAACCATATAATTAAAATATATGTACTTCCCTCTCCTTTCCCTCCCTGCCCCCCCCTACTCAAGCAGGCCTTGAAATTTAGGAAGCATTTGGCTTACATGTTTCTACAGAACAGCGCATATTGAAATTTGTTTTCCTTTCATCTCTTTCCCAATAAAAGCAGCCGCTCGGCTTATCCCTTTAGCTTCCTCAGAACTTCCTTTCAGAATTCCCGATCTATTACAGCACATTCACATACCAGAAACAAGATGCCTTTTCATGCTGTCAACCTTTTTCATCTGAAATGTAAATTAATTCTTGCTGGTACGCTTTGACAGAGATCAAAGTAGGGGTATTAACCTTATTGGGCCTTCTCTTCATCAGAATCAGTTCCAAAGACTGCAAGGGTAGTGTTAGGAGGCCAGTCTTCACTGTTATCTATGGCCCTCCTCCAGGCAGTCCTCTGTCTACAAGTCAGCATTTCAAAGGCGCTGATTTCTTTTGTAAATGACCTTATCATTACTTTAAACTGTGTGAAAAATGATTTGCCTGAATAATTCTTGCAGGATTATCCTGCTCATTTTAATTGTGGGGGGACTTCATTCAGATTCCAGGATATTGTTTAAGTGGTTTTGACAGCGAGTGATCATAGTCTGATATAAAGGAGGAACACAGCTCCTGATTGGAAACCTCTTGACTTGTTCAGATTGTTCATTTCTTGCAAGTCAGTCTTTGAGGTAGGCTGCATTTGCATTTTAAAAATAAACAGATGCCTTTCAAATACATGAGCTGGTGGTCTGGAGATCTCTGTGGGCCCAGCAGTTCACTATCCATTGAAGAAATGTTGGAAGAAAAAACAAACTTAGAAAAAAACCAACCCTCACAATATACATGAGAATACAATTCCTGAGTGTATTATATTACACGAAAAAAAGGTCATTATTTCAGATGGGGGAAAACACCCTTGCTAGGAAACAAAATATTTGTGAATTTAAATTAGGTGGGGAAGAAAAAGCTATCCTGCTTCAGCATATCTACATCACAGCTTCTCAGAATACACAGATGTTATTAGAATTGTGGCTAAAATGGTACACGGGGTACACGAGATCTTCCGTACTTCTCCCAGTCACTCTTGCCCAAATTGTGAAGGTCAGAAAACGCTAATTTTTAACTTAGAGACAAATTGTGAAGAATGATTTTGTGTAAAGTGTTTGAATTAACAATACTTTGCACTTTGATTTCCTTATAATTGGGATTTGTATTGTTTTGATTTACATCTACATAAAAGGAAAAATATTTTGTTGTAATAAAGATTTTTTTTAAATTATGTTGCCAGATTCACAGCTGGTTTAAATCAGTGTGTATCCACTGAATCATCTGACTGAAATGTTGCTGCACTGATTTACCTCGCATGCAAGTCTCATTTCATGTTTTTTTTTGTATTAGAATAATGCGTTAATTAAAGTTTAAAACAACAGATAATATAATAATGAAAATACATTTTCTAATTGTGATAGCGTGTATTTTCATGCAGTGTGACTGCTGTCCCAAAAGACTTAAGGGAGGATTTTAATCTGGTTATTTCATTTGTGAACTGACATTGCCAAAATGCCAAGTGAGTGGTGCATGCGATTCACTTAGATCCGAGGTGACATCACTGAATTCATTTTAATTAGGCCCACTTTAGCCATCTGGAATATACTGTGCAGCTCTGGTCAGGACTGAGTTTAACTATGCTTCCAGAGGTGAAAGGCAAATGACTAATCCGTTGAGCCACCATCTCCTCCTCCAACACGTGCTCACACACTCACCATATGTCACATTGTATTGGAAGATTCTTTATCAAGAACTCAAGATTTGGGCGCCTTTTCTCCCCCACCACCCCCCAGGAGAAAACCAGAGGAAGCATCCCTTTGTCAATTGCTTGCTGTAACTTCTACCCATGCACTGTTGCTCGCTATTTACATATCTCTAACATGAGCTGCTGGCAAAATTTACTCCATAACAATAAAAAAAGAGAGGCCCTAAGAACAGCTGTAATTCACTATTTTACATTTATAATAAATACAAGCTTTTAATAAAAGTGTTACCTTTGGGATTTTCAAATGCAAAGATTTAATGTTGGCTTCAATAGAAGATAAGGAAGGATTTCTTGAAAACTCTATTTATCCCATCTATTTACATCACTCTGTACCTGTGTGTGCACATGCATTTGGCTAATACTGTCGTTTAGATCTAAGAATTATGTAAAATGTTCCCAGAACTTCTAGGCACTTTATAAATATATCTAAAAATACATATTTTTTTAAAAAAATAATTTCCTGAAAATAACAACTACTAAGTAGCTGATCCAGTTTTATTTTTTTAGGATTAATTTCCTTCCTTTTAACTACATTGTCAGTGTAAGAACCATTGAAGAGATGTGTATATTTCCCTTAAGGGCAGCTGAACTGACTCGTTGTATTACCTTGATTTCACATTCAGGATAAAGCAGACTGGTTTGTACAGATTGCACAGCTTTGGTTAACCTTACTCTTCCATCTCTCTGTGTTCTGTACTTGCTTAGGGCATCTAGTAATTCTTCTCTTTTACTGTCTATCCATTAAAAACCTGCTGCTTATGTGCAGAGAACATATTAGAAAAAGTGAGAAGGCCTTATGGTTTTGAAGTATGAGGTCCCATAATCTATCCCCATTTCTGACCTAAGCTCTGTCGATGTAAATAAGTTTGCATTTCCTTTTGGTTTTCTCTCCTGGTTTTGAGGAGGTAAAAAGGAGACCATTACTGGGTTTCATGCCCTTACTAAAATAGGAAGGGACAACAATGTACAATACGTTGGAAAACCTATTCCTTTCCTTTGCTGATACTGACAAAGAGTCATCTTCACAGTTTTTTTTTTCTTTGATCAAATCTCAAGATCAGAGACTGTAATGCATGGTAATTAAAAACTCTGTGTCCTAATAGTCACTGCTTGTTACTGATAGTTACTGCTTGTATGTGAGAACTCATGACTTGCTTTCTCATAGTGCTTCTGCTGGAGAATTTAAGACAGGAGCTGGTTTTCTTTATGATTAAACAGGCATCACCCAGTATCCATCCAGAGTGAGAGGTGAAAGAGGGGAGGTATTCATGGGACCCAACAAAGGAGGTCACTCCCCATCCCTTTTAGTGTTCACGAGAATTAATATGACATCAAGAATCAGATTTGTAGGCTTCATATCCTCTCAGAGGTTGTTAGTTAAGCTGCTGAATGCTCTTTTAACTAGGCAAATTAAGAAAGTTTGTAGCAAATCAACTTCTGATTACAAGCTACCATGATATCTTCTCTTCAACAATCCTGAGCTTTCATTTCCAAGTTGCTTGTTGTATGCTAGTTTAGGTGATATTACAGATTTAAAATGTGTCTGTGTAGAAAATGTCTGTTTAACATGATTTTTTTACAAACGAGAGTGAATCCTTCTGCTCTTTAAAATACTACTTCATCCCCTTTCTTTATACTACTTGTGATTGTTTAGCTTTGATCTTTCTACATTGTGCTTCACAATTTGCTCTGTAACTATATATTTCCTATGGGAATCAGAGGGAAAATGCCTGGACTTTTCCTATCTAGAATTGTACAACATTCCGTGTAATGTATATGCCCTGATACTTGGACCTTAAAATAAAGGTTTTTAACTGCAAGACACCAAATACCAGCCTCCCTGAGGTAAATGTATTCTTGGTTTGCTAGATGCTGTAGCTGACAGTAAACTCGCTTTGTATGAGAACTGATCAGTACAAGGAGTAAAAATTCATGTCCTACATTTTGGTACATAAAACATTTAACACCAAGTTACTAACAGAAATGCTAAAATTAGTTCCTATGTTGCTTCTCCACTCTGTCATCTTTGGCTAGGTAAAGATTAGGGTTAAAGATACTGTTGTTGCAAAGTTTGGACTATAGACTGGATAAGGTGAAAACGAGGTGACAGCTGGTAATCATTCTTCTTCAATGATGCAGTGATTGTTCATGGAGCAGGAGCAACATGAGTCTGCTAATTTCACACTCTTTGAGCCAAGTGCTTAGTGTCAAAACCAGCACCAGTCAGTAATGCAAATTGCTGTGATGGAGCAGCTTCCCAGCCTCTCCGACTCCCCCAGTAGAATTCTCTGCATATGCATTTCTTTTGAAACATTATAGATCCGGTTAATAAATGTTGAAAAGATGCAGTCCTACTAACCCTCAATGAAGCTTTTGAGAGAGGGACAAGTTTGTTTATCCTGCTACTTCAGTTATCCCATGAGTCCAAGGGAAAGCAAGCAAAGTACAGCCATTTACCTGTCAGATTCAAGGGATTCTAGAAGAATGTTAGAAACCAGCCTGTGGAAAGATTAAGTTGAAGAGGAGCTGATTTTGAAAATCTGTATGAAAACAAAAGTCATGGCAAAAACTATGTCAATTAAATCAGATATAGCAGGTTTTATGTAGTGAATGAGGGAAAGACCAAAATGGTTATTCTGACATAAATAAGAGTCTGTGGGAAAAGAATTTTTAAAACTAAAAACACAGTCGGTATCGGGATTGATTTTATAGACACATGTGCATACAAAGAACTCCTAAAAGTTGAGAACTTAGCATGGCTAAAGCAGAAGTTTATCTTATTAGTTCATTTGTTTCAGTGCTTCTTTATCTTTATAGGAGTCCATTAACTGACTGATACTCAGTGTGTTTCAGCTGCAGAGAGGTGGCTGCTGGCCAGCTGCCTCTGCTGCCAATATCAGAGTAGGCTCCTTTTCTGGTCAGGAGGGGATAGTTAAGGATTGGAAGCCTGATCACACGGGGCAAGTGAATGCTGCCTCATCTCTGCCAGACAGGCAGACCTTTCCAGTCTGATTATTAAGGGCAGAAAGTTCCTCAGTCTTGTAATATCTGAGCTCTGTATTCGGTACAACACCTCAGCAGGCCCAGCTTCTGTCATGCCTTCTGTAAAGTGAATGGTTATTTATTTTGGTAGCCTCTCATTAAAAGGCAATTTCTGCTCCTTCCTACCCTGGAGGCCTCAGTAGCGCTGAAATGCTTAGATTGTTACGGTGCGTTGCATGCCACAGCTTGGGCTGTTCAGATGGTTTTCATATTCTTATATTGCACAAATAAGTGCAACACTACATACTTGTGTGGAGATAGATGGCTGAAAAGACCATTAACACTGTACAGGAATTAAAACAGAAAAGAAGGGATTAGTTACAGCCCTTTCCTAAGGGAAAGAGCAGATGCAATCAAAGTAGCTCTATTTTGTTTCCTCCACCATCTTTTCATCGTGCAACAACCCCCATGAATGAGGAGCTAAATTTCTAAGAGTAGTTAAATGGAAGAAAAAAGAGATAAATCCATTATCTCATAATTTGGTAATAATTGAAGGACTGTACATTCTACAGGGTCTTTATTCTCTATTGTGTAGGTAATGCCTACTTCTAGTGTTTTCATAAAATTAGAGGTGTGAGATAGAAGAAAAACTTGTTAAACTTCTCTGTTCTCAGTTTATTCTGTATTCTGTATTCTACATCTAGATTTGAAATTGTCATCTACAATGTTATCCTTGACCCTGATCCTACATGGGATTGCCCTAGATCCCATTTCTGTGCCTATCCTATATCCCACTGTAATATTTACGCCTGAACTCTAGGAACCCCAATGGGAGGACTCTTCTTCTTTGGATAGAAACTGATTCTAATTTCGCTCGTGTTTAGTGTGCTGAAATGCTTTTCCTGAACAGGGATTGTTTTTTCCTCAAAATCATAATATATCCTGATCTTATCTCAAAGTTTCTTTTGCATATTGTCTCACTGTTTAAGCTGCAGTCCTGCGAGACTGATAAACAGCTCCTTTCCCTCACAACTCTCAGCCTTCTTATTCAGCAACTACTTGTACACTTCAACTATGGCTTTGATACTATATTTTACTTTCTTTGTTATTTAGCCTTTAATCCCCTTTTATCAAGGTATTTCTCCTTAAAATGATGTTTGAAATAAACTCTACAAAAAAGAAAAATGCATGGGTTTAGGTGTACATTGCAACACTTTCTAGTCCTCTGTCTTAAGTGCAGTGTATGTCATTACCTGTGGGTTGTGCTGGAGCTTTGTTGCCAACTGCTCACAGGTATCAAGAATTCAAGGAAATTCATGTCAGATAAAACTACAGAAGTAATTAGATTGTTTAGGTACCAAAATCCAGAGACAACCCATGGAAATAAAAGATGTAGGTATCTTCAAAATGTTCTTTATTGCCATTTTCTTTGCCATTTCATGCTTACTACTTCGTTTAGTGTTTCTGGCGATGGTTTTGTTTTGCTGTTTTTTAAATGAATGGTATAAATTTCAATCTCTGTAGATTCTTTTTCCTGATTGTATGTATGAGAGGTATTTAAAATGTTTTATTATTGTTACAGTTAATTGAAAAATAGGAGAAGACATTATTAATTTTTCTAGTTTTAATTGAATATATCTGTCCCTGGCTCCTCACCGCCCTACCGCACAACAAAAGCAATTAAAACTTGTGATTCTTTAAAATTCTTACTAGCTCAAATTATGGGAGTTGTGATTAAAGAAAGTGTTTCGGGAGGAATTTTCTACTATCTATTTTAAGCTGGATTCCTATTTAAGTTAGACATGTTCTCATTTAGAGGCCTGTTTTCCTTACCTAGGCTGAACCAACTGGTCACTGTAACAGTGAGAGTGTAAGGCCTTGTATAATTTCCAGCTGTTGTTAACATTGAAAATATCGAAGCCACCCCTATGAGGTGCTAAGTGTTCTTTCTGTCCATTGGTTCAGTAAAATCTGAGCACATTCAGCTCTGCACTGCAGAACCAGGTGCCAATCTGTGTTTCAGGCTCTGCAGAGTTTTTCTCTGATTCATAACTATGTTTTTTTTAGCTTTCAGGGGATACCTGGTTCGTAAAAACTACACAAGATTGAAAAACGGCACTGACTGCGTAGCAGAACCTCAGCTTATGAGCAGCTGCCCTACTTCTGGTTTTGACTGTGAAGAGCGCTGGTGAGTTGAATTCTTTGCTGTCTATTATCTAACAGAAGTAATTTTCCACACAATGAGATCTGAAAGGAGCAGGTGTGTCATCATGAATCAGCCAGCTCTTAGGGAATCTACCACTTTCTGAGGATGAGCACCAGTCCTCTCCACCAGCTTAGTCGTCAAAATATTCTCCCAGTTAGTGGAGTTAGAGTTACTGGTGGTGCTGTTTGTCCTGGGTTGCTGTCCCGATTCTGCGCACTTGGAAGAATGCAGAATACCTTAGACTGCGGACAGGACTGCAAGTGTGTGTTCAGCATTAGAGAATTGACTGCAGTGTATGTTATTAAATTCTCAAGAGTAGGAAGTTACCCTTCTGTATCTGTAAATCTCCATGCAGACCAGCAATGAGGTAGGGAAGAGCTGTAAAAAGCAGATGGATGAGCCTCTGACAGAAAGCCTAGGAGTACTGTAAACCGTAATAATGGTGCCCTCCTCTTTGTGCAGCATGGGCGTTTTAACCTTCCTTACCAGTGAAGTCACTCCAGACAAACATCCCCCTGGTGCTTCCTTGGGTGTGAGAGTCCAGAGGGATCTACTACATCTTTAGCTGTTGTCAAATCTGTCTCTCTAGTAGTGTTCTAGGAGAGGAGGCTGCATTTGCTGACTTAACCTTTGACTAGCAAGTTTCAGTGACTAAGAATTATGCAACCTCTCTTGTTGTGGTAGGGGCGTGAGGACATCTCAGTGCATCTTCTTGTTCTTGTTTCAGTTATTTTATATGCTTCCTATATAGCATATAAATGCAGATTCTGTTACACATCTTATGATTTCTCCGAAGAAATCAGTGACTTGGTTGACTTTAACTAGATGCTGTTATTCCATTAAGAATGTATTTTTATAAAAATAACCATGAACTTCTCCAAAGCGGTATTTCTTTCTCTGTGTTTGCTCATTATATTGAGTTATGTTAGTTTCCATGTTAACTTTGGTTGATTTAGATTGAGTAATGTCTGCTACATGATTTGGTGCTTTATTATAGGATTTTGTTCAGGTGTAACCACCTTTAATTCTTGTAGGTTGATAGCGCTTCAGAATCTCTCCCTTCCAGTATTCTGTTTTCAGTGAGAAAAAGGTCCATTGGACAAGGACTAAATAAATACATAAATGTTTTTGGTAATTATTTTCAGGGACAAGATTGAGCCCACTGCAATTTACCGTCATAACTCTGTTTTTAGGTTGCCTCACTGCTCACTGGGGCAAGGAGTTTCCTAGTATATGATTCTCTTCATGTATGTACTGCTCCTTCTGTCTCTTAAGTACTTAGAGGGTGTGTATCTTGTGATCTCTTTAGAACTACTGATGATCGTGTAGTGATTTGTTCTCCAGTCTGCACTGATGATTAAAGCAAGAGCTGTCTATTACCAGTTTTCTGTGGCATCCCTAAATTATAATAATTTACAATATAAATAGACTTTTTTTATTATTTATTTTTAGTGATCTAGAGCTTTCACCTGGACTTGTTTGGAGGCAGAAAGCCTCTTTAAACCTTTTCTTTCATCTGTTTTATGTGTAGTTAGCCAGGAATGGTTTTCTTCCCTTTTTGCATTAGACTGAAATTCCTTGTTGCTCTCCAAACAAATGTATTTTCTGGATTAGGTACAGCTTGTTTAATTGTACATCACTTGAGACTCACAAAGATTTTATAGTTCGATAATCACTGAGGCGAATTTGGACTCCATGAAGCAAAAATATACAGACCTTAAAACATATTCAGCCACCAAACTTACATTGAAATCAACATCAAAATGCCTTTAGATATCTTGTCTGAAGGTCCCCATGTAAGATACAGTAATTGTTCAGGTCTTGCACCCAGTTCTGATTGCTATGCACAATCAGACAGATAAGTAAGTTCAAACCTTCTTTTGCCTGGAGTTGCTAAACTGCCATTACTGCTGGCTGTTTTCAAGTTTAACCCCAACAAATATTGCAGATTATTTGCCTAATCCGCTAAATTTCTCAGCAGTGGCTTCAGGTTCCAGTGATTTCAGTGAGAGTTGAAAATGTTCAGCATTCCACAGGTGATGTTCAGAATCTTAGGACTAACTCCGATAACTTCCCATAAATCAAACCTCACTTCTACATGTAGCTGTTAGTGTGCTGTTGTGTTTTAAGCATGTGGCTGTTCAGTCATACAGGAAACTTGTAGGAAACAGGAAGGCTGCTGAATAATAGTGCAGATGTTTAACACAGTAGCTGGTAATCTGTCCCTAGAGAAGACAGCCTCGCTGGGGCTTCACATACTGTGGAACTAAAGTGTAGAATAATAAAATATTCTTTTCTCTTTATTTTCTTCCATTTATTTTATTTTTGTTTCTTATTTTTTTCTAACCGGTAGTTTTGGTAAATGGAAAAATGAGCTTAAAGGTACTCAAGATCAGAAGGTAAGGTCATATACAATTCCGTTGTAATGCCCAGGAATATAACTACACATTTAAATGTATGACAACCGACTGCTTTTACAAAGATCTGTTAAAAAAAAAAAAAAAAAGAAGTTACAGTATTCCAGTATATATAAAGCACTCCAATTTACTAAGTAATGAATTTTAAAGCATTCAGAAGAAATGGACACTTTAAAAAAAGAATTTAATTCCTTCAAGGAAATTGAATCTTTACACCTAGTTCACACTCTTCAGTCAGTGAATGCAGGATGTAAGCAAACTCAAGCTAATAAATGACATAGGATGCTAATTAGATGCACACATTTGTTCATTTAACATTGGATGTTAAATGCTTCCTGTATTTCTATGCTTGACTTAAAAACTAGTATTAGCTGTGTTCAAATGCACAAATCTTTCCTATGTATGTATGAAGTTAATGTCACAAGTTACTAAAGACATACTGAGAATTGGCAAATATCTCTGATACGAATAGTAATAGATATAGGGAAAGGATGTAAATGTTATCAGGGAATTGGCTTTATCTCATTGAAAAGATGTTTTTCCATTTAGTCCGCAGAGCTGTGGAGTTGCCTGTGACTCCTCCTACCGAAAAAGGATCATGGGATTAATTGTACACTTGGGAGACTGACACTACCTCTGAATTCTCCCTCTCCGAACCCAGCCTATGTATGCAACACTTCCCAAGTGTTTTCTTGACATCATCAGCCTCTGAGAGCAACCTACAGGCCTGTGTGGTGTGAAGGAACTGAATCATAATCAAACCCTTTTCCAAAGTAGCCCATTTGAAACTTTCAAAGGGCAGGATTATTTTAAAGAGCCAAACACGGTCAAGAGCCCTGTTTACAACCCTTCTGACGAGCAGATTTACCCTTTGCAGAGAGCCGAGTTGACAGCAGAGAAGGGAGGAGTCTGACAGGGTCTCCCCTGTGAGGAGGCGGATGAGGGCACCTGCCTTGCCTCCCGTCTGCCGCCATTTTATGATTTGTCGTCGCATGAAATCAAAGGTGTTACGTTTTACAATGGGATAGCTACAATTTCAAGTTAATATTAGCTATCTCTTGAGCTAATTAGGAATAATCTGTGAAGAAGGGAGAAGTAATTTTCTAAAACGTCCCGTGATTTTTAACTTGTTAGACTGACACATCTCTAGTGAATATATTTTTCATAAATGTTCTTGTTCGTAGCAGGATAATCTACGGTTCAGTGACTAAGGACCTTAATATATGCTACGTTGTTCATGTTCTTGTTCAGACAGAGCTGTCATCCTCAAATATCTTTAAATCCCTTTAGAATCTCGTCAAAGTATCTCTAACCTGCATGTTCCACCATCTAATCCTTTTCCCTCCTAAAGGAAAAGTGTGTTAAATAATACTGATCTGATACTTACACTGGAAAATACTTCCTCTATTGTTCTTTTTTCCCCCTCTATCTCACTGAATTGTAGCTCACTGACTGCTAGACGTCACAATATAAGTTAGCGACGTGTACGTGCCTTATATGTAGTAGGGCAGAAAGCGTTGTTTCCACACAGGGACTTTGTTACGCATCAGTTATGTCTGAGTGGCAATGAGTATCCCTTGATCCTTTGTTGCCTTATGGAGCTCTGTGTGGTAAGCATGGGTGTTAGAAGGTAGCTGACATCAACAGCAGTTTACACTCTCTAGTTCAATTCCTTGTAATTTTTCTCCTTATATCTTTCTCTTTTTAGCTAGTTGGTATCATGTTCGTGCTTTGTTCGGCATAGGTTCTCAGAAACAATTCAGTTTAATAAAACTTCTGACACATGAGACTTGGCTAATCAAAATTGTATAATAAAGCCTGAACAAAACTATGCGGGCATACCAGCTTATGTGTTTGGAATCTCTAGGTTCCTGCACTGGCAGGGGGTTTGGACTAGATGATCTTTCGAAATCCCTTCCAACCCCTAACATTCTGTGATTCTGTGAAAGTTACAGACAAAGAATAATTATTAGTGTTTCTCTGTTCTACAGGAAGTATGTATCTGAAAGTCAAGTTCCAGAAATCAATCTATTTCTACTCATTAATGGCTTGACTGGGGAAGCAGAACCAAATTACTAAATATGTATCAGTACTAAGTGAGTGATGGTTACAAGGGTTTAAAAGAGCAGGATTAGAATTAGAAACAGAGGTACATGGACTGTAATGAACCACAAAATGGATGTCAAGTCATTAATGGCGCCCTGCTCCAAGGTTTACGTTGGGTGGTAGCAACGAGGATCCATACTACCTCACATGTGCATCGTAACATTTTGTCACTGCTGTCAAGAGGTCAGTTAGTGTAGTATGTTAGACACTGCACTTCAAGAAAATGAGCAAGTGCCTCAGCAACAAAAATGATCACATCTCTATAAACCGTGATAAGGGGAGATCTGAGGGTACACATAGTTTCATTTTTCCAATCATGAAAGACTGATGTGAAGAGGAATGGAACAAACTGTTCTCCATTGAGAATCAGGCAAGAAATAATGGGCTTGGCTTGCAGCACAGGAGAGTTAGGTTCGACATGAAGAAAAGCTCACTGATGGTTAAGCTGAGTTAAGCCCTGTGTAGGTTAACTTGGGAAGTTTTGCCATCTCCATCACTGTATGTTTTAAAAAGCAGCTTAGACAAACTTGAAATAGCAACAACAAAAAAGAGTAAACGTAGCTGATTTTTCTCTGGAAGCGAGGATGGCTTAGATGATATGCCAGGATTCTTATTATGATTTATAAATACAGAGTAACCTCTTGAAATGTAGCATCTCTGTGCAGGTGGGTTTTGGCATGTCAGCCACTTCTATAGCATCTTAGTGCCAACAGCCGTTGTTGCATCGGTGTAGGGAGTAAGTATAAAAACTGTTCTAGAGTATTTCTCCTTGGATTAGCTTTACTTGGAACAGCGTTGTTGTTGTGCCTGAAAAATGAACAGTGTTCATTTCTGAATGTTCTGTAGCAGCTGGAAGGCCCGTTGAAATAGCATGCAATGTGGATTCACCGACATGGACGCTGGTGGGTTAGCACATAAGCATGATATTCCATGTGTCACTGAGAGTAGAAAATATAATTTCAATCACACAAGCGCAGATCATTTCAGAAAACTGACTTAGTGTGAATGAAACTATTCCATATAAAACCAAACTGGATTTACAGTTTGCCTCTCACTAAGTGAGGTTCACTCAGTCAATAACAAAACCTTCCTTGGACTCATTAGATTAAAAGGAAAAGAAAAAAAACAAACCACTATGTTAGTGCATTTCTGTTCTTCATGGATAGCTGCTTAAAAGGGTCACATGTCAGCATTTTAAACCTTTTTTTTTCAGAACCTTCAGATTAATGTCATCGGATCCTGGTGATTTACTGGTTACACTTTTGTCATGTTACTCCATAATTTCCTCTTTGGATAACTTCAGTTTCTGTCAAGACCACACTGTGATTTCTTGTAGAAGTCATCTTTTGAATATGAATTGTCATTTCTTCCACAGTGAAAGCTAGTGTAAAGACATTCTGCTTTCCTTTAATTACTTCGCTTTTCTATTTGTAATCATAGCAAATATTAAGGTTATTGCTTCTGATGGAAATAGGAGGTCTGCAATTCCTGTGGCATACGGTGGAACCCACTGGGCCTCATTCTGCTGTCATGTGAGCTTCTAATTACAGTTCATAAGGTCAAATAGTTAGCCATGACTATATAGGTATAAACAGAAATTTGGGCACAATTTTTGTGTCCTTCTTTTTTTCCCCCTCCTCCCCATCCCTTCAGAATTTTTCACCTACCCATCTGTTCTATTCAGGAATACATTATTTCTGCAAAATGAGCTATATTCTTTCTAGTGGATTATCTAGGAATGTTTCTGATATTTTCAAAAGCATTTAGATAATGAAAGTCTAAATTCCATGACTTACATTCATAATGGCCAGAATAACTCCAAAATGAACTATTTTTCTCCAGCATAAATTAGTCTGCACTACTAGTTTTATGCTGCTGTGGTTTAACTAACTGCTTTCAGTGCTAAGGATGGTGTGACTGTACACTATACAGATGTGTAGACAGACCCCAAGAATCAATGTTTCTTTTTTTGTCAACGTTTCGTGCTAAGTGAGTGATTTATAGACAGCCTGCATGTGAAGACTGCAGCACATTATAGCTTGGTAGTTGAACATTCAGCAGCAAATTGTTGTATTCCCTGACTGAAACCAGGCACATGAACCTGGATTTCTTGCATCCTTCCCAGGTAAGTGTTCTGGCTGGATCTCATCTGCTTTCCTGCATATGTGGAAAATAAAAATTTCTAGAAACCATAGGACAAGCACTTTCTTCGAAGATACCTGAAAATACCCTGCACCTCAAAATCAGCCCCGGCTGCCATGTTTGAGGGTGTTAGCTGTCATCATGAATCGACTCGTATCAACTAACTACTGCTGAGCTGCCCTCCTGTTGCTCTTGCATTTTTCATATTGCATACCAGAAAGATTTTAAGAATAGCTCAAACTGATTTCAAGGTGCTCAACATCTACAGTTGATGCCATGTTTTCAGAAGTGTTTCATACCAGTCTTTGTGGTGGGTTGACATTGGCTGGCCGCCAGGTGCCCACCAAACTGCTCTGCCACTCCCCTTTCTCCACAGGACAGGAGGAGAAAAATACAATCATGAAGTACATACTTTATATCAGCAACAGTACATTCTGGGGAAGGATGGAGTATCTTGCACCAAATACAACTCAACTTAGGACTGTTCTAGTCAGAAACACATCATCACTGAGATCCTGACAGAGAGTCAGCGTCTAAGGGCTTCAGAATTCCAGAGGCTGATTTTTATATCTGAAACTGTACAGAAGGCAAGTTGCTGAACTTTACCTTCATGCTTTAAACATTTAGACAGTGATCTAGCCCTGGCAAAGTTAAAGTGGTGGCAAAACCATACTAAATTCTAGATATTTTTTTTTTATAGAAGGTAGAGTTTAGTTCAAGCTGCAGATTTAGATATATATCCAAACTACTCCACAATGTGAATATTTAAATTTAGATGATGATTCAGTCTGTTTTGGCATTGTAGGCCATTTGTGATGTGCTGATCCCACAGCAGATTTTGATTTTTACATCCACCACAGAGATATTTGAGGATTATTCATGATTTTTAGCTCATATTTGGTTTATTTTCTGCAGTATTGAGGGGTGTAAGAATGAGTCATCTCAACAAATACTTGAGTAATTTTGTGGACAAGTGGCAAGTTATCTAACTAATCCCACTACATAAATGGTTATGTAAATAATATATATACAAGATAAATCGTAATAAAGAACATTACAGATAATATGGTACATGCACAAATGGAATGTCAAATACAGACGTAATGTGAAATATCTTAGACATGTTTTATACTTTCCTGTACAAGAAATGTGCCGGTACAAAATGGGAATATATTTTTTTAAATGGATCCCTCCCTTTCCTCCAAGGAAAACACCAGTTTAAATTCAAATTACAGTCTGGGCAGAATATTTTCCTTCTCTTTCTTAGTGTCAAAGTATAAAGGGAAATTCAAATTCCTCAAACCTGACAAGCAAATCCAAACTTCATTCACACAACTGCAACATTACAGAAAAGCTGAATTCTTACCACATTCATGAATGCTTCATGTTGTTCCCGCACCCTGAGGTAGCTTATTGACAACCTTGATGCCCTCATTGTTGTGATGAGTTTGAAACAGTTTAAGTCAATGCTCTTGAGCTGGGGTAACACATTCAGACAAATTTCGTTAACCTAGGAGCCTAAACCTTATTGCAAATAAGGCTTGAAATATTTCAGGAGCTTCTGTGGATGTCACAGAATAAATGTACTGTCTAATACATATGCCTGATGATATACAGCTATCAAATGCAACGTTTCAAGTCCTTCAGTAGTGTTATTTAAATCTGAAGTATTTTCAAAGGGTACGTTTTAAAGGTGCTCTTTGAAAGGTGAAATGCACACGTGGCCAGACATTTTTTAAAATCCAACATGTTGTTCCATTGTTACACGAGCAATTTATAGCTAATGTAGCTGACTGAAACAGTATTGACAGAAAGTGAAATTTGAGATAGTGTAACAGTAGGGGTTTTTAATCTGTAAAGCAATTTTTGTCCTTTACATGCCCCGCCCCGTGACCGAAAGGGCTGAAATGTGTTCAGTCATAATAACTGTAAAAATGAAAGAGCTACTTAGTAACTTATAAAGCTTTTCCCCATCTATGAAAAAACTATGGTCTAAACCAAAATCTAGGACTGAAATGTAGGTTTCAGATGTTTTCATCTATAAGTAGAAATACAAATGCCATTAATTGTATTTTCAGAAAGCTTATGAGAGTGTTCGAGAGTAATAATGCTGTGGCTGAGGTGTGTTTTGACAGTCAGAAAATGTTGCTTTTAATCTCAAATTTAGGATCGTGACTATATCAAATAATATCTGTGAACCTCAAGGTTTTTATTCATCAAATTAAATTGGTAGTATGGGGTTTTTAAGGTTTTTTTTTTGTTGGGTATTTTTGTGGTTTTTTGCATAGCTAAATGTTCTGGAGCAAGTTCAGTCTGGGTGGACTTTACTGTTGAAGAGATCCATTGACTTCAAAGGCCTGCCAACAAGGATCAGGGCCTGCAGAAGGCTTTTATGATACTTTAATTAGCATTAATGAGAGCAGGAGTTGGCCTTTAATATTTTTACGGTGACATAATGTGATAGTAAAATCATAACAGATACAGACAGAGAATCTGAAAACTCTCACTCCTTGCTCTATGTTTAACCCAAATGGCTTTAGGAGAACACAAAGCCATGTGTTTCACTTCTTCCTCATCTGTCAAATTTTGAGTGTCTAAGTTTGAATTCTGTGAAAACAACTTTTCACAACCCTGCAAAAAAATAGTTTCATGTAAAATCTTGTCAAATTAATTTTAATACAGGACTTCAGTTTCATAGAATTCTCGTAAACTCATTTTACACATATGCACATATCCAGAAATTTTTAATGACAAATTCATTGCTCATAGCCTGTTACTGTGTTTAATAACATGCACTTCCTTATAAGAGGAAATGGGACCGGTCTGTGTTTTCTCTGAATTAATTCTATGTGCATATTTAGAAACCGGGGGAGGGGGAAAAGGAAAAATCAACAAAAAAAAATGTGTGTGCCAGTAAACCTTGTATAAGAATGAAGAAATAACAAGATTTAAACTATATATTTTATTTTTCTTTGCTTTTAGGCAACAAACCAGTAACTGGTCTTCTCCTGTGGTGCCTGATTTTCTTGACAAACAAACAAAAAAGGTACTACTAAGTTTATGTTCTAAAATAGCATCACATTATAACTTCAAATTCCTGAGTCCACAGTTTTGCAGTGTATTCATGGCTGCTTGGCATAGCCATCTGAACATGAAACCGTTAGTGATGTTTTGAAGTCTTTGAGACAAAAGCCTGCTTGCTAAGAACTTTAGTTCTGTAGAAAGACAGGGAGGTACAGTGAATAAGAGAATCAAAAGGCTGGAAATTTGCTGCTGAGAATAAATGCTAGCTGCTCCCTGAGGTGATTTGTCTGTGCACTTCACTTTCTACAGATGTTAGAGACTCTTTTTTAGTAAGGACCTGAGGTTCTTTGGTAGCACTTTGATATCCTGCTCGAATTCAATATGTGAAATGGAGGAGTCGCTCTGTGACTTGGAGCACAGCATAGTCTTTGAAGTCTGATCCAATTTTTGCTGCTTACCATTTGATGTTGAAAGGATGAAATGGAGAAAATGTACAGTTTTTGCCAGTAACTCTGCTGAGCATATGTAAGATTAAAAAAACAAAATCCCTTGGATGATGTACTTAGAAATGTTAAGCAGATTAATACCTTCCTATAGCTTTTTTCTAAAGATACAAATTAACTATGAGAGGAAATCAGCATACAGTGCATGCTATGATTTAACTGCATGAGGAAAGCGGATAAATAAGTTAAATGGAAAAAGTAAACAAATGTTTGTGACATGGGTGCTAAGTCGGTGTTGCTGAAAGCCGCAAGAGCCTTGTGTAACTTAAATCTAGCCTTAGACATTTCATGGAGTCATAGAAAATAAGAGGTTACTCTCTGTGAGATCACAACTATCAGTTATCATGGCAGGGTGGAATCAGTATGTGCCCTAACCAGCATTCTTTATTCCAGAAGGATTTGGATGAGATTTCTTTTTCTCCATTTATTCGAAAACATTCGTTCGAAATGAATCATTCACAATCAATTAGACAATCCCAGTCAGTTGCAGACAATCGGTTGTCAAGTCCCTTGAGATCCCATAAAAAAGGAGGTAAGAAATATAGTAAAGTAACAGAAAGTTTTTGTTTACTATGTATAAGTTACATATTGTCAGCATATAACTTGCTTTATTTATCGATGAGGTCTTTTAACAATCGCTTGGAAGGCAGGAAACATAAAGGAGCAAAGTTTCTTCTACACATTTTCAACTTGGAAAGATAAAAAACCCCTTTAATACCCGCATTACAGAGGCAGAAGTACAAAAATTTTTAAAGCACAATTTCTACTGAAAATCTGGTTAATAATCTTGAAATAACCTTTAAATGAAATCAAGTTGGCTTTCAAGAGCTTCAGCTTTCCTTTGCCTTCCAGCCTCAAAAGTGGAAAACAGTAATGAAATCTCTTATGTTTGGCAGTGTGAAAGACATTTGTTCACACACACAAAGATTCAGACAGCAACACAGGAAAACCTGCAATAAATCTACAATCTATGCGATGTGTTTGGGGGTTTTTTTGTGTTATTTGTTGGTATGTTATTTTTGCCACGGTCAGTAGCAGTTTAAAAACTTGAAGTAAAACATGATGATATTTGTTGAGTTTTAACTGTTTTATCTCTGAATATTCCAGGAAATCATAACCTATCAGAATGCCTTTTTGTTATTGTACTCGCTGTGTCCTTGCAAATCTGTGAATACAGACTTTATTACTGGATCATAGAATAGTTTCCACAGTTTATGATGAAGCAGGTTGATAACATGGTATCTGTAACTAGAGGCAGAATATAAATGATAATACGTTTCCAGGTTGTTAATGAAAAATTAGTTGCTTATTGTTTTGTGCCATACATTTAAATACATGTTTATATGTTTAATAAGACATCTTTCATCTTGTAAGTCTGCAAATATTTGTCTGAATATTTGAGCCCTGAACCTGCAATTTATGTGCTTAAGCTTTACAGAGTTCAGTTAAACAATTTACAATATAAAGGTAAGAAAATAGGTATTTATAGGGAGATCCTTCTTCTACAGGAAATAATGCAAATTCAATGTCTTTGGTCTTCTACACAGGCATAATGTGCTTTCCATGCTAAAACCAGAATGGTATGTAAACACAGCAGGTTGAGAAATCCATTATTCTCTTTTCATGAATTTCTGGCCATATGGGTTTTGAATCCATAGTGTGGGACTGCAGGGGATGTGTGCATTACTATCTGAAATTATTACATGTTAAACAATAAACCTGTCAAACAGAAATATCTTCATTACAGAAAATCCTCTTGAGGAAAGCAGTCAGGGTCTGAATCCGTCATCCTTACTCTCGCTGGATATTATGTATTACCCTGTAACTACTCTCCTTGAAATCAAAAATACTCTGTCTGAGGTAAAACAATTAGAGAGAGTAAAACTGGCAGAATTACACCCTTAGCAAGCATGTGATTCAAAGCTGTTACCCAGTAATTTAGAGAAACTTCAAAAAATGTGAAGGCCACAAAAATGATCAGAGGACTGGAGTACCTCTCCTATGAGGAAAAGCTGAGAGAGTTGAGGTTGTTAAACCTGGAGAAGAGAACGCTCCGGAGAAACCTTGCTGTGGCTATTCAGTACTTGAAGGAGGTCTGTCAGAAAGGTGGGGACAGTCTTTAGCAGAGCCTGTTGTGACAGGACAAGGGGTAATGGTTTTAAACTAAAAGAGGGTAGATTTAGACTAGATATGAGGATGGTGAGACACTGGAACAGGTTACCCAGAGAGAGGGTGGATGCCCCATCCCTGGAAACATTCAAGGTCAGGTTGGATGGGGCTCTGGCATTCTATGATTCTATGACAGAAGAATAGAATTAGAAGAATAGAACTAGAAGAGGAGATAAATGCAACATTGATCTGAACTAATTAAGAAACATGTATATGTAAATGAAGAAGCATGCAAATACAGAGAAGTAAGGAATTTCCTAGTTAAGCCTGAAGACATTCAGATAGGTAGTCATATAAATCACACCTCAATGAGTAACTGTTAAGAAAGTAAACCTACTAACAAATAGTAATGTCCTTGGATGCTTTTAAAAACTTGGTTTGCATGAAGATATTCAGATAGGTAGCCACATAAATCACACTTCAATGAGTAACTGTTAAGGAAGTAAACCTGATGAAAAACAGTAACTTCCTTGGGTGCTTTTAAAAGCATGGCTTGCTTTCAGAAATTCAGACGCTTTCACATACTGCTCAATCCGTATTCAGTCTTATTGTGTGAAGTATGCTTGTAAGAAGAAAACACTGTTAGATCCATTGTGAAAATCAAGTGAAATAACAAATACCTTTTTGACATAAGAGCGCATATACAATATAGATTTGTTTTATAACGTAGGGCTATACTACATAAATTCCTACTCAACACAAAAAAGCTGTCCACTAGATGATCCAAACAATGCAAAGACTTTTTCATAGTGAAATATGATTCTGCAATGTTAATTGATCTTGAATTCTCTTTAGCTTACATCACAGGCAGAACTAGTCTGTCAGCTTGGTGGTCCATAGCCAGCGGACCATTTGTCAGTGCACCTGGAACACAAAGGCCAACAGGGAGGGGAATGTGACAGGTTTGTGCAACTGGTCTACGCCCAGTTTGCTTAGGGAGTGAGTCTGTATGCGGGCTTAAGCACAAAGGGAAGGACAGGTTGCTTATTTGTCTTAAGGCCTACATAGATGAAGTTCTAGTGCAGTCAAGGGGGGACAGAACACAAAAGGGGAAAAATGGTTGATATGAGTGTATGTATTTTAGTATTAATCAAGCAGACTATTCACTCGTATCTTTTTATCCAGCTGCCCAGTAGATTGGCAAAGAAAAATAGACCAGAAAATTACCAGAAATATCCTGCAAAGACTGTATTCTGTAATTAATGCAGAAACAAAAGCCTCTCGTTCTCTTCAAAAGCATTTACGCTGGGTCAGAGAAAGACCGGGCACTGCGACCAAAGTGCGCCCAAGTGAAGCACACGCACGTGCTACGATTGCGTTAATTATTCTAGTCACAATAAAGTAGTACTGAAAGAATCAAAATCGTATAATATCCAGAGGCCAAGTACTGGTCTTCCCTTAGAGGAGATAGATAGTGATACCTTTGAAATTATTAATGAGAAGTGAGTTCTTCGTAGGGAATTGACCAACGTAACTTTGCCTCGAAATAAAAATGGCAGCTTTTCTGAGCTACAAAGGAAATATGTTTGTAAAAGGAAAGCTGATAGTATCTCTGCATTGACCAGAGGATGATGTAATTCTTGATGCTAACACGGACATTTTGAACAAGTGAGAAAATATGTGAAGCGTCTCTGGCCGTGGACATTGTCTTGTGGGAGAGCAGTACGTGTCTGCTGATGTTCAGTTTATGCCTTGCACCTCACACTATTGTCTGCAATGCTGAAACTTTGTGAAAGGTAGAGAAATTTGTCAGGGTTCTGAGAGATCTGAAATTATACAATTTGCAATGTCGAGGTAGTGAAATTTGCACTGTGGTTGTAAAAGTCAATAGGCCATTTACAATATGGTCTTTGATTTTAGATTCCTTACTCTTTTATATCCAAAATTAATGGAAATACAGGCTTGGCATG
The DNA here is from genome assembly GCA_013396935.1 of Baryphthengus martii. Lineage (NCBI taxonomy): Eukaryota > Metazoa > Chordata > Aves > Coraciiformes > Momotidae > Baryphthengus > Baryphthengus martii. The sequence continues at coordinate 770,689 of VWZK01018835.1, forward strand.
TTTCAAGCTGGATTCCCCCTAGTCAGTCACCCATTTTGCATTTTTCTTTGCAATATATATTTTTATTTTTATGTTGCTCATTTTTCTCTTCCTTTCTGGTAAATCAATCATAGAAATGTGATTTAGTGCTGGATTGAGTTTGGAGAAAAATGTAAAGGTAATCACTGTTTTTCACACTGATGTAGGGCAAGTAGATAAGGAAACATGTGAAGTTACTGCTTGATGAGGAGGAAGGCTGCTGCCCCGCTCAGATGGTACTGTGGACAAGTTTTAATAAGGGGAATTGTGGGTGTGGGAGACATTATTCCCAAAAATCTACTCTGTGGTTGTCATCACATAGATAATATTTACAGGTTCATCACCTTAAACAGGAAATGTAAAATAATGATAACTTCATTAATTTTTAGGGTTTAATTCCACTTTTAAAGAAAAGCTCCAACTTTCATTCTATCAGGACCATAATTGTGGTAAAACACCCAAGCCACAGAGAATATACTAAGGTGGTTGGTCTTTGCTTCAGAGTAGAGGGTTTTTTGAGTCAGATTTTGTTATGAAAATACTCTTAAGCTGCTTCAGTCTCTCCACCCTAGAGTACAATGTTGATTTGATGTCTTGCACTTGCAAGTGAAAGGTGCTTAAATATAGGCAACCATCTTACTCTGCGTAGTAGTTTAGTATTGTAGGATAATTTTAACTGATCTCATTTAATTCCTATTTGTACATTGTTTTAAAAAGTGTAACGGTCACGGCAAAGCAATAATCGTTAGTAATTTGGAAGCAGGGACACTTTTTATTCTTTGATTCACAGAAAATCAATACCCTAGCACGCCTGTAAATAGGTGTTATGGTAAAGAGCAGGCAGGATCTCACTCAGGATGTGGTGTCAAGATCTGGATGCCTTATAACTAAAGATGCCACTTCACTTTCTGCAAGAGAATCAATCCAAGGCATTCAGCTGTTTCTTTCTGTGTAACTTAGCTTCCTGTTTGATTCCGTTATAGCAAACCTCCCTTTCTAAATGAAAAACAAAACTGCTGCTACATAATGTAGTGTGAAATGCTGCATGGACTTTCAGCTAGTTATCATTGGCAGATGGGTGGATACTGACACATGGATGCCATTAATTTCAGAATCCTATCATTCAGGATTTAAAGTGAAAGAATTTGTAATCTATTTAGAATTATTTTTGGTTGTTCAATCAGGAGTCCCATTTCATCATTTTTAAGCCCCCCAGTGAGACTAATTTTACACTGAAGAAATGTAAATCATGAAAAACTTGACTGTAGTCAGTAGAATTGTAGCAGTGAGCAGAATTGACTCTCTTGATCATAAAAAAATCGGCATGAAAAAATTCCATACGCATCTGGGATTTAAGTTATTTTAGGGCAGAGGATTTCAGGTTTGGTTTTTGGTTTTGTTTTGTTGTTTTGAGTGGGTCAGGTTTGAGTTGGTCATTCTTTTGCAAATAAAATAGCACGATAATGAGATAGTCTGAAGGTTACAGGAAACACTGGAAAGGCCAAGGTAGTGTTACATAGCATGATCTGATTGCACCAAGCACGTAGCTCTGGGTGAGGCCTCTGAGATGTTCACAGTAGCCTCCTACTACACACCACACTGTAGCAGAGGAATCGCTGTTAGACATGTTGCATTTGAAGCCTCGGGCAGAGGTGCTGCGGATGCGGTGTGTTGTATAACGAATTTCCATTGGAAGGATCCTGCTACAGTAGTGCTCGGTGGCTTTTGAGCCACAGTTTGACCGGGCGTGAGGAGGAGAAAAAGTAGCTTCTTTTCTTTTTTCCTCAAGAGTGTCACCAGATTACTGACCTCGTCATACCTGAGATAAATGCTGGGCTTTGGGCTTAGGAAGCAGAAATTGTGTTTCCAGAACATGCATTTTACCTTAAAAATGCGTAAGTAGAAATTGTAGGAAGCAGAAGATAGTTTTTTAGGATGTCTCTTGAGACAATAAGCCAAAAACAAAGTTATGTCTCAAAGCAATCATTATTTTTTTCTATCATTATAAGAAAGGATAATCACCCTTCCAGTGTTGGAAGGCTGCATATTTATGCAGATGGGTTTTGTTGGTGCAAGTAAGCCTGTTACTGTGCATTGCATTGCACCTGGTGAGATTGCACTTGCAGGGGCAAGAGGCCCCAGGAGGGACCTAAATAACCCATTCCATGAAAGCCTGGGTTTCTGCTTTCTGGATTTGTGCTGCATGGCAGCCTGTTGGTTTCAGGAGCCAACAGAATGAGAAATACAGTCCCTTAGTTTCAGTATTTCGGTTCTTCATCATATAGCTCCAGCGTGGATTCAGAAAATCTGACTGCGGATGTTAAGTCAGTTGAACATCTCTCACCCTAGTGTAAAGTTTTCAGCTCAGACTTGTACAGATGAAATTTGTATTCTGAACTGGTTTGCCCATGAACACTTTCTGTTAAACTTTTTGCTACTCTGAGTAGCAACCTGGCATGATTTGCAGACTGCATTTTGTCAGAGTAACAGACCAACAAATCTGAAAAGGAGTTGGACTGTTCTTAAGTTGTTCTTTACTGCTCAGCTTCTTCATTGTTGGGTTTTTTCTCCTCCAATAGACAAAGACACAAACAATGACAAGTGATAAATACAAGCTTTGATTTGTTAAACACGTTAGCTCTATGTTTAGCCCTAGGCAGTGAATTTCATTATAGGCTGGTTTACTTCTGGATTGGTTATTGTGATTGTTTCCAATTCAAGAAGATTTGACCTGCAGCCATGACTATTTAGTGAGAGATAAAATAAGATGCAAGTAAATTGCACAGATAAACTGCAACAAAGTTCTCCAGGGACAGCTCAGTATGTGTTCTATATAAAACAAGTTGAAATTCAGCTCATAATGGGTGTATTGCAATAAAGAGACTGCAGATCTCTCTCACTGAAATATTGAAAAATAGTAAGAAATATAAGAAATGTAATAAGGTCGAATAATAGGCACACAATAATGCTGTGCCAGCCACCCCCCGGATTTTAATAGGGGTTCAGTTACTCCTCTTAACACATAGTGTCTGCTACTGTTTCTCTGATCCAAGCTGGACTTTACCTGCTTTTTCTATCTTCATTTTCTATCCACAACATACAGGTTTGTCTGATCACTTACTTTTTTGCCATTTCTTTGTTGGTAGTTAAGCTGTTTGTTATGCAGTGCTTCAATGTTCTCTTGTTATTGCTTGAAATATCTCTAAGTATTCTCTAGCAGCCTTATTTTTATTATTTTGCCACACATACTAGTGCTCTGAACCAGCAAAGTATCTCAGGTGACTGATCTCAGGCAAATAGTGCACTTCCTAATTCATTACTTTTGTTCCTAAAAAACAACACCATTTTATCTCAGGAAACTTTGTTAGAACAAGTACAGTAGGTACAGGTCTTTGAGGGTGCACACAAAGTAATCTCCTAAGAGAATAACTGTAACAGTATTTTCACAAATTATATTTTGTGTTTTGCAAAAAAAAGAAACAAGTCAGATTTTTTTAACTTTTCTCCACTACCAGAAAACTTTAGATAATGTCTTCATTTCAAGCTGTTTTGTAGGAAAGACAGGTCATCACTAGCTTTGGTAGAGCTATGATTTAATCTGCTAGCTGTGTGGCTGTATGTTACCAAATAATTTCTGGTTCTTTACTGATATTTAAAAATGCGAATTCATTCTGCTGAATTCCCCACAGCTAAGTAGTAATAGCTGGATTGCAGATCTTTCTTTATAGAAGACACTGTATGTTTTCCTGAATTATTTACATTTTTATAGTTCTTCACCGATACTCTGAAGAGAAAACACGGTGGTATAAGCAGTAACATAATTAATGTGATGGTGACAGAATGGTACATGAGGTGCGGGATAGCTCAGAAACTACTGTAACAAATTCATTTCTGAAAAGGTTTTAGGTTTCAAAATCTTGCATACTTGGCATGTGTTCAGATTTTTTTCTGTATTCTAGTGGATTGTGATTAACTGCCAAAAATCATGTACAGCTTAATAGAAATCCAACCTGGGGTATATAATTTGAATGGTTGATGAATGGTAAATGAAAAAAGAAAAAAAGTCTCTGATAAGTAAAGGACAGATAATGAGAACAGAATATTTGCAGTGACATATGTGACGATGTAGCTACTACTATAAGTTACTCGTAGATACACTTTGATAAATAGATATTCCATTCAGTAAATCATGAACTGTCTGTGAAGTATTTAGGTGGAAATAAATTACCTTATGTCAGTTATTCATCAACTCTGCTCGTGACAATGATTGGCTCTCCGTCATTACTTCTCTCTACTCACTAGAAGTATTTTAGATTTCAGTTCTCTCATGGATAATCTTAGCTGATTATAATGGTTAAGTTGAATACAGCAACAGCAAATAGTAGCTTGCAGCAGTAATTGTGAGCTTGCAGAGAACATTTCTGTCCCCAGGCAAGGATAATCTTTCTTGAGGATCTTCCTTACATATGGAGAAAATTATTGGGAGCCAGCTGTGCTTATGCGTTGGCCGACATTGGCAGTGCACCAGAAAAATAATGCCACACACCCACTTTCCCTGCTTATAACACCTTTCCCCCAAGGGAAAATAAGAATACCAAAATCGCAGGAAGTATTGTTATTGCTGCCAGTTAGAGAAAGAGAAGCTGCTCCTCTGTGTGCTTAGGTGGGCAACAAGCGTACCTTTGTTGTAACACAAAATATATGAAAGAAGAGTATTATGAATTCAAATATTTCTTTTCCTAAAAATATCTTAGTATCCATTCTTTCTCTTTAAGGTTTGTCGTGTTTTGTACAAATCAGTATTTTATGTAGAAGCATAAGCGATGGACGGTATTAGAAAGCAGGAAGTTCCTAAGTATTGTCTCTTGGTTGTTGGGTTGGTCTGCCCTGGCAGCCAGGAGAATGCAGAGACAGCTAACAAGCTGAACAGCATCAGGCATACCCATGGAAGACTTGGTCATCTTTAACATGTCCTTCTTCCTCTGACTTTCTTACATTTTGTTGGGAGTCAAATGTAAAGAATATATGTGATTGCCTGGTATTTAGGTTGGAGAGCTATACCAGCTCTTTACTGCCAACTTCAGCTAGTTGTTTTCTCTGTAGACTGGGAAGTATATCTTTGGTTCTTTGCCTGTCGTTTTGTGAGTGTAGTGCTGTTCTTTGGACTCCCCTTCACCAGTATGATTATTTTTGCCTCATGCACACACACAAAAGTCACATTCAGAATAAGGAAAAAAATATTACATTGTTCCAGCCTCTTTCTGTAGTACTAGGATTTGCAAACACCCGAAGTGCCCTCCAGCAAAGTGATGTAATTGTTTTTTCTGCATTCTTTTAATGCTGTTCTTTACTGCATATTCTTAGTTACAATAAAGAGCATGACTATCAAATGAATAACAGTAAGCTTGTGGGTTTTAAAAGGCTTATTTGCAAAAAAAGTTTGCTGCAGCTCTACAAAAAATAAATAAATAAATAAAAACCCCCCACTATGATCTATTTGCATAGCAGCATATATGAGTGTAGGTTTAAACATTCAGAACCAGCTGCTGTAGTTAAAAATTGGTAAAAGAGATATTTGTGTAACAAGAATCTTTGAGCTGTTGATTTGTTTTCAGAGACAGGTGACTGTATATGAAGTTCGGATCTGCATCCTATCTCCCCTAATGTCCCAAAAGGACACAGGTATAAGATTCCAGTTTGGGCTCACCCCTCATATTTTGCTCATCAGACTTAACAGGCAAAGTCGTATCAATTTCTTTCGTCTATTGTTGTCCGTGTGCTTCCAATTAATTTTCCATTCATAAGAAACTGATAAATTTGAAGTAGTACTGCTCTTAATCTCCTCATAAGGGTCTGTCCCTTGCAACGGTATTCAGAACAACTGTTAGCTGGAGTCTGTAGTATACAGCAGTTTTCTGATTCCTGAATCAAGGCTCAAGCTTGTGCATTTTGGTCATTGATTTAGGGCCCAGGAAGGGTGAATTCCTCAGTTGCATAACCTAAGGAGCTTAACTGCTTTAGAAGAATGAAATTTTACGTGAGTAGATTAGGTATTTATATTTGCCAACTATAGTCTGTTTTACAACATTTGCCGGGATGTCATCACAGAGAGCCACAGGCAGAGACATCTCAGGGCACTGCAAATGAAGCAGGATTTTCACTATCACATTTCAGCATCATCATAAGCAACTTGCAGCCTTAAACTTTTTAGTTCAAAGATTGCCTACATGGTAATGCCACACAGCAGCACAAGCTAATCACTGATACAGACTGAAGAAAATCACTGCTAATTCACAAAACTCCCCCTTCTCTTCCTACCCACAAAATAAGCATGTAGAGTCAGAAAAGCAGTATCAGTCACTCTGTATCTTGCTTGTAGAATTGCAGTGGTTTGCGGTGTGTCTTGCAAGGATGGGTGACTGACTTTCAGCTTAAAAGGCATGTAGGAAAAAAGGAAAAGAAGAACCAACCTAACCTTTTCTTGGAGAGGGAGTATATCTGTAGGGCAGAAAGACACAATGACAGATGAAACGATGCAGAACTTCGGGTATAGGGAAAACAGGTGAGGCACATGGGCAGACAACATTGAGTGAAAAACAAGACGAAAGTAGGGAAGGAATATACCATCAAAGAAAGAAACCCGTGCAGAGAATCAGGATAGAGAAAGGAGAAGAAAGAGGATGAGATGGAAAAGTGATGGAAAAAAAAAAAAAAAGGTCAGCTGCTTTCTGTAGCGTTGCTTTTGTCCTATCTAGTTGCTGAAGCTTAGCAGGGAAAAGTTTAATTCTTGCTTCAGAGCATTTGAAAGGAGTTCATCACTTTATTGCTATAGGAGAGGCATGTTTCATGCTCTGTACTGAAAGGCAAAATCTTTTTGAAGCATAAGTAATACATATCAAACTATTTTCATTGCAGTAGTGCCCATATCAATACATCATTAGTTTGCAACATTTTACATCACTAGTTGCAACACAGTTTTTCATTATACCTAGAAAGTGTGTGTCTCTGAAAGGGTGGAGTATTAATTGATCCAAAATCTTTGAAGATGATGAACAGACCAGATGAAATAGGGGAACATTTCCCATGTGTAATACAGCCTTTCCTTCAGTGACCCTTTTTTATTTCTTATTTATGAATTTTGGAGGCTATCCGAAACAAAGCAAAAAAGAGCAACGTATGTCCATAGATAATGTCACATCAGGAGAGGAGACAAGGTAAACCACAAGACTCCAAATAGCACAGTCAGTTACGCAAATCACTCAGCTTTAAAACAATATTCAAGAAGTTAACTGAGAGGAGGAATTGAAGTTACACCCACTGGACTTCTGGCACTTACACTCTTACATTCTGTGCTTCACTATCCCGTCCAGTGCAACCATATAACTATAATGCCTTCTACCTTTTGAAAGTTAAATTTGTAAAAATGTTGATGATCTCAACAGGATCTAAATAAATCACTCCTAAACTTGTCATGCACACTGGATTAAATTCTGCTGCAATTTTATGGGTCATAGGAGAGTACTAAACAGTTTTGTTTTGAGTCAGGTTTAGCTTTCAGGCAGTTTTTGCTTTGCAGAAAAGGACTGAATATTTTTCACCTTCATTTCTTCACGTTAATTTTTATTCCTTTGTTTGCTTCCATCTCCCTATTCAGTGTTGGACCTAAGCAAGAGCTTAACATTTTTCGATTTAGGGGTGTTTAGACTCAGGCCTGAATTCATTAACCTATGACTTTCAGTATCTTATCTGCCTTTTCAAATGTACTGGGATTTTGGCGAGAGTTCTAAGTCAAGTTCTAAGTCAAACTCTTCGAGAGCTTCCTGTGGTGGGTAGATACCACTTCGTGAAGTCCTATGACTATGCAGCGTCATCTGAACCAGAACAAGATGTGCCTTGCTTTCTGGACGTGATTCTTTAAAATGAACAGCTTTCAGCTGAATTGATAGTTGCTTCTGAGAACGAGGGCCAGATTTATTTGAGTTGGCAGACAATTTATGGTCAGTGTTTAAGGTCAGCCTTTATCAGTGGGTTATCAAGATCTTTTATCTCTTGTTACTGAAAGTATGTTCCACCTTGGTCTCTGGTTAGAGCCTGTAGCTAAGGAAGAAATAACACAAGAAGACTTTGGAAGAAACCATATTTTTCTGTTCTTCCTTACGCTCTGTTTAAAAAAATGAAATGCAGATGGCATGCATATTCCCTCAATATTGTCACATCATTTCTCCAAAGAGTTCTCAGCAATAAGAACATCACTGACTGCCTTTGGATTTGCAGTTCCATTTACTGTAGTCAGAAAAAGCCAAACTCAGAACATGCTTAGAGAAGGATAAAACAGCCAAAGAGAGCTTGGAGGGGTTCTCTAACATGGAAATACTAGTTTTTTTTCTGAAAGGTAAAGACATGTAAATTTATATTGACTGGAGGAATGCGGCTACTGGCAAAGTAATAAACAAACATTACAAGATGCATGTTCAGTAGAACTTTGGGTCAGATTATTAAGAGTTTTGAAAAGTCATTTTTGGGTAGAAAAACAGAACTAGAGTTTCCAGTGCATTCAGTAACTCCCTGTATGACCTTCATTTCCCGGTGAGTGTTTCAAATTTTGCCTCAGAAACCTGGCTACTAAGTTTGATGCTCAAGAGGTAGCTGAGTTCTTCTGAAATCATCACATATGATCTGTAGGAGAGCTGAGTCTAAATGTAAAAGAGGTTGTGTCTACCATTTCCTTTGCAAGCTAACTGGAAGTTTGCAGGTGCTTGGGTTGGTGCAGGGCAAATGTTTCTCATCCACTGCTACACATTTTCAGAGGTTAAGATGTCCCCATATCTGCAGAGGTTTCTCCAGTTCAACATCAGTAACTGCAACTGGGAAGAAGGAGAGGATATGAGAGAAGAGAAAGGGGGTTTTCTCCTCAAGGACTGCAGCCTTTTATCCCAGTGGCTGCTGTTCAGGTTTGTGCTGCCCTACCTTGCAATGATTTCTGGCCTGGGACAAGTAGTAACAAAGACACAGAGCTGGCTCTGTATGCAGCAAACATGCTTTCTCTGTTAGGGGTGTTCTCTGAAGAGGCCTCAGGGCAACTGTAAATTGAGCCTATTGTGCTCAACTTGGTCATGCATCCTCATGCTACACCATGAATAAGCATGGATGGTTTGTAAATCTAGCCCATTGTATCTGGATTACATTTGTTAAACTCATGCTTGGGGTTTTATCTGTCTTTATTCATACCAACATCAGAACATTGAGTAAGAACAACAAATCAGAAACAAAAAAAAAACGCAAACATTTAAAAATATTGCTCCCATAGACTGGAGCCCCAAGTGTGTTTTGTATAAACAATTTGAATTGTGGCTGGATTTTTGACCAGATTCTTCGCCCTGAAGGGCCTTTTGAAACAAAAACAAACTGAGCAAAACAAGTTTTGGTGGGATGGGCCTATGCCTGTTTTCTTGTAAGCTGATGACAAAGCTCAGAAGCAGGAAGGCAGCAGTGTGCTGGAATCTGGTGTACATTGTGTTCTGCATGTTCCCAGCTGACTTGCCAGGAGTAATCTAGAACTGAAACAAGGCCCTGGTTTTACTGGGCACAGGAAAAGAAGTCATTGCTAATCTAAAACAGTTCAGCTGTTTGAAAACAATAGACCTTGTTAATATGATACGCTAATCGTGCCTTATTCCCATGTGAATGTGTGGCCTGTGTTGCTCGATCAGGAGGGTGAGAGATTTTGAGAACTGTCCCTTCTCTTGTATGGCCCATGAAAGTAGTCTATATTCTGTCACTGTACCCCCTATCTATCTGCTTCAGTGTGGGTGTATAACATCACAGAGAAGGTGAGGAGCTGGTTGGCTTCAGCACTTGTCTACTGGGAGAACTGACCAGCCATGGGAGTCTGGAATAAATTATAGCTCACCCAGCTGTTCAGCATGACTCCCACCATCACACAAAACCTACGGAGTTCAGCTGGCACTTGCAAGATTACCTTCATAGGAATGTGCCATGTGTCACGGAATTGCAGGGAAGGAGGTATCCACATCCTAGTGATGAAAAAAATGGAAGGTTAGGCAAAGTTTTGCTTGTAAGAGCTGCTTGCATTTATTTTAATGAGGTCGCTTTCCTGAAATGCTCTGATGCAGTTTCTGTAGGTGCTGTATCATTGGACGAAGTAAGTCTCCCACCTGGAGCAGAGGTGAAAGTGGAGTTCCACTGTTGAGTGTTGTGCTTAAGCTTCAGGAAGGGAGACTGGGTAAAAATGGTACAGATTATTAATGGTGTTGCTTGTCAGGCTTTTTATGTATTTGAAAGCTACTCCTTTCTTTCTCAACCTGCAGATTTGCATCCCTTTGATACGAAATACTTGTGAACTAACTAAAGAACAGATCTGTGGGTTCAGTAGCCAAGAGATCCTCGGTTTATTAACACAGAGTTCCACAGGCCTGCGTGCGACATCTCCTCCTTCTGCATATAACAACTGCAGCAGCCAGAAGCAGAGGTTGATGATGAAGGCCTTGCCCAACACTTCAAGGTAGAGCAGTGGTTATCCACATATCTTGGTTAAAGTCCATAACAATCATTGCCTAAATAAGGCTATTCAATGTTTAAAAAAAAAAATTAAAAAGGAAAGAATGGAAACGGGGATTCTAAGTGATTGCTTAGAATTAGAAGTTTATAGTGTGACTTGAAAAGCAAATTCATTTGAACAGTATATAGGCAACTGTATGGCTGTGAACAGACTTTCCTCTTTGATATGTTTCATGTTTAAGACAAAGATAATATATAATATCTGTATTGTGAAACAGTAATTAGCAATAATTGTGATGTGAGTACACAGTGCACTTAAGCTGCAAGAGCTAAGTGCTGCATTGTCCCCTACAGTGTCATTAAGGCAATTAAAGGGGAAATTTAAATTACTTCTAAGACATTCTGACACCTAGTTGTCTCAACACAATTGTGGATGTACAAATGCTGTTTAGATAAGTAATACCTTACTAATGGAGCCTTTGCAAATAACTATGAGAAAACATTTTAATTTAGTTGCATAGGAATTTCAGAATAATATTTGCCATGCTTATTAGATTCCTGGAAGCTTAAGAACATTGCTGCATCTTCTTTTTGGTGTATGCATATGACTACAGCCTGCAGATTTCTGTGAAACAAACGTATTTTTAGTGTAGTCTTATAAAGGAGGGCATCTGAAAAAAAGCCTGCTTTAATTCAGCAGAATTAAAGAGAAACTGCCATGCACAGAACTGGTCAGTTAGGCTGTTTCTGCAATGGGAAGACTTTGAAAATGTAACTGTACTGCAAACCTCCTTGCTGGAAAGGCATCTCATTACAGTAAAGTAGTTCCTAAAGCAGTATGCCAGATGGAATTAACTGTTCCGGTCGAAAAACCAGCAATATTTCTAGCTGAGGACTTTTATCAGCACAGATATTGATAAGAAAGAAATGCATTGATAGTATTTGCTGGTGTAGACTAGGCCTTAAACTAAACTGCTATTTAAAGCAAGGGCCAATTTTCTGTTTCTTTTACTTATGAAACTTTTATTGTCTTCTCAAGAAGCAAGCTGTGGACCACCTGTTTAATGTGCACCCAGGGAAGTCACAGCCTATACACAACCATTTTACCATAAGATTAAAGAGGTCAGGCTCAGGTTTTCATTTGGTATGAATCCTGCCAAACATGGCCTCATGTGATTAAATTTAAGGAGGAGTGCTCTTTTCTCTTAGATGGCATTTAAATGAATACCAATATTTAGTCCTGTAAGTTCCTAAGATAATTAAAATAAAAGCAAAGTGCTAGAAGTGCATCAGGCTATCAGGCTACTGCCCTGTACTCAGGACTTAGTCAAGACAATAGAGAAAGTCCTACAGTGTTGAGTTTTGATGAAATCAGAAAAAAAGATAAATATAAGAGCAACTAAATGGACCCAACAGTGTGAAATTTGCATGAAAATGCTTTTTCTGATATGGAAGAGCTTTTTTTTTTTTTTTTTTTTTTAACCAGAACATGAGTTTTCATGTGCTATTTCTCAATAAATACAGTTTTTCCAGGGCCGAAAAGAAGGGAATGGATACCTCATCTCAGTCAGAACATGGCAGGAGTCAGCCCTGTTTTTCACAGCTATATTTTTTAAATTTCTTCTGAAAACGCTCAGGCATACACTTCAGCAGTATAATGTAGGCAGAGAGATTTAACAGGCCTAGCTGCAAATGTGTTATTATATATTACAGGAAGATGAAATGCAAAATGATTGGACAGGCATTTGTTTTCAGACTGACACATTTATGAGCCATGTTCATTCAACATTAAATTCAAATGCTTCCCATGGCATTGAAGATTATTTAGAGTGTGAACACAGGTCAGTCCCATGTGTCCTCTTTGCCTGTTGTTTATATTGATGAGTCCCACAAGTTTCTCCTCTCTGCTTAACCACAGTATTCAGGGAAACTGAAATTCATGCATGTTCAAATCTCTTTGTGAGCAGTGTGCTATAGTACTGGAAAAATAAGAAATGAATTAGGGTAACAGTATCTTCTGTAAACTTGAAAACAAATCATATTTTTAATGTCTGAGTTTAAAGCTAAGTTTTTTTTAAAAAGTATAGTATTCTTCTGATGCATTGCATCTGGAATTAGCTCAAACTGTGAAAACATTCTCCTCCTTCCAGAAATTAACTTGCTTGATCCCTTTTAAGTATGTGTTCTGTAACGGTCTTTGGCAACTTTCAATGTCAATTTTAGGTACAGCTAAATCTAAAGAACTGCAGTTTACTTGGTCATTATATAATTCATCTAGATCGATCAATTTAATATCTGATTTTTCAAGATTTCCTCACAATTCTGGAATTTTAGCAATGCAGATATTTTCCCATTGCCCAAGGCAATAATAGATGTGGTGTGCAAACACTGCTTTAAAAAGGATGTCTGTCTGCTGATTTACATATTTTAAAAGTATTAAGATCAAAAGTAATGAGAATTTAATCCATATGGCATGTAGAAGATAAATAGGAATATTAATACTGTATCAAATACTAATTAAAGGAAACACCAGTCCTATTTTTAAAATCTTGCATGCAGATGAAAAAGAAGTCATTGCAAAGTTAAGATCTGGTTCTTAAAGAAATTAAGAATTAACAGTTTTCAGCTATAGATTCTAACTGTGAGACTTGAGTTCATATGCGAGGCCAAATTCTGGTTTCATAGTACTTTGCGGTATCACTGCAGTATCCCTTTCTGTCAAAGCATCTCAGATGAATCAAAAACTAAAAGCCGCCACTAGCTTTACTACCAGTTTTTAAGATGGAAATTCCCTTTCACTATCCAAGAAGCTGAAATACAGATGGTTTCTAACTTGCATAAACATACGTGTCCGCAACAGTGCTAGGCCCTAAAATAGATCAATTCATGGGAACCCTGCTGGATTTTGATCGTCTCTCATACACAGATTGCCACGGTGGGTGAGAAAAATAGTGTCATCTGCTTCATTGAACACCTTAGACAAGCGAGGTCAAAACGAGTCGTAAGTTTATATCTTCAGGCTAGACTCTATTTCATTGTTATGGAGTTTATAGGTGAAAGTACCTTGGGATGCGTGCTCCCAGCAGGGTAGCAAGTACTCAAAAAACACTGAAGTTGGAACCTTTAGTGCAATGTCAGCCTAACAGTCCAGGCAGACAAATTAGCCCTAGAAAAACATATGAAACACGTTTAGTGCATCATGATCTTTAAGACTGTAGACCTTCAGTTCTCCATTACGTCTTTGTTATAAATATTAAAGGGTTGGAGATAGATACACTTTGAGCAGAGGAGGAGTGAGATTGCAGTGAAGAGTTACTTTCAAAATATGAGAAAAATAAACAGGGAGAGCTTAAACAAGTTTTGCTAGTACTGCAGGGTATTGTAAATGAGCGAATAAAAGGCATCATTTGCTGTAGCAGGCTGAGTAAGACCTGAGAATAACAGAAAGAATTATTTTAGTTCATTTGTACCTTGAAGGGTAGATGTACACTAAAGCTGTTTGAGGCACAGCTAAGCCTGCCATAGTGGGGAGAAAGTCTAAAATTTTGTATCTTGTTCAGTCTTGTGCACTACTCAAACTTCTCTTTCCTGTAGGTCTATGATTCTTGTATGTTTCTATACTTACTACAACAAGTAGTCATCTCTATAGAGTAAATCTTGCCCTCCACAGGTTTAGAAAACAGGCTCTGATGAGTGGACACTCTTCTAGCTTAAGGTGGTAGTGATTCTCCTGTGGAAGGCAGTAAAACACTCTGAAGATTGAATAAACCTCCACTGTTGCTGCTGTGTTCCCTTACGCCAGATCAGAGTGGTCAGGACAAAATTACTTTGTCAGCGGATCAAAAAATTAGAGTTCTTCTCCAACTTTCCGTCTCCTTTAAAGTGCTGCTTCATTCTAGAACAAATGGTGCAGCAACACATCAAGCAGGTTCCGGTGGTTCCACACATACGTGGAAGAAAGCTGCCCGGGAGCTGCCTTCTCAATACGAGAGGAAATCTGATGTAAGAGGAGAAATGCAGTCACTAGAGAAAGAATGTGAAGGAGGGTGCTATAAAACATTCCTAGCTACTTGTTTGTAAAGCCAGTTTGGCCAATCAGCCAGATGATGAGTAAGATTATAGACCCATCTGCTTCTTGTGCTCTTCCAGGACGTATTAGTTAGATGCAGTAATGCACACTGGTAGGTACGCGCTGTGCCCTTTCTTTACAGTCAGCCTAGGGATGATTTTACACAAGTACCAACCCCAGTGAGCTTTGTCATGAGTGAGTTGATGCTTTTTTTTTCCCCAATTGTCATTTCAAGTATCTGGCAAGAGCGCGTTGGCTCTGTGCTTTTTGTGGGGAACGGCCTCCCAGGGAAGGAAGGATGTGGTTACACCCACCAAAGTTGTTTTGTGGACTGCTGAGTGGCTGCAGGGCCTTGTATTCCAGGCATGTTTGTTTCTGTTCCCTTTCCTGCAAAATAGCCCAGGTTGTGTTTTTAATAGTTCTGTGTATTTTGTAAAAGACCTTTTAAATATTAAATAAAGTTGCATTTTTCAGCTGGAAAATTAAAACGTAGAAGTATTTCATTGGATCCTTCATCCAGTCTTGAAGCAATTTTGAAATGTTAACTGAAAAATCTATCTGCCTTGAAGCAGTTTTTACATCAAACATTCCATGAACATATTTTTCTCAAACTCTTGAAGTATTTCCAAATATTAAATGAGAATAAAGATGAGTTTTCCAAGTATTGGTGATGGTCTAATGCAGCTAGTGTCAAGTTCACATATGTTTTTTAAAACAAAAAAGTAATGTAAACATTACAGTGGGTGGAGACTGGCAGGCATCACTCTTGTCACCAGCACAGGCTGACACACTATTGATGCTGATTCATGTTCTGATAGAGGTGTCATAGACACCCAATAAACAGAGAGAGTGTCTGCTGGTAAGTGTTTAGACCTATAGGGACAAGAACCAAAAAGAGGCAAGTAACTAACACAATGAATAGTTTTGGAGATAAATATATAGGAGTTCTCATTCCTTGCCTTGCCAGATCATTCCCTCCTCAGTCACATTTTGGTTTAGCTTTTGAGATGGTTTCTAGGTTTCTAGAAGCCTTCGTTACTCTTTTCAGAGCTGGGGAGGAGCAATCAGTAGTGACTGTAGGAGGGATAATATCCTGGTTTTGCTGAGACAGAATCATAGGCCTGCCATGGCCTGCAGGCCATTAGCAGTTTGGAGACAGCCAGAGCAACTGACAACTCAGTATAAAGGCAGAAGGTTGCTGAGGACTGGGGGGCCTCCTGCTCTAGCTTGGGCTCTTCCTTCTCCTGAGGGCTGCTTTCCAATTTATTGTCACCGTAGTGCCTTTGTTGGTCTAAGTATAGCTTTGTCTTGGCATAGGTATTAGTTTTGCTGTTTGATTAAATCCATTTTCATTCCAGCTTGTGGGTTTCATCTCCTTTTCCTGTTCCCTTTTCTCTGCTGGGGAGGGGTCATCCAGTGATAGAGCAACTGCCATAGTTTAGCCCTGAATACAAGCTAAACATAGACAGGTAATCATCTATTCCCTTCAAGACAGGATGATTTCCTAAAGAGGAAAGACTTTTCATCCTGTAGTATAGTGTGTATAGAATCCGTGTGGATATGTTTAGGATGTACTGTTGTCTTTGTATCTATCAGATACAAAGCTCAATGTGGATCAGCATTAAGGTCAGCTTAGTGCCTTCTAGAAACTGACTGGGCAGGTTTGTTCTGAGAGTTTGTTGTGGTTCTGGGCCTAAATACTTTCTTTGCATCCTTTCTTGTCTTTTGTAATTTTTGTCTGGAAAACCCTGTGCTCCAGCTGGAGAAGCAAAGTTAAGTATTTCCTAATCTCTGTTTATGAGCTTTAAAGATCTCTGCTGCTTTTAGTGGAGGAATTGGAGATCTGAAGCCCTCATCCCCATCATAACCATCTCTGAATTTATGACAGCTTTATACCTGTCTTCCAGGAGGAAACTAAAAAAGCATTCTGGTGGACTTCTACTTGGAGGGGAGCCCAAATGAGTAGAACTGAACAGAGAAGACACTCATCCTAGAGCACACACTACTTCTGTAGGATGGTACCTGTCTTTCCTTAGGGTAATAGTTTCCAATCTGGTTGCAGGATAAGGTCAGTCTTCCAGTGCTGTGTCACAGAAATTCCTTTTGAAAACCTGGGTTGTGAAACATCCCATGTTTAGAGGTGTGTGTGCTAGGCTCCTGTATTTGCACTAGATCAGCATCATTGGGACAGGACTATTGAACTGAGCCAGCTGGGCAGCTAAGGTAGCAAAACAGAATCTCAGAGTCGACTCAGATAATACTCAAGAAAAAAAAACTCATTCAAAGCAATGCTTAACACAACCGTCTTGTCCATACTCAGCCAGATCTTTGCTGCACACGCTATCATTTTATTTGCCATTTTTGCACCTTCCCCGAAGCCAGGATGCTCAGTGCAGGCACACCTGAATTTTTCTGCCTTTGAGAAAACAAACTTCCAGAAGTCTGTGACAACTAGCTGGTAGCCAAGTGTGGGATACAAGTGTTACTGACCATTTGTAGAAGTCAATGTGTGCAAATGGCAGCGTCAGAATCCTCACAAACCTCTGAGCATAAAAGAAGTTTTTTGAACATCTTGAAGGGCCTCTGAGGTTCAGGCACTGTCCTGCCTCATGCAGAGGATGTTGTAGCTGATGTCTTTCCCAGATGTCACATGCTGCCAATTTCCAGGCTAGCAGCTCAGAGAAGCATCCTGCAATTTCTTTAGACTCCTCATCTTGTGCCCAGGCACTACAAAGTGCCACTGCTTGTGTTTAGATGTATTGATTTGTAGAGGATTAAATGCTTAAGAATGCCAGTTCCCCAGGAACTTCCCTTAATGCAAACTTTGATGTAAAAAGTAAAGAACAAAGATATCTTCAGGAATGCAGGAAATAATGAGGCTGTGCTTTATTTAGTCACAGCTAAGGGAAAATAAAACTAGAAATTTTGGTTTGATTTCAGCATATTGCCTTAGTTCCCTCAACCTACCAAATTGGGGACAAAGGCTCTTCTGCTTTTATTCCCGATTCACAGCAGGATTTCTGCTAAATGAACTTTTTGAGTGAATTGATTAACTTTGTTTCATATCTGCTACACATTTTTATCTTTCTCTGATACCAGTCATGAACATACCTTTAGAATCCCCCTCCCTGTTGATGGGCTGAAGAATCTAGACATTATCTCACAGGTCATTTTTCAGTGGAGGTACCTGTCACTGCAGTATTACTCCCTCCTATGTTCACAGGCTGTTCATGATACTACCAATACATCTAGGTAAAACACAAAATGATCTTTTCTTTTTTTTTCAATCTGATTTACATGTCAGACAGCTCAGTTGCATGATGTGGTCAAAACAGAAGGAGGATAATCAGCAACAAAGGATATACTCTGCTGAAGTTGGCTGAATGTGAAAAGATAGTCCCAGCGGGCTGTAGAGATACCCATTTACAAAATGCAAAGGGTGTCTCTTCCTAACAGACAGGCTAGTGAGGGCATGGTATTTAGCAGAAATTTAAAAAAAATACTGACAAGAATTCAAATACGTAACTTGAGTAGCCTATAATTTCAAAACTATTTACATGCAAATAAATGAGATCGATGAATACTGCTAATTACTGGTTCCTGAAACAGACTAGAGATGGTGACAAACAAATTATAAAACAGCTTAAATCACCTGTAAAATGGCCATTGAGCTACACTTTAATGACCAGGAAATTAACAGTGTATGTCATTTTTGGAGCATCTGAAGTTTGGATCATAGCCATAAGGGTCACTAATGAAAACTGTGTGTACCTTATCTCTTGGTAGCCTGGCTTTTCACAGCTGTGAGGACTCAGCAGAACTGTGGCCACTTCTCCATCTCCAATAATTTGTTAACCTAGGCAGTTGCCTGTGCCTCGAGTTGATCCTGTGAGTAATGCAGCCACCCAAGATGTGCCCAAATTCTAATAATTGCTGTTATAGCACAATTTAATCCAGAGCGTTTAGGTATGAGACTCTTTCATTGCTGGATAGATGTTTGACTACTTGAGTTCAGCACACTTACCAAATCTGCTCTTGTAAGAGGATAAAAACTGTTGCTAGATTTTGCAGGCCTTTTCTTCTCCCACTCCCTCATCCAGGGACTGGTGAACTGCATAGGACCACAAATTATGAGTGGAAATCATGTGTCTCACGAAACTAAGGGCTGTAAAGGCATCACCTAAAACTGCTATAGAATGTAACTGCCCTGGAGCCCTGAGCATGCCTTATCAGAACCAACATGCCGCTTTCTATAGATGAAACTTTGAAATCAACTCCAGCTATTCTGCTGTCCTACCATGATTCGGAAAGCTGAGCACACGCCCTCTTTACCGTGAAGCACTCTACCAGGAAAGATTTCCCTGAGCAGTCTTGACCAGGGAGAAGAGATGAGGATGAGCCTGTGGGTCAGCAATTATAAATACCCAGCAAAGGACCAAGAAACTTTACTGTTGCTGCTCCAAACCAGGGGTAAAATGGCAACTGCAGAGAGACTGCTTCAGAGCCATGTTTCTTGTCTGTGTATGGAGAGCAGATTTTATTTTTTCCATCAGTCCTCACAGGCAAATCCCATTTACTTGGAATTTGCTCAGGAGAAGGGTGAATTTTACCATGAAGGAATTAGGAAGCATTGTAGATTCAACATATGGGACCATATGTTATTGTATTGTTTCCAAACATTTCTTTCTGAGCTCTTTCCCTTCAGACATCTTATTTCACCACACATTGTCTAGAGAAGAAGGGAGTTTCATATTCCTATTTTCTTTCATTAAGCTACTATTAAATCTATATCAGTTTTATAATACTGTTTGTCAACATTATTTCACCTTTGTTTCAGATTTGCACACCACAAGTGTGGTTAAAGGCAAATGCTTGGAATAGGTTGTTCAAACACTGACAAAGTCAGTGGCAGAAATAGAAAATACAAGCAGAGATGGTCCTAAACCATCACTAACACAAAATACTCCACTTAATTATAAGGCTGTTCACAGTCATACCAAGCATTTTGCTTGGGCTTTAATAGGGAGGAAACTAGCACTGATGTTTGAATGTAAGTCTAACTAAAATTGGACATGGGTGGATTCTGCCCTCTCCTTACTATGCAGATCAATATCCCCATGTCATGGAAATTGAGCTCCTCTATATCTCCTTCTTTTGCTACGATTTTCTTCTCCAGCCCTGGAGAAGAGCTCTGGTGTCCAGTGACATCTGTTCTAAATCATGTTTTGGAAGAAATATAAACACAGAAAGCTTGAGGTCAGGTCCAGACAAAGTGCTGGGCTAGCTCCCAAGGCCTCTCTGCATCTGCAATTGTTTGATGTCAGGAAGACCCTCCACAATCAGAGCCATCAGTGATGGTGGCAAAAAGAGACCCTTCAGATAAGGTTTTCTATGGATTTGTTAAAAGGCATTGTATTAAAGTCTTTTGCTGAGCTCTATGAAAGTCTGTGGCTGGCTGGGTGCTGGCCTCCTCTGAAAAGGAGGGTGTGCTGGGCCGGGGAGTGCAAAGACTTCACCCTGTCCGGATGAGTGGGGATGGGTCTTCTGCGACCGTTACAGAAGCGTTGGGATAGATGGCTCCAGCCTCAGCCACTCACACTCATCAAATTTTTCATAATTAGTTTTTACTTCAGTCTGACAGTGTCGGACTGTCTGTCTGCGCAGGCCTGCATATTTTCTGGACCTTTAATTTATCAGAATTGTCTGATTTGACTTAATCAAAGTTTCACCGAGCAATGATACCTTCACGTTGGCCTTAGCTGAAGGCAGCTTTGCAGAAGCGAGGGCTAAAGGCTGTAACCATACAGGAATTGAAGGAGCCCACTGAAATATGCGCAGCTGGCATCCGCAGACCTTAGATTCACAGGTATGTTAGAAAATCATCCTAGACACAGGATAGCTAATTCCTTAGTCTCTGTAAACTCAATAGAGCTGCTTTTTATTTTCCTACTCTAAGGCCTAAGATCTTTTAGCACCCTTCTGGGCAGTATTGTTTTCCTAAGACAAATACCCGTGAAAATCGAGCTCTGTTGGAAAAGCAAGTGGAAAGCAGAGACATCTTAACTAGAAACCAGTTTTAAAATGTGGAGTTGGCATACATTTTACATTTTTATCGGGTGTGTATTTACCAATTAGTCAGCAGCCTGAGCCAGTGGATTTAATGAACTTCATGTGATTTATGCATAGCTTTTATTAATTATGCCAATAGGGATAAACGCTGGATACAAATAGATGCAGATGTCTCACTTTTTTCCCCTTCAAATAATACTATTTTTTGTCATCAATCTGCCTTTTTTTAAACTACTCTACATGTTGGAAAGCGAGAATTGCTTACTTTCCATACTACTGTCCTTCCAAAGGTAAGGCTCAAAACTTTCACTGACCCATATTTTCACTGGCCTGGGCTATGCCTAAGGCAGATACAGAAGTTCAGAGAAGAAAGCATTTTCTCCTTCTCCCCTTTCTCCCATCAGTGGAATGTACATTAAATAGTAAGTAGGCCACAGATACAGAGAGCATGTGAATGACTTGAGATCCTGGTAATTTGAGCAGTCAGAGGAAAAGGGGCCAGCACCTGGCTTTCAATCTCTGTTTCAATGAATATTTAACTACTTTATGCAAAGTGGGACACTTTCAACAAATGAGGCTGAGAGAAACCTACCTAAGAATATTTTCTAGCCCAGCAGTTAGGTTACTCTCCTGAGAAGCATGATGTTGGGGTTCAAGTCCCTGTACCAAATCAGTTAAAGAAGGTGTTTGAAGCTACATCTTGCACAACCTAAGAACATGGCCTAATCACTGCGTTTTTCGATATCGGGGGTGGCAGCACTACCTCCTCTGTTTTGGGAAAGCAGTCCCCTTGTGACAAAATCAAAATGTTTTGTTTTTGAGATGCCAGAATGAATTGTTTCAACCGCTCTGAAGTTTTTTTCATGTTATCTCAGCTGAAACTCTTAGCTAATATGACCTGAATTCAC
Organism: Baryphthengus martii; assembly: GCA_013396935.1. Taxonomy (NCBI): domain Eukaryota; kingdom Metazoa; phylum Chordata; class Aves; order Coraciiformes; family Momotidae; genus Baryphthengus; species Baryphthengus martii. The sequence goes on from VWZK01018835.1 coordinate 792,271, forward strand.
AAAAAAAGTTTCTGTTGCCCTAAAATTCCAGTATTAGTGAAGAAGTAATTTAATAAAAAAGAAGCCTAACTAATTTCTAACTCAGGTACAGTTATGGTTGTCTGGTTATGGCACTTTCTGAAGAGGGCCTGTTAGTGGTTGTGTTTTACAGTTTCTATTGGGATGCTTCTCTTCCATATAGGTGGAAATCTCTCCCCTTTAGAAATAAGAAGGGTTCTGATCTTGAGTACCCAGAACTGAAAGCACATTTACATTATCCTGGTGCAGCATGCAACTGGCCAAGAAGCAGCAACACCTTTCAGAAATCTTTGAGCATTTTCACCCATTAGATGCCATTTGGAGCTTATACAACTAATTACAAAGCTGTTTTTAAAGATAAAACCCCTTGTGCACATTGGCATGTCTGGTGATACTGGTTTTTTGAGTTTGTGCACTATTTTGATAGGCTTTTATGTTCAAATGATAGAAGGGACTTTTTGATACCATCAAAAAAAGCACAGGCACTTGTGATGTCATTGGTTGTGGTTTTTTTCCCGTTGAATATGGACAATAAGCTTTTTTTTTTTTCTCTGATGGATACTTAATTAAATTGCCATAGTTTTGGTTTTACTAGATGTCGGAAATAGAGCTGGATGCCATCTAAGTTACACCTGGCAGCAGCAACAGAGCAATTCTTATCCACTGGTTTGTTTGCCGTAAGTTCTTTAAAAGGATAAGCAAAGTGTGGTTGTGGGCAGGATTACTGGTTTTGTCTCTTTGATTCTACATGAAGTACAAACTTTGCCTCTTCTTCTTTCGTGACAGGACACAAAATATTTCCTTCTATTTTTATCATCCACAAACAAAACTAGAAAAGGTGATCAAGTGTGCTCTCTCAGCTCCTTGATCCCCTTAAACTTTCTCCTACCGTGGTGTTTCATCACGAGGATGAACTCTGATGGGCTCTACCTCCTTTCTGTGAGCCTACATTCACAGCAAGTGTTTGGGGACTCAAATCTGCTGTTTCTCATGTAAGAGGAGCAATACATCATGTAGCACTTCATAATATGATTGACTGTCTCTTCCCCTGCGTGCGTTGAGCTCCGGTGAAATAAGTAATGATGCTGTTTAGAGTGTCATCTTTAGACATCTGAATTTAACACTTCAGCAGAGATGACTGGGAAATTCAAATGTTCGCAAGGCTGATGTTTCAAATTCTCTGTATGTTCAAACTGTTATCCTAGTCCTGACTGTCTGTGGCCATGGTGGAAAGCGAAAGGACAAGAGTAATGAGGACATTAGCCCTTTGCTGGCACTCTCAGGTGGTACCTTCTCATCACCTGCCTGCTCCCATCCTGCACTGCAGGGCTTTACTTTAAAACATAGTAACTAGAGCCCTCTTTCTGTAAAAAATAAATACACAAAACATAAATCTAAGTCTTCATATGCCAAAACAGCTACCTAAGGTGTTTTGTATCTACGTATAAACTTTCCAAATCAGGTCCTAATAGCAGAGACACACACCGAATGCAAAAAAAAAAAAAAGTATGGTAAGCATAGTTAACCTCTACTATGTATTTTTGAAATAAAAATAAGGATTTATGGTTCTGTGTAAATAATGTTGCCCTTTTTGTACTGTGGATTGTTCTGAATAAAATGTCAATGTAATAATGAAAGAACAGTAATTTGTTTTGAACAAATACATGTTAGAGGTTGACAGTAATAAAAAAGGGTTAAATCATTAACTAACAGCGTATATTTTAAAGAATATTGATCCTATCCTACAAGGCCTCACATGATCCATCATTATGCAGTGGCACAACACATTGACTTCATGCAGATTGCTGGCAAAAGTGAGTGAGTGCAGTAAAAACTGAAAATCTTGGTGTGCTGTATGTGGAGGTGTAGACAATTTTCTTCTAGAAAGTTGCGTCTTCAGAGAAGAAAAAGTATCTTTCGTGCCTCATATTTTTGTGGCTGCTTTTTGAAGTTACAAACAGTGCAAAATCAGCTAATCAAAACTGAAATGTGTGATGAAAGGGAGATACTTTCCTGCCACTCTACCATGTGAAAGCAAATGATGAACTGCAGCTTATGGTCCACAAGTCATGTTTCTTTGCTTTTTGCTATATTATAATTTAATCTATTTATTTTTTTAAATTATAATGTTATGGGCTTCTTTGAAGTGATTTATGTGTTTTTTACATTATTTGAAAACATAGATTTTGCCGATTATCTTTAATTTGCCTCTGTCTGCCCACCAGTTTCATAGTCAGTTAGACAATGCTCAGCAGCTACATGTGAAATTGATACTTTCCATGAAAGTAAAAGTTATTCTTGTGCTTATTTTATTGAAGAATCTAACAAAAGAGTTTTTCATCAAAGATTACCTTAAGCGCTCCTACATGTTATTGTATGTTTGTAGAAAATGTATGGCTCTCATTTATCTCTGAATTAAAACTGCTTCATGAGTTAATTCAAGTATTGTGTAGAAAGAGTAAGTATTGGACTTTTGAAATGTATTCTGTCTTCTACCAATGAAGAGAAATACCTCGTTCTCTCTGCCCATAGCCTTTTACTTCATAGGGCCTTTCAATAACTGAAATAATTAAGACAGTCCTTTCTAAAGGGAGGAGTTTAAAATTCTATTATGCATTTCTGTCTTAATTGTATTTCTTTAAACTATATTAATTTCTCTAAACTATATTAATATCACCATGGTTTTCTGATACTTTGCATTTTTTCCCTTGTATTCATATCCTTAGTGTTGAGGCTGGCTTCAGAGGAACTCATTCTAGTAGTGAAGGTGTACATCAGTGGTGGCGTTTGCAGAATATGAGTCTTTCTACTGGGGGTAGGGTATTATTATTATTATTATGGCATTACTTCAATAGGAGACTTTGATGAATCTGTTCATAGTGGTAAAGCTGATTTTTAGGTTTTGTCTCCATGGGAAAGTTAGTATAGAAGAAACCATAATATAAATTTACAGTAGAGCGACTCAGTGCATGGTAGTGCTTTGCAAAGCTGCTCAAGCTAGATGGGAATCAGACCCTGGAGGCAGCATAGCTGGATGAGTGCAGTGCCGTGCCTAAACTAATTAGTCCTACTGAGAAGCAGGATATGTTATGGAAGAGAGTTACACTAGTATGACCATACTTCTTGGCTATCTGAAACAGATAAGTCAGAAGTGGCATTCCGTGGCAATAGGTTGCAACGCACTAATTCATTCATGTTGTAACTCTCTGTGGTCCTTTGTAGGTCATTCAGACAAGGAAGTAGTGCACAGTTACTAATAAAGTGTTAATTCACGACTTTACATGCTCTGCAGTACCCACAGACCCAAGTACAGAACCAGGACACAACAAGAATTTGATGTTGCTATATCACAAACTATTCTATAGGGATGTATTATTCAATTGCCAGCCAAGAAACTAGCACAGAGTTGTAAGAAAGGGGTTGAAAAAAAAAAAAATCAAAAATCTATAGTAGTTAAGAGGTAGAAAACATGTCCAAATCAACTCCTCCTCCTAATTTCTGAAGTCACAAGCTGTGTTTTCTGGAGTGACAAGAAATTCCGTGTGCCTACAATGAGACACTGTAAAGGAGCCTGATTTTCCAAAAAGAGTGAGCTGTAACAATCTAAAAATCAACCCTCCTACTGCCTCACAGGTAAAGAAGGGTTTGTTAAGCTCTGAGGAATAAAATGTCGTCAAAGTTACTAGAATTAGCCATGTATTTATGAGAAAAATAAAAAATCTAACTAGTTCTGTAGCATTTACCGATTTAAAATAAATGACGCTGAAGTACAAAGACTGTGTTCAGAAGAGAATCTAATCCAGTGAGCTGATGTACTAATGCACTGTGCCATGTCAAGAAAGGTGATTTCAGAACAAAACAATGTATTGTCACGTAAGCAAGTCACTAATATCAGAAAGTCAACTCAGTTTATTTGTATATGCACACATATGTACATGTCTTCCTCAGCTCCCATGAGCTGAAGTCTGCCAAATTTTTCCTTAAATGCTTCTAAGAAGGACAGGTTGAGTACACTCCCCAAACTCTTACTGCAGGCGGTGTGGATAGGTATCATGAAATACACAGCCTAAAATTGCTTTATTAGAATTGAGATCCCAGTGTCAAAATTCTTTGCAGACCTCCCTCAGTTTTGTTCAGATATCTTCAAATATCTTTTCTACATTTTCTGAATCCACTTTGCTACTACTGGAAGCTCCCGCCTGCCTTCTCAAGATGAAAGTTAGTGAACCGCACCTCTGGAAATAATGACCCTTATTATTTTACATGTCTAGCATTCTACCATGAGATTCATAGTATAAGTTGTCACTATAAGGTTTGTGATTTGGATTTGGAAGGAGAAAAAAAGCCTAGATACTCTTTCAGAGGATATAGACATCTTTAAAGCCTGAAGATGTTTTCTGGTCCTACTTATTTTTCTAACACTGTCACTGACTGAATAGTTTGCTCATGCTGCTTCAGTTTCTCTTTCAAAATATTCCCTCAGAATTTACTGGCCTGACTTTGATTTGTAGATCACTTGTGAACCATCACTAATTGTAGGTCTAATGTTAGGAGTCCCAGTAGCAATTAAAATCCCCTTAAAGGAATGAATCGCTGAAGCACGTAGGTCAGCAGCATTAGTTTCCTTTATCTAGCCAAGATTCCTTCTTTACTCCCAGCATTTACAAATGTCAGACCAAATCACTGTAGCAACACTGGGAAGCAAATATCAAACTAGTGGTGTTTTTGCAGGCTTCAGTCAAGCTTTCAATAATACTTCCTTTAAAAGTTACCGCTGCCAGCTACCTTGAATTCAGGAAAAAACCTTCTTTCTTAATGAAGAAATCTACTGAGAGTTTTATCTTGGGCTTCTACCATTTATTCTTTGAAATATATGCTGAATCTGCTACACTCAAATTTGAGATACTAGTTGTATCAATATGGACCCATGGTTTCAAGCCTTTAGATATGCAAATTGTGTTTCTGTGATGAACAAAACCTTAGAGACCACGCTGTTGTGGTTCCACAGAGCCTTTATTGCGCCTCATCATTATGCTAAATTAATACAAATTTCCTGTGTGTCCAGAATTCAAAGTCAATCAAATGGCTTAATCTCTGAGGGTATGAGATAAAAATGCTATTATTACAGTTTGGAAGAAGGTGAGGGATTGCTTCTTTTAAAAGCACCCAGGCTATATGCTAGGACAGCAACTCTGAAACACAGGCCCGTTATGAACCACATCTTAACTGAGCCTGAATTTACAGATTGCCTCCTGCCCTACTTTTGATTGCACAAACTAACTCCCCACATTTGTATGATGCATTTTTGGCAACTTCAGTAGTTGGCTTTGTAGAGACACTGTATTAGAAAGGTATTTGTGAGTTGTTACTGTTCTCTAATGCACTGAATGTTTTGACTTTTTATTTTTAAAAGTTAATCACAGTGTTTACTTTTAATGTTTGTTTCATCTTTTTCCCCATATGCTTTGCTTTTCTTAGCTAGAATCCAAAAGATGAATAAGTGCCAAGTGTCCAGTGAGTTTTCTGAGACATATTATGACATGATGTGCAGCTCTCGAGATCCACACTCTGCGGTTTAAAAACTTATGCTTTAGCAGGTCCGAATGTGCTTTGGAGAATATCTCTAAAATTGATGATACTGTCATGATATAAGATTTGTGCTTTAAAGTTGACAAAGCTATTTAATCAATCAGATTGACTAAATCATCATCCTAATTCTTCTTTGAAGGAATGGCTGTCATCTTATTGTGCAGAAGTAATAATGAGTGGCTCCACTGTCGATGCTGTGTTTGTGAGGGTTTTTTTGATATCTTTTGTTCCTAAACAATTTTGAAAATTTCTCATACCTCTAACATGAGATGTGGTTTTACTTTGGAAGGCAGGGAAGGATGAAATAGTCACTTAGAGTTCTTTCTAACATTTTCTTTAACTTCACTAGATAAATAAACAACACCAACGGGCAGAGTCCCAACCATGACATAATGCTGATGAGAGAAGCCTGAATCATGGCAAACCTCTGGGTGCACAGTGCTTGTGTAGATGTCCCAGTGTTTCTATTTCAAGACTAGTACCTCAGAGAGATACTTATAGAGAAGGGAAAATGGAGCTTATCCATTGGATAAGCTCCAATTGGATTATCCAAATGGAGCTTATTAAAGAAGACCTGTTTTCCTTTGTATTCCTCTTTGCATGGGACTTCCACCTTCCAGAAGTCTCTTTACCTTCTTTTCAGCCTTCTGGAAGTTTAGGCTGATATGGTGCAGTGCTGACAGAAAGGCAAGTGTAATAAAAGCATCCTGCCATAAGCAGTTAAAATTGACCTTGAAACAACATTTACGTTGGAGACTCTGATGTGCACCTTGTGAAGAGTTTCCTCAGCCTCAGGTTCAAGTGTCTTTTGGGGATTTGATCTGCCTGAATTTATTTTAGGTGGATTTCTTTTGTGGTCATTTGAGTGTTAGCAACCTCACAAAAGAAAAGGAAAAAAAAAAAAAAAAGCCGAACACAACAAAATACCAAAAGAAAGAGCATTTTCATTCCTACCTAAGTCTGTTCAGCCCAATTTCATCTCTCTGACGGTATCAAAGAGCAAAAGCCCAGGATATAGCACAGAAGTAGGGCAAGCAGAGATATTTGCCCCAAACGCTCTCCAGCCATGTATGGTTTGTAACTCGGGGATTTCCTGATCCGGAAGTGATCTTTTTGTATTTAATTGATCTGAGTAGGTTTTTCCCCTGCAAAATTCTTCATTGTATTGATTATATAGCATCTCTCAAACCGCAAGAGAGACACCACTTACCTCACATGATAATGTAAGATAGCTACTTCTTATCATTTACTTTTTACTGGATTAAGCAAGTCTTCTAAGCCAAGGAAATAGGCTGTGGTATGTAGTGATTCCAGCACATCTAAAATGTCCTGGGTTTCATCAGTAAACGTCTCTTCTGAAAAGATTGCAAGAATTAACAAAAAAAAACAACTTCCACAACCAACTTGGATCAAGTTTAAGGAGGGGAAGAAAATAATAATCAGTTTTCTTTATTGTCTAGAAGTAGCTTCTGACATCCAGGATGGTTTGGCATAATTTTTTTCCCTGAAGTTAAAGTTGTAGTTCTGTAAACCTCTTGGACTTTGACTGGTTAGCTGACTAGTTGCCACACCTCTGGAACTCACTATTAGATGTTATTACATGCAGGGCATATGAGAGGGTGCATATATTGAATGTGTATAGGAAGACATGTCTTCAAGGGCCATACTTGTAGAAGCATGTTGTTTGCTGACAGGTTTGAATCTTACCCATGTTCGTCACTGACGGTTTACTTCTTTGGTACGCTTTGTTTAATCTCTGCCTTTCCCCTCTGCAGTTAAATCACTCACAATAGAAACTGAAAGAACTGACAAATACTGAAAACTCAGAATTGTGTTGGAAGGGGAAGAAACAACAAAAGCCAAGATTCTAACTATTTGTGGATCTTGTTTCCCAACAAAGTGTATCTAAAAGCCATTGTCTCAGGGTTCAGAGACAGCTAAATGATTGATTTCGCATAAAATATTTGTTGTTCTAATTACAGTATCATCTGGGCCATTGGCAACAAACAGATGCAAACCCAGCCTTTACATACCATCTTGAAAAACTTAGAATTTGCTTAGTGTGCTTTATAATCTAAAGCATATGGCTTTGCATAGAACTGCAGTATCCAAAACGAAGCCGTAAGTAATGAATCACTGATTGGAAGAAAATGCGTTGCTTCTGTTACGAGTTCTTTCAGTGTGTGTATTCAAATGGTTCTGTTTAGGGTTATAAACAAAAGACTGTGCTCACAGTTTTAGCAGTATGTTACGGATTCTGGGATGCACATGACATCAAAGAGGCTACACTAGTTTCCCTAGCAGTCTGTGGCTCTTGGCACTACGAGAGCACACTCCATCTGAATAAACAGAATTCTAGCTCGCCACAGTTGTGTGTGGGATCTGAGGTGATCGTAAAGCTTGGGTTTGTTTTATTTTAAATCTTTTTGTGATAGGATTTTTTTACCCCTCCAGATTCTGTGTTTTCCGTGAATCTGGTAGCTACATTTTGAGCTATAGACTTAGACTATAAAGCACTTGACGCTGAAAGTAATTAAATCTAACTTATTATTCTTACCTACCAAATCCAAGTAAGAGCTTTGAGTGCACTGGAGTTGCAGGATTTGCTAAGGATTAATAACTCTTTTAAGCATTAATATTTTTTTTTTAAGTAGTTCATGTCCTTTCCCTTAGCAACACATATGTGAAGCTCCAGTAAGATATTTTGTGAGAGTTAGCAAGGGCCGAGGCCTTGTAACTCCTCAAAGGACACCTGATTTGTTGTCCTTTTCATACTTGCTTGTTGCTAGCAGCATGAAGAGCACCAGCCCCTATAAATATCCCTGGACACTCTTCTATAAGGAAGAGACTGAGGGAATTTGGTGGCCAGAAGGGTTCTTGTTATGTCTTATCTCATTGTATCAACAGAATGTATGACCTTTTTGAGTATTTGCAGAACTGTGAAGCGACAGCTAGGTAAGCTTGAAGTATCCTGGAGAGAATTAAAATTGTTAATAATATTCAATATGCCAATGTGCCTCCAGGCTCCTGAAATTACTAGATTAATCAAGTCCTCTGATGCCAGAATTTGGGTTCTGCTGCTTCACCATTAATGGTTGTTTATTCCCTTTTCTTCTCTTCCTTGATTTCTCAGTATCTTACTTGATTGTTTCATTTTTTGGTCTTTTTCCTGTCCATTTCTCTTTCCCGTAGTTTCCTCTTTCCCCTCCCATTAATCACGGAAGGGAAAGAGACCATATCTCATTACTTAAGTCCCCAAATAGTCTTGCTCTTTATTGTCTCCTACCCTATGTTGTTGTCTCTTGGTGTGGTTTTGCTTGTAGATTAAACTCTCCAGAGAAGGAACGTTTATTTTCTATCAATCAGCCTCCAGCATTTTTGCAGAACCACCATAATATCATTAAATTTGTAGTATGTATCATAGACCTGATATCTGCAGTATTCCCAAATGAAGCTACAGCTCATTCTATGGTACTTGTTCTGTGAAGCCTATTTTAGGCCTGTTACCCTGTCCTTGTTTCTGATGCGTTTAAAGTCGGTAGCATTTAATAGACAATGTACAAATAACCTCTGATACTGGACTGGTATCTCTTAGTGTGTGCTCCTTCTAAAGTCACCCTGAGCTCAGTTTAGTACAGGGATGTGCAAGATACTCTCCACATTATGGCAGGCAGGCAGGCACAGCAGGAGCTCAGTGGGGGCTAACTGCCTGAGTATTGACTCTGCTTCTTGGGCAAGTTTTTAATTTTACCCCCATTTTGCACTTAGTATGTGATACGAGTTTGTGCAAGTGGTGGAGAATTGTGGGAATGAGAAAGGGAGGAAAATATGTTTGTATGAGCACTCGTGGGCAAAGAGCATGTACCCTTTTTAAATCTCTTTTTTTAAAAAAAGCTGAAATAATTAAGATCATAAAGTCTAGTTCATTTACAGCATTTTTTACTACATAAGTGACATTCAGTCACTCCCATTTAACATTGATATGAGTGGGACCAGAATCACTAGCCCCTTGAGTCCTCTGCTTGAACAGACTTGTATAACACGGAAGAAAATATAGCTGTTCCTTGAAATCAACATGCTGCACTTAATTATCCATTTAGCATCCAGTCCAGGAGGACGATGTGTATTATCATTGCCTGTGAGGTCGTTTCTGCATTTTGCTCAGACTTCAAGAGAAAAAGTGAAGTTAACTTGCTGCCTTGAAAAATGATTCAAAACTGGAAAAGCTTGAAAACATCAAAATACATATAAATTATCAAAGGAGAACAAAGACAAGTTTTTCCACAAAAGTCTTCTCCCCAGGCTATAACAATGCTTTACATAGGCATGATCAATATATCCAGGCTTGAGAACCAAAGTCTTTTGGAATAAATTAGACTGGCAGGAAAAGAAACAAACAAAGAACAAATTAACATGATTTTAAACATTGCTTAAATTTTCATGAATGTAGACCTTGAGATGCTATGATGAGATCCCACGAGTCTGTGCTAATATTTGCTTATAATTAAGGGTTGCACTTTCATGTTTCATCTGATATTATAGATTAGAAATCAGCCACATACTTACTGTTTTTCTTGGTCATACTTATTTATCTACTTTGTTTGCTTATTCTTAATAGTATATATGATCATCTAAAAGGCCCTATTAACTTTCCTTTAGCAGGCTGTCCCTTCTCGTACTCTAAATCTCCCCATCTGAGTAATTAGAGGACTGCCCTTTCTGTGGTACTAGGTTTGTGTTCATCTCTTAACAGAAAAAGAGACAAGACTCACCCCTTCCATACCTCCTTTGGGCAAATGGCTTCAAAAGGAAAATGAGAGTAGTGAGCTCCACCCTTCAACACCCATGTGTGGTGTAGTGGATGGAGTTCCATCAGCAAGGGAATCAGTGACGCAGCCTGCTTTCTGGCACCGGCAAAGAGCCCTTCTGTGCATTCCTTGCTAGAAGTGAGATCTAATCCAGAGTTCAGATCTCCTCTGTGCTACACCAACCTGAAACCAGCCTGACTCACATCAGTGAATTTTGCAAGTTCCAAATAGCTGCTCCATCACCATTTTCTCTGCAGAATTCTCCACACAGGAAAAAATCACAATGTTTGGCAAGGTTATCAGTGTCAAGGGTTTTTTTAAGCAAGTGTTTAGTTAGGAGCAGTTTATGAAGACCCTAGCTTCATTTCAGAGAGCAAAATCTGATTTTTCTCAGTTCCTCTGATGAGTGTGCCCAATGCCTGGTCTCCAGGTTTTCGATACCGTGTGATAACAAACAGGACATCTAAGATGAGACTGAATATCAAGTGAAGTCATCTGCCTCATGGGAAGTCATAGAAAAGTACATTTTTGCAGGTACTGTTTTGAAAGTATTGTTCAGAGCCCAAATCCTAGATGCACAAGTCCTTGTGTCACTGCTAAAGAGCATTTTGAATATATTTTGTTAGATCTTACTGTTTGGCGGTTTGTGCATTTCTGCGAGTCCTTTGCAGCTTATGGGAAGGATGGATTCTAAACAGAAAAATCCTTTAAATAAGATATGGCATGGCATAAGAAATGTGCTAATCATCTCCAAGCCAAGAGATGTCATAGAGAGTGTCAGTGAGATGGATGTGATAGTTAATTGAAGAAAAATATTTCCATATCAGTCGTAAGAAAGCAAAGAAGAGGAGCCTCATGGAAATTCAGAGGTGAAAGTATATCCCTGAAATCAAAAGATCGGTACAAAATCTTCTGCAGATTGAGTCTCATGATAAAAATCACGTTGGAGAAAGCAATTCATATTAAGCTGGAAGTGATCTATGTCATATCCTGAATAGTTTTTAGTTTTAGCTTGAGTCAAAACATACCTTTACTAAAAGCTTCCACTCTCAACCTGAGCTTCCATCATAATGCTAAATTTTTTTTTTTTCTTCTGAGTCATTGTTTTCACTATGTGTTGTATTTCTGGTCTGAAATTATCTTCCATCTCTGATGACTAGACAGTTCAGACTTCTGTTTCCGAAGGTGAAAAACCTTGCACCTTTTATACAGGGGTTTAGACTTGCTTCAAATCACCTTTTAACCTTCTTTTGGAAAAATAAATAAAATAAAACAGTATGTATGATAGATTGTTCTCAAAACATTCTGCAGTTTACAGCACCCACTTTAAAATGATTCTGCACTCGGTGATAAAACTGTTTTCCTGTTTCTATTGAGTAGTCCTCTGCTTTGCATCCAGTGTGCTTCACATTCAGCAGAATATCTGTGGTGATTCCCAAATCTCTCCTAGAGACATTGTTTTCCAACTCTGCAATTCCCAGTTCTTAAAATTGTAACTCAAGTGTTTAATTTTGCATTTAGTTGAAAACACGTCTTTTTAATCAGTCCGAGCACTGCGGTCCTCGCTTATTGGCTTGGGCTGTTACATATTGGAGAAATAAAAAGGATAACCAGTAGTGGTAATAGAGGAGTAAACAGCAATACCATCCATTTGTTTAATCGTAAATACTTTATACTTCAACAGATTTACCCATTTGCCAGTTTCTCATTCCCTGCACTGCAAGCAACATCAATTTTGTGGTAGTTTTAGGGAAGCATCCACATGGGCCTGCTCACCCATGTGGATCAGCCCCTCCGGGTTCAAGTGAGGAAAGGAGGAGAATGGCGAGAACCTCAGCTCCCCTACACTTACCGAGTCAGCTGACATAGTGCACTTGGCAGAAGGCATTTTGTCTGCCCTTTGTTATTTCTCCACTCCAGTAAGGAATTTACCAATAAAGAAATTGTAGCCTAAGGAATTTCTGTGCTTACAGTTACAAAGGAAAGGTTTTCTTCCAGACAAAAGGAGGGAGGGCAGATCTCTTACTTCAAAAATGATGCTAAAGGACAATCTGAAGGAAGTGTGTGTACTCACTCTCTCATCTAGTCTCTAAATTTGTAGCATAATCAGGAGCCTGGACATGCCAGAGGCACTTGGCACAATTTGGGTGCAGTGTAGACAATACTCTGTTAATGATACTGCTGCTATTGCTATTAAAATGAGAAGTGACTTCTTTCTTATTGGTGGCTTTAAGTTTGTCATCAAAACAAAATATTTTAGAACAGCATTTAAAATGCCTATTCCACTGCTGAATGTTGAGCACATGTTAATACTGTTTTCTCCAGATATGGTAGTTTATGATAAATGTTACCAGATTTCAGTACTGCTCATGTAGTATGCTACTAAACACTAAGACAAATGGGCTCACTGAAAGGGTATTTCCTTTGAAGGACACAAGCTGCAGACCACCCATAGAATGCGCAGAAATAATTAAGTGTTGAGATAAAAAGCTAGAGCAAAATATTAGTGTCTCAGAATCCTAATGAATAAAAGACGCTTTTAAAACAAAGGCTATACTTATAGGTGTTTTAAAAAAATTATATGAAGGCCACAACAGCATTTGGGGAAAAGCACAAAAGCGTACCCTATCATATTATTGTACTGTTTGAAAAGTTCTAAATATTTGCGTGCTATGTTTTTACTTCTGGCAAGCTGCAGAGAGATGTTTGAAATTGTGCAGAACTGTGAGGACTCGAGTCTTCATTCATACCAGCCTCTTGCTAGAATAAAGAAATTATTTGTGGAGAGGTATTCAAGAACTACTGTAAAAAGGAACGCACATGGCCTTGCGACCGAAAACATTGCTTCCAAAAATTGCAGACCATGCTGTCCTAGGACAGAAAGCTCTAAGATCAATTTGAGTAACTTTCAGAGCAAACAGAGAGAGAGTAGAATGTAGTTGTGGCAGGTTTTCCACAAAACTTCTAGGGACTTCAGAGAGAACAAAATTGCACCTATCTATCTCCTATCTAAATACTAGAGAAAAACTTTTCAAAGTCTTAGATATTACTTGGACACCCAGTGTTTTCTGGAACAGTTTCTGCCTTGTCTGGTTATATACAGTACAGGTAAGTAGCAAAGGTTTGGTCTCAGTCATCATGATGTCTTTAGCAAAACCATAAAAGTTGACTGAACTTGAAAGTAGAAAGCATTGAAGCTTTGGGTATTAAATTAGCAAGCTGCATGAGCATATTATTTTAAAGTTATTTTGTATTACTGGAGAAATGTAAAATTGGTTTTTGAATTTTGGAGCGAGCTCTGCAGTTCCCTGGTGGCCATTTAACCCACCATCCCTCCCAGGTGTTGTGAGGGAACATGACAGTTGGCACGAAACAAGTGCTGCCCTCCCACACAGACACTGCAGTCCCGCACTGAGAGGAAACAAACGTCTTTCAGATTTTACTGTTGAGAGGGAGAAAGACGGTGAGAGAGAGAAAAATTCCCAGAACAGTCAGTCATTTGACTGAAAAGGCTGAAGTTCAACCACCTCCTCTACCTCACTCCATAATTACAGAAAAGTACAATAGCTGCGAACTCTAAGCCTGGCTGTATAATAAACCTCCTTTGTAATATTACCTACTCCTTAAGGCCAGATCTTACAAATGGATTTGTGAGATTAGAGCCCTGCATCTGCACAAGGCGTATTGACTTCAGTTTTGAGGCATTTAAAGGAACTCATGTGCTACTTGATCTTTGTGCTGGTCTTTTGTATCAGAGTAAGTTTCCTGTGTAGCATGGAATGCAAATGTTTTAAGATGTGTATTTTTCCTTCAGTGCCACCAAAACCTATCTTTATTCATACCATCACTAAAATAATTTTTAATGAGGAGGTATCAGAAAAGTCAAAGGCATTGGAAGGATCTCTTTTAAAATAAATGACCTTTCCTTACCCCCCACAATGTCTTTTAGTAACGTGGTGATTCTGATTAATTGTGAAAATAGTTGTCCCTGGTAATCTAGAAGATGTGTCACAGAAAACACGTGGTAAAATAGAATGTAGCACAGCATAATGTCTTTTTTCCTTAAGAGAAAAAAAAAAAAAAGGAATAAAAAGACTGTTTCTTTTCAAAATCCACCCCTTCTAAAATCTTTCCTTCATCTTTAAGCTCTGTTTTCCAGATGACTTTAAGCAACTGTTACTTTACAGCACATCACAAATTATATTAAGAAAACATAATTCCAAAATAGTCCAATTACTCTGATTAAACAGAGCCATGTCAAGTAGCCATTTTATATAATAAAAATTATAATAGACTAAGACTCATCAGTCAAAAGGCTTTATTACTGTCTACTGTATAAAAAGGGGTTTGCTGCTGCTGAATGATATATCCCTAGCTAGTCACAATGTACCTCATTTCCTGCTCAGATAACAGAAGATACTAAGATAAAGTGTGAAAGGAGCAAGGAGCTGTGTGATATAGATATATGGAGGAACAAAAAATGTTGTAAAAGTAGAAATGAAGTTCTGCTTAAAAACTTGTGTTTGAACTAAGTTTCAAAAGAGAAAAGAAAGATCCCCAAGTTTCTGTGTGCTTACTTTGGATAGGACAGACTTGCTAATAAATCCGGGACCGAATAGGACAGAAGAAAAGACTGTTTACAGACTAAAATACGCTAAGATGTTCACAGCACCTGGCACAGCTTAAAACTAAATTGTGTTATCTTACTGTAGGTTCAGAAAACTGTCTTGAACAGAAGCTGAGAACACCTCGTCGACGATGTCAGCAGCCCAAAATGCTGAATAGCCCTGAGGACAACATGTACTATAACCAGTTAAACGTGAGTTCAAAGTGGCAATAAAGCTGTTTTACTGGCTTTGTTTCCAGTTAATAATTCTGTTATTAATACCTGTTTCAGCCCCTCCAGCCCCACCCCCACGTTCTTCTGCTCTCGTCTTGAACATGTGCTTATGCTCTTTATCTGTTGCTTTCATGTCAGGATGTCTGCCTTCACGGTGAATAATTGATGTGGTTTATCAAAGACGAGCAAGATGCATGCTTCATCAGGCTCACTTGAGCCCTTTGATCAAAAAAATTATGCTGTGACTTCTGATATTATCAGCATCTGCTTGCATTCAACACAAAATCACTTTGAATTAAAAATTAACGACTTGCTGCTTTGCTTTGACTGTGTGTTCTTGGCCCTCTCCACAGGGAACTCTAGAATATCAAGGGAGCAAGAGGAAGCCAAGAAAACTTGGGTAAATATCTATCTTCTTAGTTCTAAGCAACTGTAAACAGAAGAAGTCCTTTGTGATATTACAGAATATGCAAAACTTTCTAGAGAGGTTTCTAAAAATAAACAATTAACATATTTCTGTGCATTGACATAGGACATTTTCTGCAGAAGCAAATTTAAAACTTGCATGTGCTGCTGTCTGCAGACACTAGAACTGATTCTTACAAAATATGCTCCCCAGCTTTCTCTGACTACTTCTACTACCAAAAAAATAAAATAAATAAATGGTTTTCTTGAGGTTTTTAAGTGCATTTAGCACTTGTGAAAGGTGACGAGTATGGAAATGGAAGTTCTCTGACCTAGAACACAGACAGAAGCCCTGCCAGCTTTGCAGCAGTGCACACCCAAAGGGCTTCAGCCCTTCTAGGAGAGCACATTTTAAGAACTGACAGAGAGGCCAGTCAGCCAAAAAAGGGAGTTGCTCCTCTCTCTGTTGAAGTGAGTCAGTTCTCGTCATGTGAGCAGTTATCTTCTGGTGATAGGTAGAAAGCGCTGAAAACAGTTCAGAAAAGCCAGGCTGGCTACTATATAACAGTCAAAATACTTCATTGACTGATCATGTGGACCAGAGAGAAGTGATGGATCCTTGGTCTTGAAAATGCACCCAATCCAAAAATATGCCAGAATTGTGTGTATTATATCTTGTTTCAATTAATCTCCTGAAAATTATAACTGTATGACTAGGAGGTCTTTGAGCCAAGGTTAAAGCCCAAACTTTTGCACAACTGCACAAGACTCAGTTTATTTTATCTCCCTCCATAGTTTAAAAAAAAAAGTCTGTATTCCTGTTGAGGGAATAACAACACTAACATGGGGCTGCAGTGCTCATCATACATCACAGAAAAATGAAAGCCCCTTGATGTCAATAGGGCTCTCCCCAAAAATTGGTGATGTGGTCTTTGGCTTAACCAGCTGAAATATATCATCAAAACCTACTTATCATACCCTACTTATGGAACATACATAGACAAAAAAAGGCACATTGCTCAGATGAAATACCCATTTGATGCAAATGATCGGTCTATCATTCTGTACATCCAAACGGAAAGACTGTACCTCAGAACCACTCAGAGCATAATAATTAAAAAGTATGCATAAAAGCTATATCTTTCTCATCAAATCATCTCATCTTTTTTTTTTTTCCTTTCTTGTACTAGCACTTTTCATTTTCATATCCATAGAGAAGTTTGCATTTCTGAAGATACTGACAGATTTAATTTTTTTAACTTAGTAAATGTTTGTTTTCTTTCAAGCCAAGTCAAAGTGCTAGACGGAGAGGATGAGTATTACAAATCATTGTCAGCTGTTGAATCTGTCGCTGAAGATGACAGCTTTCTCAGTTCCCCATCTCCTCCTTCTTCAAGAGGTGTGTCTTTTGCTGAAAGCTGAACCTCACTTACTCTATTGACTGATACTGGTAAGAGTATTTTCATGCCGGTGATCTCTTTGAATTACCTTTGTGTGTGTGTATGTAATATATTGAAAAACACAACTTCAGTTAGTGACTTACTTTCACTACCTTAGGCCTGGTTTTGCAGCTGTAAATTGTACCATTTAGCTGTATTTCCATAAGCAGTAACGGGAAGAAGTACTACCTGTTTGTGTTGATGCTGGTAACAGACACATTTCTTTAACGACAAGGTTGGTTTGTACAGTTCCGACCCCTTCTTCCCTGTTCCCCCCACCCCAGCTGCTGTTCCCACCCTATGCCATCCCTTCTGTTGTGCTGGCACAACTGCTGGTAGAGCTGTGTGAAAAATAAGATCAAGGAACTGAACTGGATTACAAGAACTCCATACTAAAATTTTCACTTGGGATTATTGTGAAAATATTTTGTATTTCATTAGGTTGGTATTAAACATTATCCTTTATAACTTTCTGTGCTGTTTCTGGCTTTTAACACTACAAAAATGTGCAGAGTAAAATCATATAAAATAATTATTGTGTCTCAGTTTACCTTGTAAATATTTTTCTTATAAAGTACTAGTTTACCATAAATTTAACTTGAAAAATTATTTCAAATATAAGAAGCAAAACAGTTTTAAAGCTAATGTTTCACACACTGCTTCTTATAGTCCTTGTGACTGAAATGATCGTTATGACTAGTTACTCTTGTTCATGAAAATATTTAATTTCTTTCTTAACCTGTATCTCTGGGCTTCAGTGATTCCTACATTTCGTCTTGTATGTAGCAGGGGAAAAAAAAATGTCACTTGCAAATTTTTGTACTTGCTTTTCACTTTCTTTCCAAGTCCTTAATGAAACAGTATGTAACTTCCTATGGAGCACTGAGATGCTTGGCTGGCAACCATTTCCATGACAGAAGCTGACTATTTCATCTTACTCTTTACTTTCTGTTCCTGAGTCACAGTTTTGGCCTGTGACAATTCTTTACTTCTTTTCCATACAAGCTCTTGTAAAAAACTTTTTGAAATAAAACATGTTTGGGATCGAGAGAGGTGATTCTGCCCCTCTACTCTGCTCTGGTGAGACCCCACCTGGAGTACTGTGTCCAGCTTTGGAGCCCTCAATACAAGAAGGACATGGACCTGATAGAACGAATCCAGAGGAGGGCCACAAAAATGATCAGCAGGTTGGAACACCTCTCCTATGAAGACAGGGTGAGAGAGCTGGGGTTGTTCAGCCTGGAGAAGGGAAGGCTCTGGGGTGACCTAATAGTGACTTTCCAGTACCTGAAGGGGGCCTGCAGGAAGGCTGGAGAGGGATTGTTCACAAAGGCCTGTAGTGACAGGACGAGGGGCAATGGTTTTAAATTAGAGAGGAGTAGATTTAGATTGGCTGTTAGGAATAAGTTCTTTACTGTGAGGGTTGTGAAACACTGGAACAGATTGCCTAGGGAAGTAGTTGAGGCCCCATCCCTGGAGATATTCAAGGTGAGGCCTGAAAAAGCTCTGAGCAACCTGATCTAGTTGAGGATGTCCCTGATCACTGCAGGGGTGTTGGACAAGATGACCTTTGGAGGTCCCTTCCAACCTAAACCATTCTATGATTCTATGTGTACTGCCTTACGAATTTGCTCAAAAATATTTTCTTTTTTTTGAGAAATCATGCTGATTAAATCTGAACATGTATTATACAGACCTATTTACGATCCTTGTTTTTATCTCCTCTCCAATGGGTTTACCCTGATCTGTGCTAACAAACCTTCTTCCTTGTGGAGATGCAGTTCATACCTGTTCCTTCAGCTACAGAATATCTTACTATCAGGGTTCACTGGCACTGTCTTTTTGACCACAGGACAAGGAAAGATGGCATGAGAAATGACACCCAAGCACAGTCAGGGCATCCCTAAGGCAGAACAGGGTTTGAAAGGAGAAAATTTAATGAAATAGGTAGTTCAGCAAAAGCTTTGACTCTCCTAATAAACACAAAAATTAAGTCAGGCAGGGCTGATGAGGATGAGAGAAGGATTCAGCTGCTCCAGGATGAACAATCCGTCACTCATATACTTCACCCAAAATGTGATACAGAAGGTTGAAACTAAAAGTTAAAATTCTGCCAGAGATTTAAGTCCTTCAGTTCACTCCTCATTCTCGTCTGTTGTACATCTGGGTAAATGTACTTTACTTTAAAGCCTTTAAAATTTCAGTACTCTTAAACAACAGAAAATTGGTGAACAGGTGAATTATTGAAATTCAAAAATGCAGTGTAAATATGAATGGCAACTTACCTGAACGCATATGTGCCCATGAGTTTCTTTACATTTTGTCAAAATGTATCAAAAATAACCTGTAACTTTTCTTTTCCTACACAATGTAGCGATTCTGCATTGTTTGTAACATATATGGATGGAAAGTAACATTCTAGACGAGTCGGATGGCTTACTCCATTCTTATATTGGCATAGATCGCATGGAATTCTAGCAATATCGATGCTTTGCCATTCCATCTTTCCTTTTTGAAAACTATTTGGGAAAATAAAGTTTTATTATTTCTGCAATTCACAGTATTACTATGCGTAGTTAGAGTTTATCAGTTGTTTTAGTTAAATGCTAGTGAGGTTCCAGTTAGGTGTTGTGCCACCTGTCTGAAAATTAACCGTTTACCGTACACATTACTCTGAGAAGTTCTATTAATTTCATCATGAAGTAAGGGAAGTGAAAAATAATATCAGATTCAGTGAAGCACTTAATCCAAAGCCTAAGACCCACTGAAGTTAATGATATTTCAGCATATAATTGTGTTGCTGAATGTGGGGGCCTGAGTTAACAAGAGCAACTTCAGAACACTAAATAGCAAAGCACAAGCAAAATGCAAACACTCCCTAAGTACTTTCCTTAGGCTTTTTCTTTTTTCTGCTTCCCAATTGTTAAGCTTGTATCAATCTCAGCCATCAGAAATGGACTTGAAAGAGGATTTTAAGCAGTCTTTAATTGCATGGAAAGGGTAAAATACAATATTTTCCTTTTTATATGCAATGCCACTGTCTACATCTGCTACAATTTTTCAAATTAGTTTAATGTTACTAATGTTTTTTTCTACTGAAGTTACTATTGAAAAGCTTCTGAGTAGTGGGTTGTCGTTCTTGCTGCTTTTTGACTAAAAACCGTGCACAAAGTCAGTCTGTGCATTGTGTTATGTCATAACTTATCCCTCTTTCCTCATTTGTTTTTGATCGATTCATTTTACCCTTTACAGATAACTCCTGTGAGGTGGCCTTCTCTTATCCACAATTTAGAGCACATACATGCCCTTAGATTGCTGAAGACCATGTCCTCAGCTTGCTGTAGAGCCAGGCAGTAGCGTTAAAACTGGCCAGGGTTGAACTTTTTTTCCCCACGTTGATAGAAGTGTGTGTTTGGGTTGATTGATTTGTGCATGGAAAGGAGTACAGGAGACACATCAGTGTGATGGTCAATCGGTGGGAGCATATCAATGTGAATTGCTTAGATTTTCTCATTTGGTTTTGATACCACTGAAGCATTGTTCAGATTTATTTCCTTTCACATATATTGTCTTCACATAGTAATGTATTTTGCTTAATAGTTCATAACATATCCTGGTTTTAATATTTTATAAAAGAGTTTAAATCCCGTTAGGAAGAAGAAAATTTTGTAGACAGTGTGTAATATACTAAATAGTTTTCAGCAGATGAGAGAGAAAAGAGTGAAGCTCAACAAGGGTTTAAAGTAAATTTCTTCTGTAGACCTTAATGGCACTAGAAACAGATTCTTGCTGGGGACTATTTCTGCCTTTCAGTTATGGCAGCTTTAAAACTTCTCTCTGTGCCCACAAAAATCAGGCAGGGAGCTTTTGGAGATTAGCCCCTTTCATTTGGTAATTTCAAACGTGCTTCACACTTAAACATTTACATCACTTCAGTAACATTAAAGGGACCTTAGAATAGGAGTAAACTGCAGCCATCTTAGATGTGCCCTCACTGTGACCTCCCTCACCCATACGCTGTGAGAGTGGTGGAAGGGGCTTTTGTGCACCCAAGGTCTTTTAAGTGTCCCCTATCAGACCATCCCAGGAGTTGTTGTTCCTTAGAAGCTTCTAAAACACAGCTATAAATAATGTAAAGCTAAAGACTTTGCTAAGTCAAATCAGACCAAAATTTGATTTTCCTTTTGGAAATCGGTGGTAACAATCAAACCCAAATTTTTCACTGGTAAGTACAGAAAGTAACCCACGCTGGACAAATTACAAATTCAACTTCCTGAAAGGAAAATGTCTTCCTCATAATAGGCAACTACTGATTACCTTATATAATTTAGCATAGTTGCTAATGTAAGCATAATATTTATATAATTATGTATTTATATGATCTTTTTCTATGTTTAATGACACTGTGAATGTTTATACTTGCAAGCAGTTGTCTCATTGTGTTTTAATTCCACTCAATTCCTGATTTCTGGTACACTGTGATACTAAACACTGTACAGGGTACCCACATGCACACAAAAACAAAGTGGATTTATTGTTTCAGTTTTAAACAAAAGGAATATAGATAAACCTGGTCTTTTTTATTTGATTTGGAGATCTGATTTCTGCTGTCAGCGAGTAAAAGGGAGTTACCAATTTCCTTTCTTTTAATATAAATGGTTGCACGCTATAAAGATTTGTGAGGAATCTCCTTGTGTTGCTATTTTTTATATTTAGATCCCTTCAATTTTCGCCATACTTTATTTAAAGACAGTCTTGACTGGATAATCTCTAACCTTCATTGTCATAACCAACATCCATTATTATGAAGGAATATTTTTTTTATTTATATCTTCTATCATAATGAAAAACAGGTATGGTTTTAAATATAGAATGTTTTGTTGTGTTGTTTTTTTTTATTGTGTAGTGTCTTTAGGTCTGTTCTTATTTTATATTGGATTCAATAAGCAGTAGGAAAACAGGATGAGTTTTGTACGCTTTGTTCTGTGGTTGTCTCTGATAGTGCACAACATGTATGCCTGCAGCCTGCAGGTGTAATACACAGTGGTGTCTTTTCAGTATCCATTGGTCTTTGCTTGATTTCATTCATCAGGACATTATCAAATCTCATGTTTTTAGAGCTCAGGTCCATCACTGTAAGTAGAGATTCTTCACAATTTTCTTCTTTTAGTGAAAATTCAGAAATATATCATTTGGGGAAAAGTTACATAATCGCCTGGAGGGAGAGCAAGAAGGTAATTTTGCAGTGAAAGCAAATGGCTGGAGATCAAGATGGCTGGGTGGTACTATTAGTTATTTTACACCAAATTTTAATCAATACAAAATGGGATTTAAGTGCCAATTTAAAAATTTCACCTTTTTTTCCAAAAAAAAATAATGCTATAATTGAATATTTTTTTCCTCCTTTTGCTACAACTGTAATTGCATAGACATGTTGCTTTCTTATTGTAAAATATTTAGCAATGAGATAAATAACTGAAGTCTACCATACTCTTATTTCTCATTCCTTTTTTTTTTTTCTCAAAGTGGAAGGAGAATTTTGAAAGACAGCAAAGCTCTAGCATTTTCAAATGTCTTCAAGTTAACCAGATACATGTAGTACATACAATTAAAAATAATACCATGTGGCACAAATGTAACTTCCTATAAGTTAAGTAGTTGTCCTACCAATACATGCAGAGGACATGGCATGTGATGAACTTACCCATCCTGCTTTTAACTCTGACAACAAAATATAAGAAATAATGGCAGTTTTGTTGTTAACGCTAGGAATATATTTTGTTACTGGGCCTTTTCCTTAAGACTGTTCACCCTGTGAGGAGTTGTAGCAGAATGCTTAGTTAACAGAAAATGTTTCTGCTTGACAACAAAACAGGACTCCCAGACGGACAAAAGTAGTCCAGGGTGCTATGGAAACCAAAAGCTGGAGAGTAGTCCTCTGGGCCAGGGCTGAAGGTTACAGAACTCAGTGAGAAGCTTTGTGTCTCCATGCTGGACACGGGAACTGGTGAGGGAGGAGGCCGACAATCCATAGTAATAGCTCACTGTGTCTTTAAACACGGGCTGATGCCCTAGCTCGTCTTAATGGATTTGTCAAGAATTATTGGAAAATATTTTATTACTTGTATAAATCCACTATCAGTCAGAACAGTAAATATATACATTGTGTTATCAGGGAAGTATTTATTGTAGTACCCATGTGCTGTGATGCTAAAGGATGTAGGAGCAGATAAGTGAAAAACACATCCTGTTTCCAGAAACCAGATTACATATTATTGATCAGGCCAGTAATAGATTAAATTCCTTGGTTTTGTTTGGCAGGCCTTTTTTTTAAATTAAATTGCAGATAATTTTTTCGATAATTTAAATAGTATGTTGGCAAATGGAGAAGGCAAGTAGGTAGATCGACATGTTGGCACTTTTCTGCAAAAGACCCTAGTCTCAATTTCTGATCCATTACCAGTGAAAAGTAGGCTTGAAAGTCTTGTCTTGATCCCTCAGTGAAAGTAAAATATCATCACAGGAAAGACTGGGTGCACCCACTGGGCTGGAGTACGGTGCTGGGAGAGAAGAAGGCAGGCAGACAGGCCGGCCTGTCAGGGCTGTTTCCGAAAGTTGTGCTACTGATCATGGCAAGTTTCTGATGAAAATCTATGTAGAACTGGGGCACACTGCTGGGGATGGGTGAGGCCACGATGCGGGTAGTAGGGTCTTGAGGCTCTGATGGAACTGATCCTCAAAAAGCTGGGTGCTGGAGTATGGCATTTCCATACAGCCAGGAAATGACAACATGGAGGTGCTACAGTGGGGTCCTGAGCAAAGGGAGAGGCATTCAGAGGAGGTACTGCCACAGAATTGTGTGATGTAGTTTATTCAGTATCTTTTGCTCTTGCTGCTGCTCCCTGTTATAAACAACAAATTAATGCAGTTAATGCAATGGGAGCGATGATGTAAAGATTTCTGTGACAGAACAGCTCTTACTGACATCGCAAAATCTTTGAAACAGAAAGTTTTTGTTTTGTGATTTCTATCACCCCAGGAATGAGCATTCCTCAGTGCTATTGTAAGAAAAGTAATTTAAAATCATCTATTAATTTGATAAAATTACCCAGTTCCCATACACATTTCTAAAACTGCTGAATGCTGTAGATGAAACAAGAGATGCAGCTCAGTCTACCAATCTGTACAGATGAAATTTGGGACAAGACAATATATTAACTGCACCATTCCTAGTTTGCCTTTATGCCTCAAGATGAAAGTAAGCTGTAAAAGAAGAAAAAGTACGAATGTAACCGCGGTTCTTTATGCTTTTGTTCTGTAGGATTAATGTGATGGAAGTTTACATCCAAATTCAGAGTTAAGTGCTAGACTTAATGCAGGCACAGACTTCATTCATTTGATTAAATTGATCTGTTAGAAATGAAGTTTTGAAAGAAAAACAAAATGGGAAGCTTCATAAAATGGTATCTTTCGATAACTTGTATTACAGTCTCCAGCATTTTTAACTCAGTGCAGATTTACAGCAGGATTCTGATTGGAGATTGGTATTGATTGAATCTGTTGCTCATTTAACATTCCAGCATGCTGCAACAATAATGCAACAGACTGTGATAAAATGGGATGTGATCTAACAGGACATGACCGATGGGATGAGAGCAAAACGCTGGGTCTGCTGGTGGTGCTGTGCAGTAGTTCAGATTGGCATCTTATGTGCTTTGATTGTTCATTTCATTTTATTGTCATCCTACTGAGTTGAACATTTTAAAAGACACAGCGTTTTTCCATCTGTAAGTCATGGAAAGACAGATGGATATGGAGAAACTCCACCTACAGCGCCTTGACTGAATGCCATTGCCCACTTAGTGGTAGAGAAATGCCTTCTGGAAAATTAGAATGTCCTTAAGCGTATTATATTGTGAAAGGCTCTTTAATATAGGAACTTACTGATATTTGTAATTATTTTAATGAGTACGAGTAAAACAAACTGTTTCTTATCAACAGAGCTGCTCAATTATAAACACCACTTCTGTTACACTGAAGTTAATCCCCAGTCCTGTTACGAGAAACTCATCCTTATTAAAGTAACATTAAGAGCTTCTTTTTATTGATCTGCTCCTTTCACTTAATGATAGGAACTTACTGATGTTTTAATAATAACCTCGCAAGCTTTATCTCATTTTACTTCAGTGTGTGTTACAGAAAGATGCTATGGAAACTAACTTAGCATAAACATTTTGCAGATGTCTTTAAAGGTTAGGGAAAAAAAGATTTAGTTGCACTGCATGTTAACAAAGATGGCTGAAAAACTACAAGATAAAAGAGAGCCTCGAGTATGAACATCAAAGAATTGTTAATGACAAGAAATACCATTAGGGTTAGCATCCCTTTTGTTTCAGCCCCCTCACACCTGCAGTGTGTTGCAGATTCTGTCTTTGTTGGCACATCTGAATTACTTCCATTAGCATTTATAGAAAAGTGGCTGCAAAACAACAGAAACGTACCCCTGGTTTTCTCTGTTGCTCCCAAAAGTCGGATATTAGGTTCTCTGTGGGTTTCCTTCAAGGTACAGTATCTTATTGTAAAGGAGGCTATAGACCCAGGATTCCGTTGATTGCAAATGAGCTAGGCTGAAAGGAGAGGGGAGCTTTTGTTACTGCTAGTGAACTAATATAAGCAACTACAAGAAGCACACATAAGAAGCTCAGACATTAGCAATAGCAAAATCAGAGCGTGAAATTCAGATTAGCCCTCCACAGGCTGTGAGAGGGAGGGGGTATTGGAAGACTTGGCATGGCTAAAGGTGTAACCTGTTTCATTTGGCCCCTGAAAATTTTTAACAGATGGTGGGACCAGCTGTCTTTTTCAGCCATTTAATAAACTCTTCGGTGGTAACAGTTTGGGAAGTGGGGGGTTTTGAGTTTTAGGCCAGAGGAAAAAATAAAGAAATCTGTCCCAATTGTCTTTGCCAAATAGTGAAGTCTGGAAACATTATGAAAAGTTAAAGTGAAAAATCTAATTGATGATACTGTCCTGATTATCCATTTCAACAGAAGAGGAAAAAAAATAACTGCCTGTGCCCAAGTGGACCAGTGCATGGAAAAAATGCCTATTATGTTGTTATCTTTATCTGTCATTTTAATTTCGGCTCTTGCAAAGGAGGCACATAATGAGAAATTTTAAATGAGCTGTAGAATGAGAAACTGTCTTACTTTTTGAGACGTGATGCTATACCAAAGTAACAGGCAGAGTGACCTCCTGTATTAAAAACAAATTCCAGAATATGTCTTGGATAAGATCAAGTTTACATGGTCTGCCCAAGTGAATGCAGTAATCGAACTTACCCTGACTTGCATACCGCGGTGTTATAACTCGACAATAAACTGCCATTTTAGAAACATACAATGTTCAGGCTCTAGTAAAAACCTTAGTGATATGTAGGATTTTGTTTATGATGATAGCTTACCAAAAAATACACTAAGACTCTATTTCTTCAGTTTTTTGGGTTTTTTTTAAATTAACGTTTCCAACACAACACTTAAATGGCAACTCTCAATTATATGAGATGTTTTATTTAAAAAGCATGTCTAGTGTCTTTGAACAGAACAGTTCTTTTTGCACATTTACATGCTACCCAGCTGAGCAGCCAACCCTTCCATTTGACAAGGGCTTTGTTCTGCCTACAGGCCTATTATAAGCTCTAGATTGTTTGCCCTTAATAAATTGCAACAATAAGACAGAAACCTCTTTCAAGTTAAGAGAAATAAAACACGTTGCCTACATAGCAAAGCATATGAAGTTTAATAATGACAACAGAAACATATCTACTAAATCTCATTTGCTTTGCTCCCAGATCACTGCGGTTAAGATAGCACAGGAAGGTTAGCGTCTTTCCATGCATCGAACAAAAGCTCAAAGAGAACAACAGTGGGACAAAACAACTCTAGCTACAGAATCATTTTTTTTCTTCACAATATAAAAATCATACTGGATGCTGTGTAAAGAGAATAATGAGAGCTAAACCACAAAGGAATGTGAACACGATTAAATGTAGAACAGAAAAATGTTCTTAACTGAAACGAAACATGATTTTGTGTTAGTGAGAGGAAGAAAAAGAAGAGTGGAAATTATTCAGATTGAAGAATTTATACTACTCTCCAGCGTGTTGGTGTGCGTCTGCTTCTGTGTGCTTTTCAGGCCCTCCACTGAATCACAAAGCCCTACCAATTTTGCTTTTATAGCAGCTAATGGGCATTCTTCTGAGGCTCAAGTGTTGGTTGGGAACTTGTGATCTTAAACAAAATTGTTAAGCCCTGTTTCTGAGGCCCCATTTGTAACATTCAGCTGTCAGCTGTGTTGTGTTTGCTAGAGATTGTTAGAAATGGCTGCCTTTGTTGAGCTTGGATCTGTATATGTTTCTCACTTAAGCTGGAAATTCCCAATCATTTTTAGAGTATATCTGCAAATTATGAAGAAAATAGAAGATAGAGTGTGAAAGTGACAACACTCTGTACCCTTTGTGCAACAGAAAATTCAAGAAGGTGAGTGTACCTGTCACTAAACCACTAGATACACATAATTTGAAAGAGGTTTCTCTATTAGAAACTCATTAGTAACTCAATATAGTGTTTTCAGAAAGAAATACCGATCACTGTTTCATTTATAGTTTACATTTTTTTAAATACTTTTTTTTTTAATTTGCAGATGGAAGTTCTGAGGATATAAGTATTTCTTTGCTTTGATACTAAGAGAAGTACAGGTAGTACTTGAAAATGTTGCTGACAAGCTAAAAGTACAGCGATTCGAACTTTCAAAGGAAATGTAGTGTTTATGACAGATATTGATTCAACTGAGTTAAAGGCTACTTTTCTTTCTTTTAAGGTATTTTTGAGCTATGGGCGATACTCTGAGGACTGTTAGGTATTTTCCTGGGAATGTTCAGTATTTCAGATACCCCTAACTTTTCTTCTTCTCAGCCACAACGTGCAGGAAACGTCACTGTCATCCTGCTTTCACAGGAAGGGGGAACTGAAGATCAAGGTGGTCGTGGTTTTTCTCTCTCCCGTCTTCTTTTGTGTCAAAAAGAATTAGAGGTGGATTCTTCATTGTCTCTGCCACAGTCCAGTGACAAGGTGCCAGCTTCACTGCTTCTTCCAAGTGCTGCACAGAACCAAATGGAGAGCGCATAATTTGTTATTTCTGAGAGGGTAAAGCCTTCCTGTTTTACCCTGCAGCTTCCTACAGTGCTAATCTCTGTTGTGTCCAATTTCTGAGTGACACTAGGAAGAAAAATTTTAAAGCGTGGATGTGAAGAGAGAAATAGTAATGATCTTTGATGAAAGGAAAA
Source organism: Baryphthengus martii (assembly GCA_013396935.1). Classification (NCBI taxonomy): domain Eukaryota; kingdom Metazoa; phylum Chordata; class Aves; order Coraciiformes; family Momotidae; genus Baryphthengus; species Baryphthengus martii. The sequence continues at coordinate 820,714 of VWZK01018835.1, forward strand.
GTTAACGGACTTTGGAATAGTAGAATAGAAAACCTGTGAGGGAGATTTAAGAAAAGAGAGAGAGATACTTGAGAGAGAGGGAGAAAAGAACATGAACCATTAGGTTTCATGGAAGAGGCAAATTTAGTAAGTTTTGAATACTATCCTCATCGTGTACTATAGTAAAAACTTAAATTGTCTTGCAGCGCGTCTTAAGATGCAGGTAACACCTGTGGCAGAAAACTGCTTTGAGATGTTTTGAAAGCTTCTTGAGAAGGCAAGTGGTTTAGTTACTATGACTCCAAGTAAGTTTTTTTTAGGTTACGAAATTACAAATGGACTAGTAATTGGAATTCCAAAACCAAAGACAAATAAAATACATCAGGTATAAAATTCCTAGCTTTTTTACAATAGCAAATTGCTATGATGTTGAAAGCAATATCTTGGGATCTGGGGTTTTTTTGTAATATGTTAAAAATCACTAAAACATCTTTACTTTTTCATTGTTCAGAGTAAAACGTCTTTTTTTTCTAAGCCTGCAGTACTGCCTGGTATTAGGTTTTCAAACCATTGAGCCCATTATCTCTTCCGAAGTTTATAGTAGCTTTATAAAGAATCTTTTCCGTCATAAAAAAAAAATCGGGGTTTATGAATTTTCAAAAATAGCAGTTGTTCAGTATGCTAGACATTTAATAGTTGGAGCTCCAGAAAGATAACCTACTGAACAGGTGATAAAAATCATTGGTAGGTGATAAATAGTATATTTCATTAACAAATACTTCTCCAGATAAACCTCCATAAATATGCTATTTAGATGGCTTGATGTAAATAGTTTTGCTGTGATTTATCCTTCATATTTATAGCATATTGTAGCAAAAGTAGTTGTTATCCTTCATCTGAGGAGGTTGTTTTCTTCTGTGTGAATGATACAGGCTAAAAAATACCTTATTTTCCCCTTAGTTTTCTGGAGGTCGTTATGTTTCAAGGAAGTATTTGCTTTTTCAGACAAAATGCACAGAGATTGAATATCTCTGGATATTTCTAGCATACATTTATGTTTTCACCTTCAAATTAAGCTGATCAAGAGATAGCAGAAAGATACCGAGAGATCAAAATATATCGCTTTGATTTTTCCAGCTCAATTCTGTAAAAGCCCAAGCTTCACTCAACTATCTAAATATAAATATTATTTTCTCCATATATAAAGACCTCAGATGTTTGCAGCCCATTTACAATTAAATACATACATAATCTCTCTGCTCAGCCAGACTAAATCTGGATACTTTCATTAAAATCACACTGGTTTTGTTTTTGACAAAATAATTAGTAGCTGGGAAATCATGTTTAACAATAGCTCACATAGACTCTGAGAGGCAGGATTACAAGCTTGCTCTCAATATCCTATGAGTCTTCATTTAGCTCTTTGGATATCAGTGTATAGCTGTAAATAACAACAAAACCTGGATTGAAACTTAGGACATGCAGGAAGGGTGCTGAACAAGGGTTAGATAGAAATTATCTTCTGCATCCTCTCTACTATTCTGGGTGGCCAGGAGTGAAAAGTACCACAAACCTTTATTCCTCTTTTGAACTCCTCAGGCTTCCATGGTGTGAGCACACCAATTACCTCATAAATAATGCCCGTAAGACTGTTAGAGGGAGCCAGCCAAACATGAATCATCAAGAAGCTAGTAAGGGAAAAAAAGTGTCCCAAAACTTGGCTGATCTAGTAATACAGTTGTGTGTTGGTCCCTCATGTGTTTGCAGAGCATCAGGTTCTCAATAGCCAGGAAACAGAGTGATGGCCACGAAGCTAGTCACTTTTTCAAAATCAAAACCTGAAATTTGTTTTACATATGATGGTACCATAGCTCAGCTCTTCTGCAACAAGCAATAGGTGCTGGAGATAGCTGTGTGTCGTTGGTCCACGTTCAATCTAATGGATCATACACAGTGGTAGAAGGATTCGGTGGAAGAGGTTGGTGGAAGACTGACTGATGTGAGGAGAAAGCTGGCATAGAGACAGGGACTACTTGAGTTGAAGGAAAATTAGCTCTTCTGACTACTCCTGTGTGTAAGATCAAGGAAATATGGATGAATTCCCAAAGTGGTTTCAGTAGCCAAGGTTGCAGGTCTTTCTTCAAGGGAGGTTGTCACCACTGAGAGTGGTTGTTTTGATGATTGTCGAGTGAAACTAGAGCCCTGGACAGAATCCTGTAGTGAAGAGTTTGCTCAAGCAGAGAAAGGATGGGCTGTAAAAGTTAAGTACCTAGTTTTCTGCTCAGTAGTATCTGAGTTAGAGAGGCACATTTGGCTGTTCCTAATACACAGTTTGCCTTTGTAAAGCACAGGTGTTAGGCTCTGGGTTTTTTTTACTTACCATATGCTCTAATCACTGACCACCAGAAAGAATAGAAATATATATGTTGTGAGCATGTTGTCTTATTACTTCTCTTGCATAGGCTGCATGTTTGTCTTCAACCTGCCTCCACACAGTCCTGTTGCTGCCTGTCTGCCTGTCCAAGGTTATCTGGACTTTATTCCTTGGCTTTTTCCCACAGAAAGATTGATATCTGCTCATAATTCAAAGCTGATGAGAGAGTGTGCAAGTGTCAGAGATTGACATGAAATCAGGGGGGTGGGAGGGATTTAGAAAAGAGTTTTGATTTTGTAAGGGGGATGAGGTGGAACACTGTTACGTACGGTCCCAAGTTGTGTGCCTCTGCTCTTTGATAAGGCTGTTCACTCCAACTCCCTGCTCTTCAGTAGGGCTAATATGTGACATGGGACAAGATACGTGGTCTCCCTGTGTTTCCTTTGATAAGCATGGAATAATAGCACACTGCTTTCTAGAAGAGTTGCCAAGATAAATGCTTTAAAGATGATATGCTCGTATTGACTAAAGCTCCTTTCTATACACTCGCTGCACAGCTTGACCTTCTTCTTACTTAAGTCTGTCTCAAGATTTTGCTTGTTGATCCAGTTTCTGTGTTTCCCCCAGCTCCACAGCTGCACTCCTGGTACTCAGAAAAATATCCTAAATATGACTCCCTTCTGAAGGGAACAGAAGGCCCGATATGCAAACCAGACCCAATTCTTAGGGAAGTTTGCTGCCTCCCTGGCACCTGGGTTGAAGGTGTGGTGAGAAAACTTCCTACCCTGATATGGCCTTCAGGTTGTTATCCACTATTGAATTTCCGAGTAGGCAGCGATGCACTCACAACAAGAAATCCAGGAGCAATCAAGAGAGACTTCAGGGCCTTGGGACAACTGGTCAAGGGTTCAGGAGCACAAGTAGTGTTGTCTTCTATCTCTCCAGTTGCAGGGAATAATGAGAGAAGAAACAGGAAGAACCATCACATCAATACCTGGATCCAAGTCTGGTGTCACCGGCAGGACTTTGGGTTTTTTGATCATGTATTGGTTCACACAACACCAGGCCTGCCAGAGGATACACACCTGTCTCCAAGGGGAAAAAGGATTTTTACTCAGGAGTTGGCAGGGCACATTGAAAGAGCTTTAAACTAGATTTGAAGGGGGAAAGGGATAAAACCAAGCTTGCTAGGGATGAGCCTGGGGATGGCACATCAATGTTTGTGGGACAACATGCTATCGAGGTCCTTTGGTCTGCCATCCCAGTGGAGGCAGGAGATGGAGTACCATGCTGGAGCAAAGACACAAGGAGTCTTGATGGGCTAGAAATCACAGCACCTGGGAATGGGTGGGTAGGAATTAGGCCTTCACCTCCCAGAGAGGTGATGGGATCAATACCCCAGCTGAAGGGCATCTACACCAATGCACACAGCATGGGCAACAAACAGGAGGAGTTGGAAACCAAAGTACAGCAGGAAAAGCTGGGCAGATGTGTTGATCTGCTCGAAGGTAAGGAGGCTCTACAGAGGGATCTGGACAGGTTGTATTGATGGGCCAAGGCCAATAATACAAGGTTCAACAAGGCCAAGTGCTGGGTCCTGCAATTGGGTCACAACAACCCCCTGCAATGCTGCAGGCTTGCAGAGGTGTGGTTGGAAAGTTGCCCAGCAGAAAAGGACCTAGGAATGTTGGTTGACATCCAGCTGAATATGAACCAGCAGTGTGCCCAGGTGGCCAAGAAAGCCAAGAGTATCCTGGCTTGTGTCAGAAATAGTGTGGCCATCAGGACTAAGGAATTGATTGTACTTTTGTACGTCACACTGGTGCAGCTACACCTCAAATACTGGGTTCAGCTTTGGACTCATCACTACAAGAAGGACATTGAGGTGCTGAAATCTGTCCAGGGAAGGGCAATGAAGCTGGTGAAGGGTCTAGAGAGCAAGTGTTATGAGGAACAGCTGAGGGAACCGACATTGTTTAGCCTGGAGAAAAGGAGGCTCAGGAGAGATCTTATTGCAACTGCCTGAAAGGAGGTTGTAGTGAACTAGGGGTCGGTCTGTCCTTTCAAGTAACAAGTGATGGGATGAGAGGAAACAGCCTCAAGTTGCACCAGGGGAGTTTTACGTTGGTTATTAGGAAAAATTCCTTTGCATAAAAGGGTTGTAAAGCACTGGAACAGGCTGCTCAGAAAAAAGGTTGAATCACCATCCCTGGAGGTATTTAAAAGCCATGTAGATGTGGTGCCGAGGGACGTGGTTTGGTGGTGACCTGGCAGTGCTGAGTTAACAGTTGGACCTGATGATCTTGAAGATCTCTTCCAACCAAAACAATTCTGTGATTTTATACCCAACACATTTGGGTGCTATTCTTATTCCTTACATACTCTGTCATGGGTAAACTTGGCAAGTTTACAAGAAGGAGAAAGATGAACTGGTAAAAACAATTGCATTACTGGCTGGTGGCGGGAGAGAACAGGGGAGTGGAGGCAAATTTTCCACCCGTCCTATAGGTTGAATATATATATGGGTTGAGTGTTAGAGGAGGCTGCGTATGCCTGTGTAGTTGACTTCTGAGTGAAATGTTATTTTAGCCAAAGAAGAACACCCCACAGAGATTAAAACAGCTTCAATCAATCACTCAGAGCAGAGTGAACTGCTCCATTCATCTTGGTATTCTCATTATCAGTGACTCCAGCACCAGTGTGTGTGTGCAAGTCCACACTCATTCTTAGCTCCTCTGGCCAGTCTCAGCCCTAACGTAGTGCCTGCTCAGAGGTTACTTTTTGAGCCTCCCCACCTAGAGTTAGACTTTTCTTTCTGCCCCCTCCTAAAATGCTAGTTTGCACTGGAAAATGAGATCAAACATAGCCACCCTGTAACACACGCAAAGAGGAGCTCAGATCCTGGTCAATCAAGGGACTGTGGAAGTGTCAGTGGAGATAAAGTTCTGCTGCAACATAACGAGAAAGTCCTCGTCTCTGGGCTACTCCCTTCCAGCTCCATGTATCTGACCAGTAGTATTATTTTGAAGTCTGTGTAGCTGTTTCCTCTTTCCTACATCCCTCCTCCCTGAAAGAGCGTTTCAGGGTTTTGATGCTTTACTTTGAGCACTGCAAGTAGTGTCTAAATGATAGTGGAGCAGCATATACCAAAGGGAAGAACAAAATTGACTAGATTGTGCTATTTGTAAGTATGTATAAGAAAATACTGATCAGCTGGGACTTGTCTGGCAGGTAGAGCAACAGTAAACAGAGGGAGTGAGTAGTTTTATAGACAGTGTGATCAAAATCCCTGTACGGCCTATAAAATAGAGGGCGGCAACTGAATTGATGACCAATGAGACATATGGTATCTAAATTAACAGAGATCTTAGGATCTCCCAGGAGGAGGTCATCAGGGTATCAGAAAGCTGAGGCGGAAAGTTCCTTTTGTCTCTTCCTACATTAAATTCCTGAGATAAGGGAATCCTATACTAATATGGAAAACTAGATAAAACTGGAAATGTAATGTTTTCTCTTGAGTCTTTGCTGTAGAGCTTCATGGATAAGGCTATGTACATTGCCAGAACCACCACTAACCTCACGGTGCACATTTCTAAAACTTGATTTAAGAGAGATTTTGATGACTCTGTTCTCTTCTAAACACTGTTTTACTTCTAGAATGCAAATGATCTTATCCTTAATTTAGAGCTAAGTAAATGAGAACAGGCAGGATAAATTCGTAAATCAACGATAACTATATCTCATTAAAGAGAATCATTGGCACTATAGAACAACGTCTTTCTAAATCACTCCTTGTGCCAAGTACACTTAGAATATGTAGTGGTGGAATTGAAAAAAAAAAAAAATAGCAAATCATAAGCCTGGTTCAGTTTTACAAGCATCTATTCCACTGACTTCTGTAAGAATTTTGGCAGAAAAAGTGTATGATTTTTTGACCCCATACTCTAGTGCATCTGTAAGGATGACAGCATTTTATAAAGTTAGTTTGATGACACTGAAGAAATTGCATGACTTTGCACTTGTTTGACTGTTTTATTTGAAAAATTTGGAAAGTGGTTCTTTGTGGCCTCCTAAGAAGCAATCAGTGGTCATCAATCACAGATTTCTCCTGACTCTGCTTACTTGGGTTTAAAAGTGGCTCATATTATAAGAGGTGTATCATTTGGACACTGGAGCCCTGGCACTGGAGCATCATAGTCTCTCTCTCATTCCCCAACATAAGGAATAGGTAATTTAGAGTACATTTCCATTTTATTGCATTATCTGTCCTTCACTATGGACCATTCTATCTTTCCTATGTAATATGTGATTCTCTCAGCTCAATTCTAGTAGAATTTGGGAGCTTCCTGCATGTAGTAGGAAAAGTAGAGATGTGAGATTTACTGAAGGAGAGAAACTAAAAAGTGGATCCATTTGAAGGTCCTTTCTTCTTACCCTCCATTTCAGAGGTTCCAGAAGTGTGAGCAAAATGAGTGTTCATTAGAGTAGAGCAGGAGTCACGTCCATGCTGACACCCTTGTCTTTGAGGGCAATATCTTTTCCCCTCTTCATGTCCTGGATTCTCAAACAGCTGGTCAAGCTGTTTGCCTCTGAGCAGTAGGGGCTGGTTAAAGAGTGAAGTGAAATGTGATTTATTCCAAGAATAAGATTGTTTGCTTTAGTTTGGCATGGCCGGCCGACCAGCAGGAGACACATGCTAGGCCAGTGCTCATGAGGTTTGAAATGATCTGGAGTAATTTGTTTAAGTGATCGGTGAGAAGCAGTTTGGTAACCTATGTGGACTGAGGTGAGGAGCTCCACTTTCCAAGCCTGGAGCAGTTGTGTATATGGCCACAGTTGTTGCCTTTGTAAGGAAGGGGAAGGAAGCTGACTCTAGAACATTAACAGTATAATGAGAATGACTTCACCTTTGTATAGCTCTGTGAGGATGGAAAGCATAGTACAAGCATTGTATACATTTGAAATAATTTTATTGATGGTCTTTTTATTTTCAGAATTGGAAGAGGGCAAGTTTATATTTGAATAATTCACATAATTTATGCATTTACCTATTTATGTTTTATTCTGCATCACTTAAGGCATCAATGTACAAAGAGACACAGAAACATACCGTGAACTGCATTCCTAAAAAGACTTTTCTGTCAGTCTACGAGGGCAGTGGTTTTAAGTCTCTGTGTTCAGTTGAGGAGGTGCAAGTAATTTCAAAATTGTAATTGAACGCTCTCCCCAATCTTACTTGGGATCTTGCACCTGTGGTGGCAGCTCAAACAACTGGCTTTTTTTTTAAAAAAAACAAACAAAACATGACCTCTCAGTTTAGAAATTTGGCTTTTTCTGGTCCCTCTCAAAACTCTTCCTGTGTTGGGGGGCACTTACCTATGTCATAGTTGATAGGCACAAGAAACACAGACTGCCTTTCACTAACATGTATGTATTACTGGAACAAGCTACCTTGAAAACATCGTACGTAGTGGGTGTGTAGAGAGGGTCTTCAGATTGTTTTCCGTGGTATGAAGACAGTATCTCTTACCCAACACACCTTCAATGCCACGGTCATGTCCTGTATCTCTGTCCCTGTTTTGACCCTCACAACCCCACTGCTGGGCTTTTCCCTCTCATGTCTCTCTTTTTTCCACAGCTAAAGTGGAGTTGTTGAAAACTTTGTATAGAGCACTTGTATTTTGTAAGAAAAATGATGGATTTTTTTAATACGCTCTTGTTCAGTAGTCCATGAACAATGAGTTATTTAAAAAAATATTCTTGAACTGGAAAATATTGCCATTAGAAAACATTTAATCTTTTCTGTACCAAAATGTTGTGAAATTACAATGCAAGTTCATTAAGTAACAGGTGTATTTTTGCAGTATTGGATTAATCCATTCAGCCAAATCGATAGCAATGTGGCAGCTATATGATCATCCAATATTTATGTGTAGGTTGAACAATGATCTTTCTGGCTAAACTTTGTGCTGTTTCCAGTTTTAATACAGTATAGACACAGAAACCTGTTTAATTTGTCAATAAATATACTAAGTAACTAAAATTAATTACCATGAGACCCAGTTTTTAGATAATATACTCTCTGTAGTTTACAGGAGGCCAATAACAGTTTAATTACCATTTCATTCCATACTGAATAATTACAATGCAAGAGAAGAGCAGCTATATGTACCTGTACCCATAAAAGAAAAGATACCCATCCAATCTTCCCCAAACAAATGCATTCCACCAAAAACACACAGGCTTTTTTTACCTAATGTTTCCCAAAATGAGAGGACAAGCGGGGTGCACACAGCAGATCCTTTTCAGCTGCTCACCAGAGCCTTGGCTTGCTTTCCATTTTATAGAAGTCCATTTCTAGCTGTTAGAGTGGTGAAGAAAATGCAGCCGGGTATGCCAGAGGCAGAAAGGCATTTCCAGAGAGTTTGAAATGATCGTTGTGAACTGAAAGGTGTCCCAGGCATTCCAAGTGGAGCCGAGAATAGCACTTTCAATATTGATATAACTAAGAGTCTGACTCCTTTTTAAAGTATGGAAGCAAGGGGAGGAAGTATATCCAAAAATGTTCACCAAAGTTCCCTAAGGCAGGAGGAGGAGTCACAAAGGGCCAGCCAAGGAAGGAGCAGAAGATGAATACATTAAGATATTTAAACCTTTAACAGGCAGTGAATCTGTAGTGGGGCATAAAATTTGTTCTACTTTTCTTAAAGGGGCTCAGCTTTCAGAAGTTTGGGAAATCCTCTATTAGTCTTTGTGAAATCCACACCTAGACTGGGAAATGTTGAGGCAAGCCTTTGGATCCTAAATATGCCTTTGCATGTGCCAATCTTGTCCAGGATTTTGTGTTTTTCCTTTCTGCACAGGAAAAAAAAAAAGGCAGGAAATACCAGAGCAGTTTTTAATCTTTCTTTTAGTTTCATCTACTGATGTTCTCTGTTAAAATTTAGGAGATACAACTGTGTTAAAACTGTTTATTTGGTAATCTGAAGCCAATAAACGGCACATACACTGGAGTGTTAAAAATATGAACTGGTGACTCTTATTATGCCAGTCATGTTGCCTACCGTAAAAATGTGAATATGCTGAAGTAAATAATAATATTAATGGCACGTAACTGAGAACTGTTGGCAGTGTATCCACACACGCTTGGAGCTGTATACAGAAGTTAATCTACCTTCTGGTGAAACTTCTTGCTGTTGTGGATAGATAGTTTCTTCTAGTAAGGCTTTAAACCAGACAAAATGAGAGATGGTGTGAAGACACTGCCTTTTGGAGCAAGCTTATTTAAAGCCTGTTTAGATTTAAAGCCTGCCAAACTCTCATAGAGAACTTGACTAGAAGGCTTGGCTGAATGTTAATGCAGCTTTAAAATACTCTTGTTTGTGATTCTTTGTCACAATTGCTAAAGAACAGTATTTCGTTTAAGGCAGGCCCAGATCCCCAAGCTCGGGGCAGGCAGGTGGCCAGAGCCCATCCAGGCTTCCATGGCTGTGCTGGAAGAGCTGAGGAACTGGAGGGACTGATATGTTCACAGTAAGGACTGTGAAGGTCTTGGGAGGGACTGGAAGTGTCATGAGAGAACCTGAGTGAGGAGTTTGAGGGAGATTGTGTCAGTGTGAGCTGTTATTAGGACAGGATCTGGGGTAGGCTCCAGGATGGGGTGCTTGGGGCCCAGGAAGCAGAGGCACAGCTGAAACCTTGGAGGGAACCGTTAGCACACAAGCAGCTGTTCCTCCCAAGTATTTTTTTCTCTGCTATCTGCATTCAGACCAAGTCCCAAAGAACCCTGCATAATGGGACAGTCGTTTGGGGTACCTGAATTTGAAAAATCCTGATTTTGAAGACACCTATGCATGAAGGTGGTGATGGTAACTCCTGGATATGTCCACTGTTCACCAGTTACCATCCAACCCAGTGCAGCCTGAGCCCCTCTGGCCCCGTGGCAGGTTTCTGTGGAGGAGGTCGCAGCGTCCCTGTCCACCGTAGCAGGCAAGGGCTCCAGAGGCAGTGGGGCTGGGGGATCAGTCCCCCCTTCCCCGGCGCCTCAGCCCTGTTGCTGGAGCTCTCCAGGCTGCAGCTCTTCATACATCCAGNTTACACTGGGCTGTGGCGGCAGCCCATTTCTCAGGGAAATAGCGCTTTGTGTAACTGAATTGACATTTGGCCTTGATACCTGTATCTCCTGATAACTGAAACAAATTTCTAAAATAAATATTGTACTTTGATCTTCCAGCCCTGCATTTTTAATGACAGTTCTGAACATCACTTCATTAAGAATACATTTCAGGAGACTGAAACGCTCCGAGTTTGAACACTAATTATTTGTACAGAAAATTATGACTGCAACGTTTCATTATTCAGCCCATTGGTTTCTTCCAGAAATGAGAAATTATTCTCGATTTTTAATTCTTGGATGCAGATTTATGGCATTTATAGTGTGGCATCTGTATAGAAACTTACCCAACTTTCCACTAACTCTTTTGTAACGTGACGCATCGTTTTGGTTCATCGAGATATCTGGGGAAGTAGTGTATCTTAAAGGTTGGGAGGAAGCCTCGGGATGTTCAGTGTCTCCTGAACTGTACCTATAGACTCCCATTTCGTTTATAAATATTGTCCAGATTATTATCCTGGAAATTATTAGATAAAACGAATTAACAAAAATGAAACTAGGAATTAAATCGTGCGCCTCATAGGAGTCCAGGTGTTGCCACAAGTTTGGGGATGTAGAAGTTCAGGGACGACGCGAGTGCGAACGCCGCTATTTAGCTTGCGTGGCGGGTTATTGCTCCTTCAGGGAGAAGAGGTGCGGGTCGGGGTCCCCCCTCGGCCCTGGCTGCCTCGGCTGCGGCTCAGACGCGAGGGGAAGGCGAGTGCGCTCCTGCCCCTGTGCTGCGGCTCCTGTGGTGCGGCTGGAGCTGGGCCAGTGAGCCCGGGGCGCCCCACGGCTACGGACGTGTGTGCGCGGGTGTGGAGAGGTGTGTGTGCGGCGGTGTGGGGGTGTGCGCGTCCTCCGGCTCCGCTACCGACCGGGGCTCGCTGCGATTCCCCGGCTCCCACCATGCCACGTGTGGACGCGACGCAGACCCCGCCGCATCACGCACCGACGGTGCCAGTGGGTGTTTGTGTGCGGTGGGTGAAGGTGCTGGACCCCCTAG